>JAJMLA010000013.1:0-383126 GCA_030569415.1 Yamadazyma mexicana | reverse complement strand
CAAAAGCAGCGAAGATGGGTAAAGAAAATAAATAAAAAGTGTGAAAACCACAGATAAAGCAGGAAGAAGGAGGAAACGGGGAAGGAGGGTAATATAGGCGGAATAATCACAGAAAAAGAGCGAGCGAAAGTTTCTAGGTTCTGTAGTGTAACTTGTGTGAGAATATGACAGTTGACGTGCAATGAACATTTGGGTGCGGAATTCCAATATTGTTTATGTGTAAGAAGGGATGTGGGTACATGTTTACTATATTATGGGGGAAATTTTTTACCACATCCATAAGGATCTATATTGTGGAAAAGACTTCAAAGGTAATCTAGAATTAAATGATGAATTTGAAGAAACGTTAATATATTGTATAAATAGAGGTGCTTTAAAGAATTATAAATACATTCTTAAGTTTGAAACATTATTACGAGATCAGGCCAAATACTATTCCTTGCTAAACTCATTTAAGGAATTCAAGTTGACAGATAATTTTTATCCCTACTTGTTATCTTCCTCAGATAAGCAAGACTACATTGGGCTAATAAAGTATGAAAAATACCATTACATTCTTTCTTTTTATTTTACTTTATATCAATGGCCCAATCTATTTCATTTGATAAAGAGAAGGAGAAAATATGTTTACACTAATTCTTTGATCGAGGACTATGGTTTTCCTGATTATTATGATACCGATCGTGAATGTAAGTTATGTAATCACTTAGGAGAATACAGTGAACCTAAGAAATATGAATTCCGTGACCATGAGAATATCGAGTATTTTGAGCTTTATGATGAGGATTGCACACTTGAATTCTCTCCTAGAATTTTTAGTGAAGGAATTCTGCAAAGTACATCAAATTCAATCTATTCAGAAGACGAAGAAGACTGCAATGCCCTTCTTTTCTACGATCATCCATTGAGAATATCGAGAATACAATTTCTCGAAAAGTATATGGTTAGTAAGTTCCTAGAAGATGAGACCAAGGAATATGTTTCATGTAAATTAGAATTTGATTATGATTCTAGATGTTACAATGATGATTATATTTCAAGATTTGTTTTAATTAATCCTCTTGACAGTATTAATATTTTCATGAAATATAAACCTTTTCTCAAGTTCTATGACTCACTGAAAGTACATCCATTATATTTTGATATATATTTTGGACTATATAAGCCTGCATCGTACTTAATGTTGTTTTATTTCACATTTTATAATGACATATATACTGATGTAAGATCTAAATCTCGTTTATATTCAGCCTTAGACACTAGTTTATTCAAGGACAATGTACTTGAAATAAACTTTATTAATCTAAGTTACAGATTAAGAATCAAAAGAAATATCGAATATATTGAATCAAATAAGGATTTTAGAATAGTCAAATACTTTGACTTAAAAGAGAAAAAGTATTATGATGAACCATTGGTGGAAAATCTAGAAATAGATTACAGTGGACTTGACATATTTAGCCTTATTTTAGATAAATGAATATACTACGTGTAAAACCTCGCAGTACTAGAAGCTATAGACAGAAAAGCTGTTGTGATTCAGCGGTTTTGTTTAACTTGCTGTCCTCTCTTAACAATACTGTTGTCGTGCGTGACTTCTTAATTCAGTTTCAGATTATTTTCTGGGGTGTTTATACAAGTGAAATCAATTAGAGGATATTAGGCATATTCCTGCCAATCCCGGCGAAAGTAAACTACGATGTATTAAATGATAAAGATGATGGAAAAGCGTGCAGTTCGAAAGCAAGGCAAAAATTGGCAAGATAGGCGGGGAGAGGCGAAGAAAGAGCATCCCAACGTAATCTGATTAGAGGATATTTGTAATGGTAGTCGATTTGTAAAAGGGGCACAACGAAGAGTGCTACATTTAGGCAAATAAAGAGAGCACCAGAAATTTAAAAAAGGGCGTATGATGCAAAAAAATCTTTGCGCACTCCAGGAATCGAACCAGGGCCCCAACGTTGGGAACGTTGGATTCTAACCACTAAACTAAGTGCGCCTCCTAGTTAAGCAATTTCAGAAAATTCGGGTGACTAGTTTGAATGAATGAGTGCATGGGTCTGCAGATTCATGAAATGCATTCACATTCGGAATATACCAGTGAAGGTGTATTCGTCGTAACGCGTGGGGTAACCACTTCATGGTAAGGCTTTGGGTAAAGTGACTATGTGGCGTAGTCTCTGCATTTGCCCTTAGAATTTAGTTGTGGCGTATCATCCATTAAGACTTTCGAACCACCCAGTATCCCCACTTAGATCACGAGTGGCCCGACTGTGTCTGCGTGACGAATATCCTGGACTCGATAGGTCTACTGACATCGATGGGCTCTTCGACAAGGGAATAGTATATTTTCCACAGCTCATCGCACGCTTACACTTCATGGCTGCGCTAAAATGCTCCTGGCGAGAGGCAAAACTCGAGAGCTATGAGGTACAGCTTGGGCCTTCTACGATATGACATTGCAGTTTCAAGCTGTAAGAACTCCTCGATTTCTTAGGGGAGCTTTCTTATGATATTGGCAGCCTGGTTGTCGCAGAAAAAAAACTGCTGAAAAAGATCGGCGGTACACTGAACCTTAATTCGAAAGCTAAATAGTAGGTGAAAAATGTAAAACAAAGGCCGAAATCTCAGTCAATTTCAAAGCTACAAACTTCAAATTTGTCACACGGACTGTCGCATTCAGCCTCATGGGTATAACGACCAAAAAAGAAAACTGCGCACTCCCGGAATCGAACCGGGGGCCCAACGATGGCAACGTTGGATTTTACCACTAAACCAAGTGCGCCTTTCTTGTTTAATGGTGTTCCTAACATCCCCCCCTTGATCCCTGTTGAAGCTTAGCAGATGGTCAGAATCCCAACTGTAATGCGTGCAAAATACTGCTCTGGTACTGTTGGATGGACCATTTCCATTTTGGTTTTGCAAACTGCAAAGAATTTTCAGTTCGCATTTTCCTGCACAGTGTGATGCAGATCTCGAGCGAACTTCTCACCTATCTCCTATACATGAAGATTGTTCCATTAAGGAAAAGAAAGCGTAACTTCATACCAAGAACATCACCAAATGGGCTCTCAAGAGGATGTATTTCGCCGATGCAAACCTCTTAACAAATTGTCTCTTCATCATTCGGGCACTTTATCGCTAATATGGATCTGTCGTAATGGTTGCGAATATTCATATGCAAGACAGGCCCGAAGATCTGAAGATCTGTGTAAAGCATGTGTCTAATATGGAGGTGTACAATGAACGAAGCGAAGTTCCCTGTCATCCAGGGACCATATTTTCTGTCGTCCGAGAGGATGTATAGTGCGATTACTAATGCTAAGACTGTCAAACAAACAATATAGGCGGCCGGCACTCTTCAAGCCCGGAACGTTATAACTATATTCTCGGACTTCAGCAGTTTGGCTTGAAAACACGAATGGCTGACTCATCGCGGGATAAAGGTTTACTGTAGACCCTAGGATACGGACGGGAGGCATTGTTTTTTGTAATTGTGAGTACCATTTTTTTTTGGCTCGGTCGAGATTTCTACATCTAATTCCGCAAGTAAACTCCCATCAGCATCTACGAAGTGGAAAGTTGTGAGATTATAGAAGCTGACTGGATGCAAAGGAGACCAAGCAACATGGACAGAAAACATTTGCTGTAAGGTATTCTATGTGAACGCCCATATCATATTGCAGACCAACTGTCAGACGTAGAAAGCTCGGCCGATTTTTTTTCGGGCTATTTAGCCGCTTTTCCGGATAAGAATATCTCTGCGATAAATAGTTAATAAGCAAAGATCTGCTCAAAAAAGTCGCCAAAAAGTACCAGTTATGTCGATGGACACCAAGGACGATGAAAAGGAGGAGTCTTTCGATTCAGCTTTTGAGGTGACTTTTGATGGTGAAGACGACCGCGAAGATGCTAGAAGGTTATCGTACTGGAGGAAATGGTTCGTTGTTATAATCATTGCAATGGGTTCCACTTGTGTGACATGTTTGTCATCAATCTGGTCCTTGGCCTCTGCAGATATTATGGATCACTTCGGTGTGTCTCATGAAGTGTCGACTTTAGGGATATCTATGTATATCTGGGCGTTGGGGACCGGTGGAATTTTTTTGGCTCCAATGTCTGAGTACTATGGTAGGAAATTGACATACACACTTGGGTTGACGTTAACAGCCGTCTTCAATCTTATCCCTGAGTTTTCGCCCAACTTCGGGAGTATTTTATTTGGGAGGTTTATGTCTGGATTCTTTGCATCCAGTTTCATGGCGGTGGCATCAGGTACTTTCTCAGACATCTTCAGCAAGGAAGAGTTGGTGTACCCAGTTGCTCTTTACACTATGTCCCCTTTTGCAGGGCCTGGGTTAGGGCCCTTGCTCGGAGGGTTCATATGCTCACACTTGCTGTTCAGATGGGTATTTCATATCATGACCATTTGGGCCGGTTCAGTGGTGATTTTGGTGTTGATCTTTGTCCCTGAGACATATCAGCCAGTGCTTTTGAAAAGGAAGGCTCAAAGGCTCAGAAAAGATCTGGGAGACGATAGATACCACTCACCCTTGGAGAGAGATAAAATGCCTTTGCTCCAAGCTGTGATTCTTTCAGCAGAGAGACCTGTAGGTTTGATTTTCAGAGATAAAATGACCCTTATTCTTTGTTTCTACACCGGGTTTACTTTGGCAGTGGTTTATCTTTTCTTTGTGGCAATGCCTTACACCTTTGAAACAGTGTATGGATTCAGGATATCACAGGTTGGATTATCGTTCCTTGGTCTTATTATCGGGATGATCCTATCTTCATTGATCGGGCCATATATTGTTAACAAACGGATTGCTTATCTTACCAAATTGCATGGAGAATTTTATCCGGAATATCGATTTTTTAGCATAAAGATTGGTGTGTTTATTGTCCCGATCGGGTTAATAATAATGGCATGGACATCCTATAGTCATATTCATTGGATGGCTCCTATCATTGGGCTGTCTATTTATGGTGTGGGTACTATCTTTGTGTTCAATGGAATCTTTGCATACACAGTAGATGCATACAGGTTGTACTCTGCTTCCGCTATGGCTGTCAACTCGCTCGTGAGATCCATCTTGGCCGGTGTATTTCCACTATTTGGGTTGCAAATGTACAGCAAAATGGGTGTACATTGGGCAAACACCTTATTAGCATTATTTGCGTGTCTTTTGATACCAGTTGCATTCTTATTTGCTAAACATGGTCGTAGATTCAGAGAACAGAGCCCTTACGCGTGGGCCTAAAGGTAGCATACATACACATACAGGTTTAGAGTCCAGCTCAATTTATTTTGCATCTATATAATTGCATAACCCCGGAGCATTAATTTTCATGAATTTTACATCCCAGCAAGTCTATTCCGCCCTCACTGTCACTTTTCTTGACCTCTTGGTAATAGTAGTGGATGACGAATCCTGGCATCTCTTCTTATCCACTACTTGCGTTTCAATCTTGACAGTTGTTTCCAGCTCCTCCTTGATGTTAACTCCATTATTCAAATCAGACAAGTCTGAAGCAAAAAGCACAGATTGCGCCCATCCAGCATGGCTTCCAAAGAGCTGCTTGAAGAATTCTCTTATATCTTCATAAACCTGTTTGTTCATCGTCTTGAGATCTTTCTTCCCCTTGAATTTAAAGTCACGAATGGCGATCTGGTACACATGCGTGTCCACTGGGACGGTATCATGTTTATCCAAAGCCATCAAGCAGATGCAGTCCGCAACTTTTGGCCCAACACCATTAAGTTGTAATAGGAACTCGTGGGCATCTTCAAATGGTGCATCTCTCATCTGGTAAAGCTTCTCCACTGTGATATCGGGGTACTCGTCACCGGTTAACATACGAGCGGTATTATAGATGTACTTTGCTCTGTAGCCGAACCCCAAATCCCTGAGCTTTTGTTCAGTACCTGGTTGTGCAAGCTTCTCTGGAGACGGGAAGGAATAGAAAGAAACACCTTTGTAATCGTTAATATAGTCACCAAAGTCGTTGCAGAGAGAATCACACATCTTGGAAATTCTCTTCACATTGTTATTGGAGGAGCAGATGAACGATACAACCGTTTCCCAAGGGTCCTGTCTAAGGATCCGAATACCAGGGAAGTTGATGAACGGAGATCCTAGTTTTCTTTTGAACTGTTCGTCCACGCTGTGCCACTGTTTGTACAACTTTTCAAGGTTTGTAGACAAGGCAAAGTAGTCTTTTATGAATGAAAGCGTCGATTCTTCTTGACTCTGTTGAGAGTTTTGATTAGCAGCATTCGCTGGACCGTCACTAAGGGACTCCTTCATTATCCAAGAATAGTGGAGCTTCTCATCGTCTTGTTTCAAAAGCACGATTCGATCTGAAATGGCAAACGACCATACCTGGTCAATATTCTTCCATCTGAATGTTTGTCCACACCTTAAAACCCTTGATAATGAAAGTTCAACTCTGTTGAGAGGGAGACTTTTCCAAATAACGTCCACAGTCATGAAAAGCTCAGTTTGATAAGATCAGAAAATTTAATCTTTATTATTTTACGTGGATCGCGTCACATTAATAATATTTAACGTTCTTGTACCACAATTAAATGGCATCGCTTCAGTGTCCCATATGCTCTCAAGACTTCCACCCGGGAGAACTTGAGCTCCATGTGAACTCGTGTCTAGACACGCAGGAGAAGTTACGACAAGAGAATAAGAAACGAGCTGCTGAAGAGCCTGCACCAACAGCTAAGAAACCAAAGATTAACCCGTTTCAAGCACTAGGGTTAAAGATGGATTCCTTTGACGATAAAAAGTCGAAGGCTGATAAGAGGACCAAGAACGGGCCTTCCTTGACCCAGTTGTTACTAGAGGAGAAGCGATTAAAGGCTAAAAATAAAGAAGAAGCTGCACAGTATGCCAAACAGCTGTCTCCTATAGTAGTAGAAGACGAGCCAGAGGTTAAACCAGCTAAAAAGGTAAGGTTTGATACCGAAGATCCAGCTGTAGAGAGAATATTCAATATGGCACCCCAAGTGAAACCTGAGCCGTCCAAAAGGGTACAGATGATGACCAAGTTACGACAAGAATCCAAGCTACCCTTGGCACAAAGATTGAGGCCCAAGTCTTTAGACGATTTCTTCGGGCAAGAAAAGTTAGTAGGACCGAATGGACTCTTGAGGAACATGATTCAGGCCAACGAGATTCCTTCATTCATCTTATGGGGTGTCCCAGGGGTAGGTAAGACTACGTTAGCAAGAATAATAGCGAACTCTACGGACTATAGGTTTGTCGAGTTATCGGGGCCCACTGCCACGGCTGCCAAACTACGAGAGGCATTTAATGCTGCTGAAGGAGACAGGCGTCTAACGGGAAAGAAAACGTTGATTTTCTTGGACGAAATTCATCGGTTTAACAAAGCACAACAGGACCTCTTATTGCCAGTAATAGAGAAGGGTATAGTCACTGTTTTAGGGGCCACAACTGAAAATCCGTCTTTCACATTGAATAATGCCTTGTTGTCTCGAATGCATACTTTCGTCATGGAATCATTGGATCACCAGGCGTTGGTAAAGATATTGAACAGAGGTTTGTATTTGATAAATCAGTCGAGGAAGCATGTTTTCAACCTACACCTTATCTCGTTATCAAAAGATGCCATAGACTATATTGCTGATCTTAGTAGTGGAGATGCTCGTGTTGCATTGAATATTATGGAGTCTGTTAATGCTTATCTATCGGGAACCAAGTTTGAAAGACGGGAGCCTGGTGAAGAAAAAATCAACAATTTGAAGAAGATAGGAGTAGTGAAAGTGGATAAAGACGCATTACAACCATTACTTGCTACTCGGAACTACCAGAAAATGTATGACCATCATGGGGAATCTCACTACGACACCATTAGTGCATTCCATAAGTCAATAAGAGGTTCAGACCCTGATGCAGCCATTTTCTACCTCACCAGGATGCTCGTGGGGGGAGAAGATCCTTTATTCATTGCTAGAAGAATGATTGTGATAGCCAGTGAAGATGTCGGTCTTAGGGATAGTTCTTGTCTCCCATTTGCAGTAGCAGCTAAGGATGCATTAGAGTTTATCGGAATGCCAGAGGGAGAAATTATTCTTGCTCATTGCGCTGTACGGCTTGCAAAGTCACCCAAATCCACCAAATCATACAGGGCTTTGAGAACGGCACAAGGTTTCTTCAAAGAAAGACCAGAGGCCACCTCATTCAAAATCCCCCTTCATTTAAGGAACGCACCAACTGGTCTAATGAAAGAAATGGGATACGGTGACACTTATAGGTACAACCCATCATTCGAAAACGGGGTAGTGAAGCAGAATTACCTACCTGCAGAGCTCGGTGAGGCTAAGTTTGTCGAAGATGAGCATCTTGGTCCCTCCAGAGACCCAGCTGTTTCAGATGAAGTTTATGCAGCTGCAGAGGAAGACAAACAAGCGTATCTCCGATTCAAAGCACAAAGAAAAGCATTGAGAGAGAGTTTGATCAAGGAAGCAGTTTCAAATAGCTTGGTAGAAGCTGATGACGAACTTTCCGTTGAAGAAGGAGATGCCGAAGAAACGCTGACGATCTACCCTTACGATGAATTTTTGAGCAAAGAAGACCAACCTGATTATTTTGATGGCCGTGAAAGAGATGTGTACTCTGATGATCCCGAGTTTCTGGAAAACTACGAGGAAGTGTATGATTACTTGCCAGCAGAATGAGTGGACATAGGCAGAAACTTTTGTATTACCTGTCAATTATAGATAGTGTAATACCTGCATACAACGCACTTGTTTTTGCGGCAAAGCAAAGAACGTAAAATTAATTATTCTAATATACGAAAGTAACGTGATAATGTGTGGACGATATTCTATGAGTGTGGTATGTACAACAGTGCTTTGTAGACTGAATAACTGGCTAACATATTACAGGACGTGAGTGCCCTACCGGGTCAATTCACCCGAGCGGCCCTTGCTCGCAGCAGCTCTGACAATTTACAAGTGAACCAACAATCTGATAACAACTACACGGTCAGGGCCGCAAATAATGGATCCTCTGAACCTGCTGACGAAGATGAGTATAGGATCTGCCTCAAGAACGGGTTACCGGGATTCCTGCCTTCCTATAATGTTCCTCCAACGAGAAACGCCATTATAATATACCGAGAAGACACCGAGGGCCTGAGTCAATTCGTGTTTGAAGTTCTGAGTTTCGGTGTAGTACCTCCTTGGGCTCAGCCTAAGAATCCTGAACTGGTATCCAAAGGGATAAATAAGGGCAAAAGGTTTTCTAAGGAGATCCAGGCACATCAGGCCAAATACTTTAATTGCCGCAAAGAAACGTTAGCTCAAGGGTCAAATATATGGAATTCGATACGGAATCACAGGTGTGTGGTACCTATAGAAGGCTATTTTGAATGGAAAAAGGAGAATAACCATAAGATTCCACATTATATTTATTCTTCGAAACAGCCGTTGATATTCTTAGCGGGGTTCTATTCTCATAATGTCAACTACAAAGACAACTTCCAGGACCCTGAATCGGGATACTTTTCCAGCTTTACCATAGTAACAGGGCCGGCTTCTGCTACTGACAAAAAAGACATATCTTGGCTTCACAGCAGGAAGCCATTGATGCTTAAACCGCAGACTAAAGAATGGAATGATTGGCTTAATCCGAACTTGAAATGGACAGATAAATTATTGGATGAGTGTTTAGAAACGGTGAATAATGAAGCGTATGATGACATAGTTAGTCATGTGGTGACTCAGGATGTAGGGAATTCTATTCATCAAGGTGAATACTTAATAAAAGAGGTTAAAAAGAGGCCACAAAAAGGCATTGACTCATTCTTTGCAAAACGCCCGAAGAAAGAAAATGATAAGGATGACTTGCCATCATCAAAGAAGGCAAAACTCAGCTGATTAATGTGCCCACTGTATATATACCTAGGTTGTCTTTGTGTAGTACTTTTATAAAAGTCGTGTATAAACCTATATACTACTCCCGTGAGAAATCTCAAAAGGTAGTGAAAAATTTATTTCAGCCAAAAGACCACCAACAGAATGAGGTTAGTACTCAAAAACAGCCCCCTCACAAAGCCTTTGAAGCCTCTCAGGTCTGTAGGTCTTCGTCACAAATCCTCGAAAGAGGATGGTCTTTACTTGAACCCACATGCATGGCAAGGATTGCCTGCAGACAGGATATTCGAATTGCACAATCTTCGTAAAGATAAACTCGGAGAGAACTACAACCCAAACGATGAGGAAAGAAGAGCCATCTTATCCACATTCACGTCCTTAGGAAAGACCAGACCAGGTTTAGATTACGTTTATGAAATCGACAACTTTAAGGAAAAGTTCATGAACAACACACCTGTGAATTTGAGAGGACTTCCTCCTAAAAAGAGTAATGTCAATGTGCTTGCAAGTGGACAAACAGCTCATGACTTAAGAAGAAGAGATCATTTGAACAGAATAAGCGCTTTTGAAATGCCTTTATTGGCCAAACTTCGTCAAGAATACAAGCCTAAATCAGATACTGAAACTCCTGTGAAATTAACTTACTACACTGATTTCAGCAACGAATCCAATAATTCTAACCGTAAAGTCACGTTACAAGTAGCTTTGAAAGACTTGAAGTTGGATGCAACTGCAGAGAGGAAATTCAAGATCTTGTCCGGTAACAAATTCAACCACAACACCAACGTGTTGAGATTCTCAGTTGATGAACATCCTGAACCAACGCAGAATGCCCGTTTGATAATGGAAAGATTCAACAAGTTGTTAAAGGAAAGCAACAACAAAGAAGATACATTTGAAGATGTTCCTATTGACACCAGACACACCAAGCCAATCAAGAAAGCTGCAACATTCCCAGAAGAATGGAAGAGGCCACAAGATGCTCCAGTGCAACAGCATAATATCATGAGAAAGTTGGTGGATCACGTCAAGGCTAAAAAAGACGAACAATTTGTTGAACAATTCACTCCATAGATTTATATTAGCTTCTTCCTGTAAATAAATGAACGACTAACCTGTATCCATGACATGTTTAAAGTGTTTCACTAATAGTATGTAAATCAGGTCGTGTGTGTACCGCATTTCTCGCATTAGTTAAAATCAAAACTCTTACCTATATAAAACATAAAGATATCACTTGTGTCTTCTATCAAACAGTCACTTTAGACTCGCTATCCTTTTAAGTGGCCGCTTCTTGTATCTTTTGTCTGAAATAAGGACATATATTGTTTGATTGCACCACGAAAGCGACTCAACAAAAAATGACACTGAACAGTACACATTCAGCGTCCACTATCTTGGATGACATTATAGACGAGTTGAAGCTCACATACGATTCATCTGTAGGAACGCTAGATGGCGATGCTGTCAGAGAGATCCCTAGTGTGAATATTCTCCTCAATTTAAGCAAACTTTTGAATAACTTGGCCAAAGATTTGAAAGAAACAGAGCAAACCGATAATAAACTAATCGCTCAGATAAAAAACAAGATAGCTGAATCCAAGGATAAAAAGCCCACGAGTAACGAAGCAACAGGAACACAGCCACCTAAGAAGACAAAGGCCGATTTGCCCACGATTCTGGATGATTCAGGTGCCAAAGGAGTCAAAAGAGAAGCTGACTTTGGTGACGCAGGCGACTCGCAATCACCAACCAAAAAGTCTAAAAAGAACAAACATAAACCAGCTGATGCTGTTGTGGAAGTTGTTAGCAATGAGGAAGAAAAAGTAATCGAAGAAGATGACGAAGATGATGCACCTTTGATTAAGCGGGAAAGACCAAAGGAAAAAGACATTGAGGATGTGACTGAAGCAGAGCCTGTAGAGGTACCGGATGAGAAAGTACCAAAGGTTGAAGTCAAGGACAAGGAAGCTTCTGAGCCTGTAGTGAAAGCGGAAATTGAAGATGCTGTTGACGACAATAAAATGGCGGTGGACGATGAAGCCAAAGAGGAGGGAGAAAGATTGAATTCACCGGATGACCCTGTACCACCTGAACAAGAAGGTCATTATACTCAGGACAATGACACAAGACTCAAGAACCCTAAATCTGAGTTTGTGTCAAGTCAAACTATATCTACCAAAGCCATAGAGGAATTAGGGCTTTTTTCTGAGGACAACAACGGTTTGGAAACTCAAGGTAAGGAGTACCTCAAGAAAAAGTATGGGGTAGCTTCTTACCCAGAGAATGACTTGACGAACCTCTTGCCAGGTGAGATACCTGACATAGACTTTTCCAAGAACAAACCACCAACTAATCAAGTGCAGTTCACTACCTTCCAGTCGTATATCGAGTCATTTTATCGACTCTTCAGCAATGAAGATTTGACGTTTCTTAATGAGAAGTATATCATCCCACCAGGATTTGAAAAACAAAACTACGATCCAGATGTCAGCCCATACATAATACCGAAACTTGGTCGATTCTATGCAGACGTCTGGGCAGAAGAGGACAGCAATTTGGCTAACAAATTGAACAGCCCAGCATACACCCAACCATCGCTTGACTCATACAAACCGAAGGGTAGCATTGAAAACTTAAATGACGATAAGCTCTACACAGAGGACGTATCCTGTGGGCCTTTATCCAACAGGCTTTTGTCAGCAATATTAAGCATTCATGAAGAAACAACTAACGAAGACGAAGAGGACGAGGAAGGGGAAAAAGCTGATTTTTCAACCGATGATGGAAGCGTGGCAACTCAGCTTTTGAAAAGCAATTCACCAGGTGATTCATATGAATTAACTGCAGAGTCCAACGATTTTCACTCTATCGAAGAACGACTTAAGCGGGAATTGAAATATATCGGTATATTCATGAATTTGCCCAACGAAGACGAAGAAGATAAGAGTAAACTTAGCATCAATGGTAGACTGATAAAGACTGATTCTCGTGGCGGAAGCATAATCGATACAGATGACTGGATCAAAAATAAAGAGGATGACGAGGTTAGTGCTGAGATCAGAATGCTTCAAAAAGAGTTGAAGGAAGCCGCTGCAAGAAACAGGCTGAACAAGAAAAAGTTGATCCCTCTTGTTGAAGAGCAAATCGCCTACCAAGAATACTGTACGATATTAGAAGACTTGGATAAACAAGTGGATCAAGCATACATGAAACGGATCAAGAGTCGTGGTAAAAAGAAGAAGACAGAAAAAGCCGAACCAAATCCTGCTCAACAACAAGCAGTGAACACAAGTATCAAATCATTGTTGGACAAGAGAAAGAGATGGATCGAGAACATTGGTGGTTTATTTAGCCCACCAGAAATTATGAAAAGAGTGCCATCTCAGTCTGTGTTGGAAGGTGAAAGCCTTGACGATGAGCAAGACGAAGATGCGAACGACGTGGCCCAAGACGTTATTCAAGAAAAGACATGAATTTCTACTGTCGAACTGTGTGTATATAACCGTGTAACTTTTTTCTTTTTGTGTATTATAAATACTTTATGTACAAGATAGCCCTATTCAGATAAATTAAGATAAACCTTTTTGGATTTCACTGTGAGATGGTAAAGTTTGCACGTTACCCAATGCTGCTAATGCAATAGGTTTATCCTTCAACCTATAGTTTGCCCAGTCAACTACGTCTTTTTTACGAATAGCTTCCACTCTTTCGAAAGCTTCTTCAGGGCTTAATCTGAATCCAGTATTCACCAACTGTCTACCAATATCCTCAGCAATAGCAGTGGAGTCATCAAGTGCCAACAATAATGAGGCCTTCAACTGAGACTTTGCTCTTTCAACTTCTTCTTCTGTGATATCACCAGCCTTGAACCTGTTCCACTCTTTGAGAACGGCATCAATGAATAATTTCAAATTTGCATCCTTGTCAGCGGTGAAATAAACCCCCATAAGTCCTGTATCAGCATAAGAGGTTGTGTACGACATGTAAGAATTGGCCATAGGCTGATTGTCTGGGCCCCCATATGCAGCAGAAAGGGCTAAAGGCGAAGGTGAATTAGACCCTACCCCAGAAGATCTGTCCCAGTGGCCAATTATCCCACTGGCCACAGAAGCTGTGAAGAAATCAGGAGCCGACCAACTGGCACTTTCCACCCCCAATGCTATATGAGTGACTGGCATGGAGCTATCTTGAATCCTCACTTCATCCCCATGGAAAATAGGTAAATCTCCTCCGCTCTGCACAAAAGGTACGTCAGACTTCTTTATATGACCAAAGTACTTTCTAGCCTTGTCAACCAACAAATCATGGTCTACAGCACCAACTCCTATCAAAGCCATCCTGTCACCTTTGTAGTTGGTGGTAATATATTCCACTAAGTCGTTTCTGTTGATAATTTTAATAATTTCTCTAGGACCCAAGATAGTTCTTCCTAAATCTTGATTCTTGTATGCGATAGAATGTAAATGATCAAATACGACTTCGTCGTACATCTTATCCACTTCATCACTCTCTTGTAAAATGACGTGTTTCTCATTCTCTATGGCCCGAGGTTCCAACTTCGATTTGGTCAAAAGATCACTTAAAATATCCACACTCTCATCTAATTTATCAGCCAAACATTTGGTGTAATACACTGTGTTCTCTCTGGAGGTATAGGCATTGATTTGAGACCCCAAGTTTTCCACCTCTAACTCCAAATTCAACTGTGTTCTTCTCTCTGTCCCTTTGAATGCTAAATGCTCCAAAAAGTGGGCTGTCCCACTCAGTTTAGGATTATCTGCTCTGGATCCCGCGTTAATCCACACTCCTACAGTGGCAGTTTTAGTGCCCGGCATAAGCTCACTGGCTACCGTGAGTCCGTTATCAAGCACAGACGTCTTGAATCTTGGCGATATAGCAGCCGCAGTGCTCAACGCCCTTTTGAAATTGAACAGTCTTAACATGGTCTAAGAAAAGATGATGGTGTAAGATTATTCATGAAGTGAGAAATCTGGATCTTTTTTTCTCACAATTTAATCGGTTGGTACACGACATGTCACTTTTTATGTCAATTCAGCAGCATCACTAATACGCAGTAACGTAATGCTATCGTTAATATTAAATTACACATTCTATAGAAACCCTAAACGTCTTTTTAATGACATAACTTTTATGTGTCTTTGTCTCTCCATATCTCCCCTGTGAACCTAAACTTTTTCAGGTTTGCTCCTACTTTGTCTCTCTTTTTCTTTTTCGACCAATGCAAGATGATGAGCAGGCTGGTCGATATACTCAAATTGGAACAATGACTTTCTAAGTGGTTTAGCCATCTTGATCTTAGAGTTGACGAACTTAGAGTAGTCGTCATAGTCTTTGCCACTTAAAATCTTATCTTCCACTATGACATGTTCGTGGTACCGGTCACCCTCTTCAAGTTTCTTATCCAAACGAGTAGTAAATAAGTATTTGGATTCGATTTGATGAATTTCAGTCAACTCTTTGGTCTTGTAGTATTCACACAAGAGATCATCATCGTTTTCCAATAATTTAATCACTTGCTCTTCCTCCATGTCCAAAATCAAATCGTTTAATTTTGAGTCATCAATCTTGCCGTGTTCATCCTTATTTTGTGATATTTTCCTAAAATCATTATCGTCAAAGGCCGTTAATAATCTGTCCTTGTGTACCCATAACGAGATCTTAGGAATGTAATACCATTTGTTGAATTCAGTTTTTTTCAATCCTGAGGGGTACTCAAAAATTAATCTCTTGGTGATATCATTGGGAATAAAAACTGGTACTCCTCCCAACATAGTATATTTCAATGGTGATAACTGACCATGTTTGTAGAAGTGCTTTCTCCTATCATTGTAAACTTCATCGTCATTATTTTCTTTGGAAATTTTTAATAACTCTTTATCGTTTTCAAATTCGTCGGTAGGTTGGAAGGTACTGGTACTTAATCCAGTGATATCAATATAAAGTCCAGTATCAACGTCAATAAATCTGGCATCAATATGATTTTCCTTTTCAGACTTGTCTCTGTTGTGGATGAAAGTACCGATGTCAATAAGATATTTGCCAAACCCTTCTTCAATATCTTCGATAACCAATGTTTGATTATAAAATTCACCTAATCTGGCTAAATCTTTGATAGGCATCTGGATGTCCAAATCATTGTCGAATGGGAACATCAAACCATCCCAATACCATGACAATAATGGGCCATGCATAATCCAACTCACGAACCCTTTTTCTTCGGCAAACCTAAACCAGGTTCTGGCTAATCTATCAAGAATGACTTCTTGTCTCAAGGTCATTTCTTCAGGGGTCCAGTCCTCTTTGTAGCTATTCAAGGTACCAACAAAAAATCTCCAGTCATAATGGTATCCTCTGTCAGAATCCTTGTTCTTCTTATCCTGGTCTCCATACCACAAAGTGGCCTGTCTAAAGTAGACGTCCTCCGTTCTGGTGTTACGTTCTTTTGACAATTCCAATGATCTGAGGTACAGGGCCTGTATATGGTCTAAAGGCATCATTTCATTCAACCCTTTCAGAATCTCTATTTGTCTATCAATTTCTTGGTCGCCGTAGTGGAATGCTTCTTTGGGGACGGATAATAATTTTGCACTGCCCTCAAAAGAATGTGTGGTCTTGTAGACATCGAAAATGTCTGCCTCTGGATGAAGGTATTGTGGAGGAACTGCATCCTTCAATGCTCTGAACTCTTTTACTGGATCCAAGTTGATTTGTTTAGGACCTTTATCATTATTTTTCAACAAATTATTGTTTCTCAAATAATATTTCATCATGTCTGACTCGAGAATTCTCTGTCTGGGAGTTTCTTGGTCAACATTAACTTCATATGTCCCGTTATGCTGATTCAAGAATACCAATTTGTATGGGTTTGGCATATGGGTCATGGTGTAAGACCTTGCTTGTGCAATTCTTGCGTCAATTGTACCTCTGTTCAAAGAATGATCATGAATAATAGTACCGGGCAATTGTTCACGGCTTTTGAAACCAAACTCTTTCACCCTTTTTGGAGTCAACTCCTCATTGTTTTCACATTTCAAATGGGCAAATCTGTAACGGTTTCCCTTATCCACATGATTTTCGAACCATTCACAAGTAGTTCTTTGATCCACTGGTAGGGATAATTCTTCATTCAAACCGGTTAAATCGACCCAGTCGACCCAGTGGAATGGCACAGATATGGGCTCAACTGCTTGAGATGCGGCGTTATCAAGACTTTGTTTGATAGCTTCTCTCTTAGATGAAGCACTTACCTCATTGGGGGTGCCATCTGCAGACTCTTTACCTGCAGCTTTTGCTGCCTCCTTAGCTGCTTCGAGTGCATCTGCTCTTTTTAAGTATTCTGTCTTGATGTGGTCCAAGTATAATGAAAGGGTCAACCTAACATCATAATACAAGGTGTTTTTATTGATCCAAGAATCAGAATCCACACTATCAGACAAAAAATGATTAGGATTCACCGAGATTTCGGTGGAGGTTAAGTGGGTGTCCTTCAACCAGAACCTATTGTTTATGTTATCTTCGACCTTTTTGAGTAATCTGCTTATCTCGTTGTTGAAATTTACGGTCGGTGGTTCATCATCGTTATTCAAGTAAATATACTTATAACTCTTGCTGTACAACGTGTCCTTTAATGAAAAATCATCTTTGTAGTACAAGAAGCAAGACGTTAGGTACACAATATTGACCGCCAAAAGTAGGAGTATGGCTCTTTTGAGGATATACGTCAACGACTTGACCATTTTGTTTTTGCTGTAAGGAAAAAAACAAGGGGACTGTGGTACTCCAAGGGAAAAAGGGTATGATAATTTGAGAAATTAACAAGAAAAGAAAAAGTCGGAGTGATAAATAAACACCGTCAACACGAACAACAAGATGGAAATGTAGTTAGAAAGTAACAAACTCAAACAGCAGGAATAGGTTGAAATTATATAATATATATAATGGTAAAAAATTTACTATTGCTCACACGATAAAACCTGGAACTTGCAGTTTTGGAAAGTCTGCGGTGCTCAAAACCAGGAAATAAAAAAAGATTATCGAGATGTTTCCTGTACACAGCCTTACCAAGGCGAAGTAAATCCACTATCTGGCTGAATAGGAAGTGCATCCTTTCTAGAGCAATTTGAACGCCGATCTCTATGACAAAGAGTGTTTTAAACTAATTTAGTGTTTCCAGCTCACATCAGCAGTCACTGAAAAACATCGGCATGTCGTCATCGTCATATAGATCAGTGTACCTGAAAAAAGAAAGCCTTTGTTACAAAAGATCTGTGGAACAAACGCTTCCTTTTTTGACTGACAATGGTCTTTTTTTTCTAGTGAAACAATCTGCGGTTTTGACCACAATACATTACACGTGAATAGGCTGTAGCACTCGTTGTTTTTATTTGCGTTTGCATGTCAACAGTACCTTCCAGATAAGCAAGGGTTCTCATTGGCGGGGTGGGGGCCCTATTTAAGGTACCACCGGGACACCAGACTGTTCACAAGCAGGTTATAGATGATTTAGTACTCAGAAACTAGCGGTGCACTCTAATTTTATTATTTAGGCCATTCTTATACCTTATTTTCTTTTGCGGCAGTCTGTTTTCGTATGCTAGCCTTATAGAGAGACCCGCCTTCCCAAACCGGTGTTAAAGTTGCGGGTTGGGTGGAACTTTGATACGAAGCGTGTATTAACAGTTCCCGCTGCCTTGGCCATATTTGTTGTCCTTATCAGTCTTTTACGTGTTCACTAGACGTCTGTCGTTTTTGAAAGAATCTCCGCCATGACGCCGTGACCGGCCCAGGGCTCCGGCCGTCACCGCCAGAAATATCTGCCCGCACGCGTCGACCGCGAGACGAGAAGAGTGTCGTGTCGATGCCAATATTTTAAATATTCGATGAGTTTTTTTTTCATCTACTAGGCCTTGAGTGCAATACTTCGTTTGTAGCACATTGTTCATTTTACACCATTGTGGTCGCTTTTGTTCCTGAAAAGTTATAGTTGCTTATACGCATCACAGGTGAAGCATTGCAATGGACAAGCGGGTTCAATTTATTGGAAGAGACGATATTCGTCTGTTCCGTAGATCTCAGTCTGATCCAAGACCCGTACACCACATACCAGCAGAAACACGTCGACATCTTAAGGGCAAGGTCAATGCTTCTGAATCCACATTGAATCGGTGGCTTTTCAAGGAGAGAAACTCGTCTCAGGACTATCTGGGGCTGGATTCGCTGCCCCAATTTTCGTCTCCTTATGGCAGACGAGAAGCCGGGAGGGACATAAGAGAGAAGGGCTCTCCCATTCCTGGTCGATCGAGGATTGTCCAAGAAACTGACACCGAGAGTGATGTAGAAGATGCATATATCCGGGTCTATAAGCAGCGGGAGACTTTTGTCAATGGGACACGAGATTTGAATGGCTGCAATAAATTGGTTATCATCAATATGATCGCATCCTCCATTATACAGTACTACGTACAGTTAAAGATGGAGGATGATAATATTGAGTTTGGAAAACACATAGTGAACAAGGTGATACTGAAAGTGAGAGATTTGTATCCCAAGATGATCATCACCGATGAAACATTGCAGTATTTCCACAAACACGATTTCTCAGACCTTGAGATCATGATTATGGAGGAAGCAGACTTTAAAAAGACATTCACTTCTCTTCCAAAAGAAGCTGTGAGAGTCAGCAGGACACTTGACATGTACGACAGAAGAAATGTCTTCCAATTCAACGAGTTCACTATTGACTTGAATGACTATTTGGAACTAATCAAGTCTCCTGATTTGAGGAAGAATTTGGACTTGAACTCTCACAAGTACTTGATAACTGTAGGAGTGGGTTTCAATTTTGCAGCCAATGAGTTTTTACCACCGTTGATAGTCAGCAACTTTAAGCCCTATAACGTGGACGCATTGCTGCAAAACCAGTTCTTCTACATCAACGATAGTGGGTTCAGCTCCACCTTCATCTTCAAGCAGTACATGGACCATATCAACGACAAGTTCAGGCGACAAAACAGGAAAGTCATGTTGGTGTTGAACAATGAATCGGATCATTATCTACACCAGATATTCTCCCATGTGTTACCGTATTATAACAACTGGAATAATTTCCCTATGCACTTGGGAGTAGAACACTTGATTGTCCGGACTATCAATCTACATGTTGCAAACTACTTGATCACCAACAGAAGCAAGAGTCAGCAAAAGTTGGCGACAACGCTTCCCAGCATAGTTGAGCAAGCCTTGAACTATTCACTTGATCGGTTCCGTGCTTGCTGCAACCACCATAACTTTTTAACGCACTGCATTGACAGATGCATGGACACCAAGCTGTATCAGGATTTTGATACCTTGATGAATACAGATTTGGATGAGGCCCATATCACGTACTCTAAGAAAAGACAATGTCTCTTACTAAACTCACATACCAGGTTTCTCCAGCTGTGGTTGGAGAAGATTAAACTCCCAATTCTGGAGATAATGGATAATAGACTTGAAAAAAGAAAGGATTTAGGTTCCATCATACGAAGCAATATGATATGCCAAAAGGGGTCGCAAACTACCAAGTTGATTCTAGCCATGGAAGTACTGAAACTCAACCCTGACGTGAACAAACTCTTGACAAAGGGGTTGGATCTTGACGAGTTGGTGAACCTTCGTATTTATTTACTGAATAAGGTCACCGCTGCCACTCTTGCATTGTTCGATCTGCTTTATGTCTCGGTTACAAAAGACGTGCATGGGGTGAATTCTGAGCGGGATGATTGGCTTGTAAGAAAAAGAGGGGTATATGATGTCGAGAGCTTTGAAAGAGAGGGTAAAAGAAGGAAGAAAGAGCCAGTGGAAACGGCAGGAAGTACTACAGACACTTCCAAGAGTGGATCTGGGGGAAGTAAGGGATCGGGGGGTAAGGCAATAGAAGTTCTGGAGGAAAGTACGACAGATGACCATAGCAAGAAGACTAAGGAAGTTGTCGTGACCAAGAAGATCTCCAGATCTACTTCAATGACGGGCCATCCACGATTCAAACAGAGGACTATCGCCAAAGAAGCGGTTTCTCCTGATAATGCGGTGGAGGTCATAGATTCCAGTGATTGTGAAGGCTCTGTCATTGATCTTGGAGACGACAAGCCTGTTCCTGTGATCAAGTTCCCAAGGCGTGACAGTGAGACTAGTTTTGAATCTCTGAATCCGAAAAGGCAAGCATTTGATCTTTTCAATAACGAATACTGTGAACATCGGCCTTTCAAGATGTTTTCTGAAGACAGTAGTGACGACGATCTTTCATCAACATTTGCATACGTATCCGACATTTCCAATCATTCAGAGCGGTTGAGAACAGGAGACAGAAGGGCACCATTAGTTGAGTTTATCGAGGCCAATGGCAAAGGCAAACCTACTGGATTAACAGACTTGGGGACACAACACAAGGAAGACACTTCCAACAATGCAAAAAAAGAGGGGGTAGGGGAAGCCAGTCAGGATGAAGCAAGTGAGAGGATAGCATCCTCTAATGAGAAAACGCTGAAAACCAAAGCAACTGAAGAGAAGGATGGAAAGAAGAAGGATGTCAATGAAAAGGACCTGAGACGAAAAACTGTGAAAGGAAGTACTAGCGAATCAAGCAGCTCTGACTCCAGTGGCTCAGACACTAGTAGCTCTAGTAGTTCTTCTGAATCTGAAGACAGCGATTCTAGTAGTGACTCTGAAGACACTGACTCCAGTGATAGTGACTCCAGTGATAATGACTCTGGTAAATGTGAGGCAGAAGATGCCGGTCCTAGCAGATCCGAGGCTGGGGTCGCAATCACCAAGTCATCCGGCAGTTCTGGTTCAAGTTCTTCCAGTTCAAGTTCTTCCAGTTCAAGTTCTTCTAGTTCATCTGATTCATCGAGCGATTCTAGCTCTGATAGCGATTCTAGCTCTGATAGCGATTCTAGCTCTGATAGCGATTCTAGCTCTGATAGCGATTCTAGCTCTGATAGCGACTCAAGCTCAGACAGCTCAGATAGCGACTCGGATAGCGACTCGGAAGATGAAGACGACATTAAGACCCCAAATGCCCACCTTCCATCCGCAAAGAAGCCTACAATGAGTATCACACTAACACCGTCTAAGTCGAAAGCTAAAGCCAGTTCCGAGTCTGAGTCTGAATCATCAGATTCCGATACTGATAGCACTTCCTCGTCCAGTACGACCAGCGGCTCCTCGAGTTCTTCTTCCAGCTCTGACAGCTCCTCTGGCAGCAGCTCTGACCACCTGTCTTCCAGCGACTCTGAATAAATAATAGATACTTACACCTAAATGGCTAAAAAAACTTGACTCCCAAAATCGATGACGGCTGCAAAAAGTGCTCAGGCAAATCCCGGAACAATATTTGGTCTTGGAACTTTCTTTTTCTTGATACAAAAAAATTTAATATATATATCGCATTTGGCTGATTTTTTTCCTCTACACATAAACGGGCCTGTAAAAATGAAGTTATTTGAAAGCGAACACTCCTTTACGTATCCATGGGAACAAGTGACAGCGGCCAATTGGCAAAAATACCCCAATGAGTTATCAACGCATGTGGTGTCAGTAGACATCTTGGACAGGTCAATCGACCCGGAAACAAACATTTTAAGAACCGAAAGACTCATCGGTTGTAAACAGCCAATTCCAAGATGGCTTTCTGCCATTGTGGGGGGACTTGAAATGTCCTACGTGAGAGAAGTAAGCGAGGTCGACTTGGTCAACAAGACTCTTGTCATGAAAAGTCACAATATCACAATGAACCATTTACTTCTGGTCAATGAGACTGTGATCTACAAACCAGATACAGATCTTCCAAAAAACAGCACTAAATTCATACAAGAGGCTGAAATTACTGCATTCTCCAGTTTCTCAAGAATATGTGACAAGATTGAAAACTGGTCTGTCGACAGGTTCGGCCAAAACGCTAAAATTGGAAAACTAGGATTCGAATCGGTTTTAGAGACGTTATCTGCCAAATGGGATGCCAGTGTTACTGACATGGGTAACAGTGTCTCAGATATGGGTAACACTTTGATCAAAGAGGTCAACAATGTCACCGACAAGACGTCTGAAGTTTTGGCAGAAGTTTCTAAGCTCGGTAATGTTTTCCTGAAGGATAACTAAAAGTACTGATACCGAACAATAAGCTTTCACAAATGGCTTAATACTACGCATATGATATTGCATTTCACTTTATTTCAACCCAAGGGGGTCCTCTGTTGAAGGATCATATTTCTTAGATTTTTACGGCATTTTTTCACAGATTTTTGTACATTCGTCCCTATGATAGACTATCGTGTAAATATATATGGTAACAATATCTTTCCTGTAGTTGAATATTTTCACACTCTTTTGAAAAAGTATAGTTAAAATGTGAAAATCGCATATCTTTTTCCTACCTTTATCTTTAATAATGGATGAAGATGTACGAATGGCACAGGAAAACATCCTTCTTCAGCTTCAGATGATTCTTAACACCACTGAGTCGATAAATGAGACTATTTGCAAGACCATTGACTTGGTGGACGGTCACGAGGCTCCCAAAGATTTGCATACAGTAGTTACACAAGGTTATATCAGTCTACGGAAAGTGCTAGAGTTGTTGGGCCAGTTGTCCCAGCAGAGCGATACGCTGCAACAAGAGAGGTCTGCTATCGAGAGCGAAGGCTCGTTTGGCGAAAATGGCGACGGGCCGGTACTTGAAAATGGGCAAGTGGTGTACCCATCTAATTCTTAAGTTTACGTTTACGCGTTTGCATTTTTCACTGAAAGTTAACTTAGGTTTTTTATCTATACAGCCGAATGGATTCCAAACAAGCGGAGATCGTGGAGAAGTACCAGGAGGCCAAGGTCCAAGACGAAGACGTTGACGATGACGAGTTGTTGGAATTGTTGGACGAAGATGACGGGATGCTACAACAGTACCGAGAATCAAGGATCGAACAGTTGAGCAAAGAATTTAGACGCATCAACGACGCCACTTCTAGCGACGAGTTCGGAAATGTGGTGAATGTGGACAACGAGAAGGAGTTGATGGGTTTTGTTTCTAAGACGGAGTTCTCTATTGTTCATTTTTACCAGCCGGAGTTCACAAAATGTGACATCATGAACCAAAGGCTTGGGGTATGTGACGAATTATATCATGCGCCAAATAGCAGCAAGTACTAACATTTCTTTTAGTTATTGGCAGAAAAGCACTTGGCCATCAAGGTGTTCTCCATAAAGGCGGAAAACGCACCATTCTTAGTTAACAAGTTGAATGTGAAGGTGTTGCCATTTGTGGAGATATACCGAAATGGTAAGGAGCTCGATCGAATCGTAGGGTTTGAGAAATTGGGCAACAACCCTTCCACTTTTGAATATACCAGCTTGGAGTCCTTCTTGGTTCGTGCCGGGGTCATCAATAGGAAAACCATAAACTATGCTTCCAAAAAGATAGTCGATTCCGCAGACGACGATGACAGCGATTTGGACCTTTGATCTGCAATTCAGCTGGATCTGGGCCCTCATTTAAGTCTACTGGATGTGTTTACACATCACAAAATGGGCAATTACCGAAAACACCCGTTTCAACTTGCCCGTTCCATAAAATTTGATCGTGGGTGTGGAATTTATAGGAGACGAACACTTTAACTCAATGGCTGGTCCACTCTCATAGGTTGACTCCGGATATCCAATTGCAATAGTCGAAGTTGATCGGTGTACGAACCCGAACTGCTGTAGTCTATTGGCTAGAACTTTGTCTCCTAACATCTGTATATAGAGATAATACAGTAAGATCTTATCAAATAGATCTACACAAACAGATAGTTGCAACCAAAACAGCATGAGGTACTCGGTTATCTCACGTGATACGACATAGGGCTACAACCCCATGCGAGGTTTCCACAGAAAAATCGTGCGCAGCACAAACCAGCTAGTGCGGTGGAAATTATCACTAATCGCATCAAAAAAGTTTTCTCTTTTCTTTTCCTCTTCATCACTTTTGGTAAGAAAGAAGCATTTCCCTTGCAGACAAGCCAAGATGCAAATTTTCGTCAAGACCTTAACTGGTAAGACTATTACCTTAGAAGTCGAATCTTCCGACACTATTGACAATGTCAAATCCAAGATCCAAGATAAAGAAGGAATCCCACCAGACCAACAAAGATTAATCTTTGCTGGTAAGCAATTAGAAGATGGTAGAACCTTGGCTGATTACAACATCCAAAAGGAATCTACCTTGCACTTGGTGTTGAGATTAAGAGGTGGTGGTAAGAAGAGAAAGAAGAAGGTCTACACCACCCCAAAGAAGATCAAGCACAAGCACAGAAAACACAAGTTAGCTGTCTTGACTTACTACAAAGTCGACAATGACGGAAAGGTTGAAAAATTAAGAAGAGAATGTCCTTCTGAAACCTGTGGTGCTGGTATCTTCATGGCTAAGATGGCTGACAGACAATACTGTGGTAAATGTCACACCACCTTCAAATTATCTAACTAAGTGTGTTTGTAGTATATTAGTATAATACATCTTCATTTAGAAAACCTTTTCCATCGTTTTATTCATCATCACGATTAACGTCTCTTAAACAGCTTCGTATCACTTGTATCTGTGCCCAAAGTCGTAGTAGTAGATGCCAGCAGGCCAATATTTCATTTTTTGGGTTCAGACACGACATGTATCACCTCGCGGTTCAAACAAACAAATCTATGGTAGATCAAAACTAACCGTCTTGTAAATGAGTTTCTCTATCTACAATCTAGATGAAGAGATCAAAGAGCTCTTGAACTTGGACAATTTCCTTGGCGGCCTTACTGTCAATGAGTTTGTTGAAGAATTGAGTAAGGATCATTTCTTGAAAGGAGCAGAAGTGAATAAACTCGAATACCTTGATCCCAAACCATATATCCGTACATTTGAATCCACTCTCAGAGAACTAAAGCAGTTATCGCTCGAGGCAGAATCACACAAAGAGCAACTTGAGAGGCAGGTCAATGACTATGAGTTGAAACATAGTCGAAATGTTTTGGATTTGAGTGAAAAAGTGGAAAGTATAACCAACCAGTTTAGTAAATTGGATGTCCGCATCAGTGATGTCTCGGGCCAAATTGACCCCTTAAACACAGCATTGAATAAGATCACTAATTCGAGGGATGTGTCAGTGGAGACGATCTTCCTTATCAAAGCATACCATGGGTTTTTCACCAAACAAAAGTACGATCCTTTAGAGGAATTGAGGAGCAGTAAAAAATTCGATGATAAGTTGAAGTGTGCTAAGACGGTAAACAACTTGCTTACTTTGGCCAAAAAGATAGAATCCCCTGAAATATCCAAGACAACGCAATGCGTTAATTCTATACAGAAATTCAGTGAGATGATGGAACGAGGCTTGTTGAACAAGTTTGAAGTGGCATTGGAAAGTGACGAGTTTGAAATGATGAAGGAAATTGCCGATATATTGGACCAGTACAATGGAGGAGCTAACGTTATACAAACTTTTGTCAATAAGAACGATATACTAGAAGACGTGAACGATGAGAATCTTCCTAAATCCATTTTAGATGATGAAAGTGTTTGGAGTCGACTTTCTAACCCCGGTGATAGCACGACCATCAAGGACGACCAGATAGAAGATCTTTTGAACCACTTGAAAGTTTCAATCAAGGGCCAGGCCAGAATAGTCGACCAAGTGTTCAAGAATCCTACTCCTGTTCTCAAAATCTTCATACAACGGATTTATGCCCAGGTGATACAGATCAAAATCAATAGTGCTTTGCAGTACTCTTTATCCGTGAATACCTTGGCTCACATAAGACTTTTGCAGTATATTTACCAAGTGGTGAGTGATTTTACCAAAGACCTTAAGGATTTCTTCATAACCAATGAGTTTGATGCTGAAGGAGAGCTCACGTCTATTCTTGATCAGAGTTTCTATGAATTGTTCATCGAATTCACGGCAGACAGCATTTACATCAATAGGGAAAAGAAAGAGTTGGAAAGCATAATCTATAATATGGTGGCTAAGTTTACGTCTTACAATGAAAGGGCCTTAAATGCCAAACAACTAGCATCAACCATTGACAATTTGAATAACTTGGATCTGGCCCTTGAAGGGTCTCAGCCATCTGGAGATAGATTTGGTCTCAAATTCACCGAAAGTAAAAGATTGAACAAATTCAAGGATTTCATGAAATCACGTCTTGCTGAAGTCGGGGCTAGCAGAGGGTCAATGGAATTAGAAGATACAGAAGAGAAGAGAAAATATAGTTCGCTCAACTTACAGTTAGTGGAAACCGTCATCAAGTCTGTGATAGAGTCAATAGCTCGAATTTTGGAGTTGGAGCCAAATAGAGCCTCTGAGTATGCATTGGAGGTGTTGGAGATCTTGTTGTTTGATTTTGGTAAGTTGTACATTGAAGGGGGGCTCGAACTAATCTACGATGCTTTGAAACAGGAAAGCGTTTACGCTAAAGTAAATTCCAACAACTTTGTGGACTTTTCATACCTTAAGCATTTCAATTTGGTTGCTGAAGTGTTGTACCTTGTTTCCAGTTGCATAAAGAAAATCATCATACCGTGCTCCGTCAATAACCCCAATATTAGAAACAGAATGATCAATCTCACCAACAGCTACATAAAGCGGTGTGAGGTATCTATTAACATAATTTTAAATGAGACGATTCAGTTGGTGTCAGACAAGTTAGTGTACTTTCTATCCAAACAGAAAAAGAGAGATTTCCAAGTGGAAAATATTACTGAAGATGACACCGAAGCCTGTGAAATGGTATCTGAATTTATGAGCAGAACCCATGAAAGCTTGAAAGTTTCATTGAATGATAACAACTTGGTCAATGTGTTAACAAAAATCGGTAACAACTTTTTGAATTTGTTGTTAGAGCATTACAAGAAATTTACTGTCAACTCCACTGGTGGGATAATCTTAACCAAGGATGTTATTAGATACCAAACGGTTATAGACGCATGGGAGATCCAGGAGCTTTCTGAAAGCTTCCAAATCCTTAAAGAGATCGGTAATCTTTTCACAGTGCATCCAAACTTGATCAACTCTTTGATTACCGAAGGGCAGCTTGCAAATTTGAAACCATTCACAATAAGGCAGTATATTTCTAAAAGAACTGATTTCAATCCTAGTTATTTGGAAAGGTTTTTCAGCTTCAAATAAGCATTTGCATGATATGTACATTTTTCTATAGCTTTTGAATGAGTACGTTAAACGTTTCTGTAGTAGAATCCTATGACCATGTATACATAAAAGACTAAAGCCACCACCGAGACACCAAACTTCGTTATTTTTGTGGTCGTCATAGGAGAATCCAGCACCGTTTTTGAAGGTGTAGAATTGAACACCGTGGAATTGAACACCGGGAGTCTGTATCCGTCCAACCCCTTTATTTTCTGTTCAAGTGTAGTGATGGCCCTGCTTATGAGTTTAGGCTTGAGGAAAGTCACAGCAAGAACCAATATGCTGATGAGAAGCCAAACCACGTATAATGTGATACCAAAGAAAGGATTGGGCAAGTAGCACATCTGGGTGGTGTATGTAGGACCACTGTTCAAACTTTTGCCTGTGTCGTCCACAGGATTGTGTAAAGAAAGCATTTGGAAGGCAGGGTACAGGATTCCCGCAGTCATACTGACGGCTTTCACAGTGATCTCTTTTGCAGCTTGTCCGTCAGACAAGAGGTGTTCAATTTCACAGTAGTCATGATCATCTCCTGCAAAGATAATGGAGGGCCGGATAGTCTCGAGAACCGTGGTGGTGAGTTCCTGGGCAATTACCGTCTGATACTGTTTACCTTTTTGTACCGGAAAAGGGTTAGAGGACTCCCTGTAAGGACCACATACCTGCCTCTGATTATCTCTGAATAAAGGAACATGGGTCATCAACACCCTGGGGTAATTTGGATGCAGCATGGAGGTCACCAGGTTCAAGAAGTCTTGTGTAGGACCCTGTACGTCAGGATCTTCAGAAGAAAGCGAAATATCATCAAGAAGCACCACCGTATGGTTACCTATATGTATAATGTCATTGTTGGCACCAAAAAACGCCACGAACCGTTTCAACTTATTAGTGTCTATGGTCTCGAACCCTATATCGTGATTACCTGGGATTGACTGGATTGTTCTTCTATTAGGCTGAGATGGGAAGATGTCGTTGAATCTTTTATATTCCTGGAACCAGAGCTTGTCATTCCACTCACGACCGCCATCAAAGAGGTCGCCAAGGAACACTATGGTGTCGGGATCAATATAATGCTGGATGAACCTGTAGTTTCGGTGGAGGTAGTTGTCACTGAGTTTCTTCACATAGTAGTTGATTATATCGGGCCGATCTGGATATGAGTTCCCGTCCACAAGCTGTGGATCTGCAAGCAATGCTACCCTGTGAGGATCTACCACATTGGCGGTCTTTTTATGTTGTTCCCACTTTTTCCACTGGCATCTGTTGATAGTCCATCTGACGTGGGTTCTCTCTGCAAAATGCACCAACACGATCCACGACAAAGCAATCGACCCGAGAACCTTCAATTGGAGCAATTGCGTCTCTTTAGTCAGCTGTTTTGCCGGAAGAAGCAAGTGGGGGTTCGACTGTGCTCCTATACCGTCCCCATACACCGGTTCTTGTAGTTTTTCTTTTCCCCGGTACGACATGGGCCTAGTTATTAAATGATTTATTGTGAGTCGCGTTAAATTCCACGTACCATAATACACCCACACCATCAAGGCCCCTTTTTATGCCGGAAGAACGTAGGCTCCGGTCGAGGGAAAAGCCCCTGGTAGTGGCTGCCCACTTATTTGACTTTGATAATGCAAACCCTTACGTTTTTGCCGATAAGCCCATACAGATCGTGCACACCAGTTCTCAGCCAGACACAGATGCATCTGGTGGCAAGCAAAGTGTACATCAACCTAAAAGAAAACCTGCAGTGGAGTATGTAAAGACGTCTGACAATACACGCAAATCAAAGCTTCGATCGGACCAGTTGTCAGATGACTACTATACACCGTTCCATACATATATGACCAAAAGAGAAGTGAGCATGGTGAACCAGGACAATACCAAGGTGCTATCGGATATGGACACTTTAAACCTTCAGAAGAATGAGTTGATGCAGCTCAACTGGAGCTCCAAAATACAGGGGATCACCCATATCAACAATCCACGAGACATAGACGAATTGACCCGTAAGAAGCGCTTGACTTTGGTGGAGATAAACAGACGGTTGGCCAAGTTTCGGAACTGGAAAAAGCGGCAGGAAGAGCTTAAGAACGAGATCAAGTTCCAGGAAAGAACCATTACCCAACAGGACCCAGCCGACGAGTTCTCCATGTCTTTGAGCGAATTGAAACAGCTCAGGAAGAAAGAACGGCTACAGAAATATGGTGGTGTGATAAATTTGCTGTTGAACAATGGCTACTACTTGCGGATAGACCCTTATTCTCCGCCACAAATCCTTGAGAGCTTCGAGTACAAGAAATCGCAGCTGCTGGAATTGGAAGCAGAACCTAAGAGCATCAAAAAGAGAGGAAGACAGCCAAAGACGCTATCAGGTCGTGGAAAACAGATACTTAAACAGAGAACTTTGGACGACGTAGTGACGATAAAAAGAGGTAGGAGACCAGGACCGAAACCGTTGCCCTCCCGACTCAATGACGCTAAAGAGAGAATGAAGCGAAGTACGCAGCAAGCACGCAAGCCCGGTCCGAAACCTAAACTAAGACCTGACCCTAAACCTAAGCTGAAGCCAGGACCGAAACCAAAATTGAGGTCAGGACCCAAACCCGGTCCTAAACCGAGATCAAAGCCCGGCCCCAAACCAGGAAGGCCAGAACCTAAGCCAGGGAAAAAAAAACCGGGGCCCAAACCCAAGACAACAATAACTAACGATATGAAGAGGACTTTCAGTCCTAAAACTATATTACGGACGAAAAATAACGTTGTATAATATACACTATGTAAGATCGAAATCTTTTATCAAGTTCCCGTACCTTTTCAAGATTTCCCACACGCTGGTAGAATTATTTACATCTGTTAAAATGATGTTGTAGTCGAAGGGGAATTTTGTGTCTCTGACATGCTTAGGAGGGTGTCTCATATCTGCATCAATGACACCGGAGTTCAATTTCGTCAACGATAAGTTGAACTTTTCAAACAAGAACCTATTGAACTCCAACAAGCAAATAAGAGCTTCACAGTTATAACAAGCAATGTTTGCCTCTGGTGTGTTGTCAGTATCCAATTCCTTGATGTTATCATACAAATCGAGACCTTGTCGTGTTAACACTTTAGAAATGATACCTGCCAAAATATATGGCTCCTCTAAGCTGAGAAATTCAACCTGAGATAGGTTCAAAAGCAAGAAGATAAGTACATCTCTCTCAAATATAGCAGCTGATGGGGTCATATCAAGCGACACCTCAATTGTCAAAAGTTTACGCAAGGATTTGACGAACTTTCTTCTTGAGGTTAAACTCTTGGAAATAATCAGGTAAAACCGCCCCACTACAGACTGAAGGCTGAAAAGATTATCTGATGTCTCATACCCGTATAAGACAGCGTTTTTTATTCCTTCAGTGTAGTTAGATTCGAACAAGCTCTCATGCTTCTCGAACATTTCTTTCAAGAATTTGGAAGACATGGCCACGATAGTGGGACTGCCACTGGCCAAGAGACCAATAAATGTGGCTATACAAGTCTGAGGGTTTCCGAACCCATTACCAAAAATGATAGTGGCAAGGCGTATGGCAATAATGGCATAATCATAGCTCGCTGAGTATGTCAACTCTAAGATCCGGCCCGAATATCTCTGCACCAATGACGTACATATAGCGTCGTCTTTATTGATTGAATCATCACCATTGAAAACGGGCTCTGTCAGACTTTCCTCCATACTCTGGTACTTCCTGATACTTTTCTCCTGTTTTTGGACAAAGTCGAATAAGTTTCTTGTGACGATCTTCTTATTGAGTCTGGACGATTCGCTTTCATCTTCTCGGCCTTCCAACTCTGTATCCAAAACCTTTAAAATGACGGGGTTCGTGTAAAGCTTAGGATGGTTCAAGCATATCACGAGAATACTTGACAAAGCAGCAGCCTTTATCAGGGCGTCTGGTTGGTCTTTGTAGAAGTTCATGAGGTACTTAGTCACTAAGCTAAGAACGGTGATATTTTCAGCCAAACCAACATCTGCTTTAGTAATCATGTTCCTATGAGCTTCAAGGTCCCAATGAGAGCCAATGCAACCCATAATGTGTAGCAACTTAATCAAGGAAGCAGTTGAGTCCATTTTTTCTTTGGCCTTTAGCTTCTTGAGGAAATTAAGGGCCATTTTAAGACTCGATATGAGAACACTGACTAATCTTGCAAGATCATTCTTCCTTTGGCAAATGATATACGCCAAAGGTACTGCTTGATAAACCTCTCTAATGCCCCATTTACTCAACTTTGAAATTATTTCCGATAGTAACCTTTCCATGAGGTCTGGGTTGACCACAGGAACAAACGGTAGGCACCTGTTCATTATCACCAACGCAAAATAAAGGATTTCATTATCTCCACCACTGGAATCTATGATATATGGCTCGAGAGTGCTGAGACGCTTTGTGGGGAATTCCGCTCCATACTGTCCAACGATTATGCTAATTAATTGAAGTATCTGCTTCAAGGGAATATCTTCGGGCCAGTTATTATGGATCAACAAATCACCCAGCGCCACAAGCAACTCTCTGATGGAATTGTTGACCTGTTCGTCGTGTGGCTCAGCCAAAAATCTTTGAAGGTGTAATTCACTTACAGGAGCAGACTGGAGCATACATGCGAGTATACAAGTCGTGGACAACACGCTGTTCATTGACTTGACTCTTTTCCCAGACTTGAACATCAACCATTCAATTAAGGTTTTGGCTTGCTCTCGTATGCCACTATCTTCGTCATCCAACCGTCTGGACACTTTGTATATAATTTGACCCATGAATGCAACATCATCTGCTTTTATAAAGATATTCTTAGACATTCCAAGAACTCTCTTTCGTACCTGAACACTAGGATCTGAAAGGCAGTCTATGATGGGCCCACAAAGCGTAGGATTAAACTGTGCATTTTTGTCCAAGAATGAATTCAATAAGTCAATACAGGACTCTCTGACCATAGCTGAGCTATCTTTCAACAATACCGATAATGAAGTATTGAGCCTAGATATGCCTAGCAACTGGGGTTTGATGGATATGACCCTGGACAAGATACTCAAAGCTTTTGACCGGGTCTTGATCCTGGGACTGTTGAGTGCTTGTAGGATAGTATCAACAAGATTGTTGTTGGTCGAGATTAAAGCACCGGATGCAAGACGTTGGTAATACATAGTGGTAGTGTTTTCATCGTAGATGTAACTTGGTGACAGCTGAGGAGCATTCTTCATTAACATGCCCATTAAAAAGCCATAGAGCTTCCATAGGTTCGCCTTCATCTTCTTTGACTCGGGGTTTGAACTACCGTCTTCCAAAGCCCCGATGTTGTCTGCTTTTTCTGCTTCTTGAATGAGCTTCACCACTGTACCGATGATACTCAGAGTAAAGTACCTATAGGCATCATAGGTGAAAGAAGTGAATAATCGAGAACATACACATTTGATGGCATGGTTTAAATCTTCAAAAGTCTCTTCAGCCATAGGTGCCTCCAAGATTATTGGTTCTGGTTGTGAGGCTTCCAAGATGAAAATACAGATACATAAGTCACCACAAAGAGACACGAAAAAGGTCTCTATGGCCAGTGGTAAAGGGTCCCCCGATAAGTAACTGCATAGTTTGTTGGCTGCATCCTTCAAAAGCTCTACCGATATGTAAGACCGAACATTGGATACCGAGTTCACGATGTCTTCCACTACAAGGGCTAAAGGCAACTTATTTCCAGCTTTAGCAGCTTCACACAGCATCGTCATTAATTCACCAATTTTTTGACGGCTCGACTCTAAACTCTGGAACAACGGTTTTGAATTCTGCAAAGAAGTAGCCATCATGTCTTTACTTAAGTAAACTGCATGCTCTTTGATGAAAGAAGCAACGTCTACTATCTCTAAAAGATTCCGGATATGAACACAGCACATATGCGAGCGGGTTTTCATTAAATAATGATGGTCCTCTTTGGTCGACAAGCTTTGAAGTTGACTCATTTTATTATGGTAAATGAAGTCTCTTTCTTTGGGGAATCTGCCATATATGAGCTCAAGTAACCTCTCAGCTCTTATGGTTAATGACACTAAAGGCATAGCTTCTGCTGTTTCCAAATGCAAGTATGTTTCCAACCACGACAAATCGTCCAAGATTAGCTTACTAAGGACGTTTTCCGGGACTGATTCAATGCTACTGATTATGCTTCTAGCCACCACGAACAAGTGAGCTACACCATTGATTATAGAACGAAATTCGCTGGGTGACGAAGCTATCACTTTACGGCTGACCAAAATGGCATTCAGACTGAGCTTCATGGCATTGACAAAAGTCCATAAACCTTCTTGGGAGCAAAGCTCTAGACAGAATTTCTTTGCCTTTAAACAATGGCAGTAGACTCTGCATGTAACCACCATATCATTCAAGACTGTCTTTCCTAGTGGCTCTGTAATATTCACAGAGTATTGTGATCCAAGAACCTGGCAGTAGTATTCCATTGTTTGGACTACCACGGACATGAAGACCTTCATGATGGGCATGGTGAGGGCTTGGTCAAGCTCATTATCCGAACCTTGAGTCAATAACGAAAACATATGCTTTTCGAGGGAGACCATGAACTTGCTTCTTTCGTTGGGATGGGACACCAGGGGATTGCAGACGTAGTTAATTAAAGTCAATATCGTCTTCAATTCCACTTCTTCAGACAACTTTCTTCTCTTCTGGGCCGCTTCAGCGTCCTCTGATGCTCGTTTGTTGCCTTGGCTAGTAGAAGGCTGGCCCTGTTGCAGCATTGCTACGACTGTGGTTTCCTCTGTCAGCTCAGAAAGTTGAGCTGTGCTTGGCTGTTGCTGGCTCTCTGTATTTTCTGTCGAGGGCCTATGGCTTGGACTTTGGGTCTGAGAATGCAAAACTTGAAGTGTGGGTACTGGCACAGGCGAGCTTCCATTGTCTTTCAACTGAGTCAAAAATTCTTCGATGGTCTTGTTTTTATTTGCCATGTCTTTGATACTGGGCAACAGGTGGCTGGTCTCGGGAGTGGCAGCGTAAGACTTATCAGAATGTAGGGGAACCGTTATTTGGGTTTGTGGTGCTGCTTCTGCAGACTTTTCTCCACCTTGCTGCACGGGCTGTTTGCTATTCTGTGCCCGCTGCTCTTTGGCATGCTCTACCGAGTGTTGGTCGACTGATTGTGACTTGCCATTCTCCTGATGTGCCGGCACTAGTGGCTGTGATGCCTCTCTTGTGTTATCAGGTGCCGTAGGGGCTTGAGTCACGGCCTGTTGGTCAGGTGTCACAGCTGGACTGGCAGGTGTATTCTGGACAGATCGGTCTTGGCTATTTGGCTCCTGGACCGGTTCTGTGTTTTCGGTGTCTTTTGGCCCTCGAATAGGTTTCGGGTCTTCTGTTGCTTGGCCAGTCTCCATGTCTGTTTCTGGGTGTGGTAGTTGGGTTGGCTCTTGACTCTTTGGCTCTTGACCTTGTGGCTCCTGGTCCTCTGGCTCCTGACTCTTTGGGCCCTGAATCTTTGGCTCTTCTGACTCTATGCCGGTTTCCTCAGTCTCCACTTCCATTGGCACCGCTTCTAGGGCCTTTGGTTCTGCCACCTTCTCCAAACTCTCCAAGGTCTGCTCCTGATCTGTAGTTTGTACAGTTACCGGCTGGTGTTTGTGGTTCTCTTGTCCGTTGGACACCTCCACAGTGGTCGTCACCTCATGCGTCTTCTCGTTGGACTCGTTGGTTCCGTTGGACTCGTTGGTTCCGTTGGACTCGTTGGTCTGTTTCCCGGTAGCTGGTTCATTCACCGTGTCTTGTGGCTCCTTTGCCGTGTCTTGTAGCACCTTCTCAAGTAACCCCGCCACTACCCGCCTGCTGGTCGTCGTAGGGTGCTCTGGTTGTTCCCATATGTCAGCCATAGCCGGATCCTCCTGTACAGCTGGCTCCTCGGGCGCCAAGATCGGCCCAGACTCAGCAAGGCTGAAGTCGACAACCACTTCTTCTTTATCTATAGTCTGCCTTTCCTGCTCCGACAAATCTAGCGGCAAATCAGCATCTTCTTCAAAGACAGGGATATTGGGAGGCACTTTGTATGTTATCGCGGGATCTTTCAGTTCCAGCAACTCCTTGAGGAGATCAGACGGCACATTTTCGATATCGTGATTTATCAGTTGTAATTCCTCATCACTGACAAAAGACTTCATTTCTCGCTCCAAATCAACATCAACAGTAAGTTCTTCTGCGTCCATCAACGGTAGAAGATCCTGGGTGGGGATCAAGCATCGTATAGGCGGCTGGAGCAACGGCTCGATTATCTTATAGCCCGTATCGGACATATTGCCTATAGTAAAGTGATGAGTTTTTTTAGAGACGCGATTAGTCGTAAATTCATAGGTTACACATTAAGCAGAGATGGCCCACATATACACAAAAAAAGGGGCCCAAATACCAATTGGAGCATGTTGTGGCGGTCACTCCAAGGGCGGTAGTCGTTCCATGCGAATATCTCCCTTCTTGTACGGGTCGATTAGTCTGATAAACGATACCCCACGACTTTTACCGATCCAGTTCATATAAAGGTTCCGTACTAGCCCATGGCGATTGAACACGTTTTTCCAGCCCTTATCTTCCTTGTAGTTGTTGAAATACTCCCTGGTGGTGAGGTTCTGCGACGAGAGAATGACGTGCACCACGAAGATCAGAAACGGGTAGATGAGCGACAATAGTGTCAGGATCAAAAGGAAGAAGCTTGCAGGGAACACGGTGATGGAATCCTTGAACGTGTGGATGGTTGCAGCGCCCGACGACTGGTAGGTGCTGGTTCTGTAGTAGAACAACTGGACGAAGGAACACACTATGACGAGAGCGTCACTGACGCTGGCCGATAACGTGAACCAAAGGAAGTACTTGTAGTTTCGTATCCCCACACAATTATTGATGTAAATGCAGTGATGGTCGTGGTTTACCACACAGGCGTTGCACACGCCGCAGTGGCTGGTTCTAGGGGGTCTCCAAATATGGCAGGTGGTGCAGTATTTCACAGAAACGCCGGTGTGGGTGTCGTCAAAATATGGAAGGGAAATGGTGTTGAAGTACTCCAAAGGCGGCAGTACTGCACTGTTGGCGTCAGTAAGATCGTACGGGATATGGATGTTCCTGGGCAAGATGCCGGGGTCTGAAGTGGCAGCTCTGATGAACATCAAAAGGCATAATGCCCACATATACACAAACACAATAACAAGTGCAGGGCTGATGTTATGCCATATCCATTTAGCCTCAAAAACAAAGAAAAGCGCCGCAAGACCCGTCAAGAGCACCAATGCCGCCACGTTGATCGGGGCCTTCTTGACTACTCGAAGCCGGCCGCCAAATAAGTATATAAACTTGAGCCCTTGGTGTCGCTGTGCTTGGTAGTTCTTGTACAGTTTTCGGTCGTTTAACACCACATAGTTGGGGTCGGCGATAAGCCAGTTTGCTAGAAAGCGGTGCCACCACAGCATTCCATGCAAACGTACACTATCAACAGACCTATGGGACAAACCAGTGGCTTTGTCGAGACACTGTGTTGCTATTAGGCTAGCGTAACAGATGATATTTTTTTCGCATCAGTTTTTGGGCCTGATTAAATCTACTATCATCATGTTTCGAATAGGCACTAGAAACAGCCTACAGAGGCTGCTTGTACCTGGTGTAAGGGCCCGGACTGTGCGCCCTGTGGAACTACAGCGCAGAGGATTGAAGCTCTCTGCGACCCAGATGAACGCCGTGAAAGGCTGGGGGTTTATTTCGAACGTTATTGGAGGTGCTTATATCGGTGGATTATTTGTGTGTTTGGGGTCGTTGTATTTCATGTACCACGACGCCAACGAGAGACAGCCCATCCCGTTTGAGTTGTCGTTCCAGAACCAGATCACGGCGGTAAAGGCCATAAACAAGGACGATGTGTTGAAGAGTCCCAGACATGCGGTCAAACACTATAGACGGCTCTTGATTGAGATGGCCAAAGCAGAGAACGTGGAATTCGATGAAACTGCCCCGGAAAATAAGTACAGAGCTCCCATATTGAGCAGTGAGGTGTTGGTGCACAAGAAATCCAATGGGTTTGCCAACTTCTATGTGGATATTGTGTCTAGGTATGCTAAAGCTCTCTTGGCCAAGGGGGAGTTGGAATTGTCGGTAGAGACGCTTAAGAAGTTGGTGGAGGATGACGAGGTGTTCTTCCAGCTCGGAGACGCCGAGCGATTGTCACAGTGCTGCAGGCTATTGGCCAAGATCACTCCTGGCATCGAAGAGAAAGAGAAGCTTTATAGACGGTCTGTGAAGATGATTCAACTGACGTTCTCCAGCATCAGGATCACCGACGACTTGTTGTTTGAGTCCGATAGCTCCCGTATCACCGATGAGCTTATTGCATGCTTGAACGACATGGCGTTCAGTTACGGGAAAGAAGCCATTAGAGATTCTAAGCATAAAGACCAGTTCTTAACCAGGGGATTGCATATTTATCTTTCGAACTTGAAGATGCTCCAGCACGTGCAGGATTCTATCCGGGACCACACCAAGACGCAGTCTAATTACCCGTTGTTCAACTGTGATGATGTGAATTTGGAGTTGACTATCAACGACATCAAAACACATATCAGCGAGATCATGTGGGCTAAAGGGTACAAGAAAAATGCCGTTTCGTGGGGTGAACAAGTGGTGGACGATATCTACCATCAGCATTCAACGTCCAAGAGAGCCAACGAGATCTTAAAGCACGATCTTTCCAACTTGATATTGATGTACCGCAAGATTGGGAACAGAGTTAGCCAGCAAAGATGTGAAAAACTCCAGAAGAACCTCGAGAGTTTCGAACTCAATGAAGATGACTGGTACGCCAGCTTCACAAACCGGATCTCAAAGATAATATACTACAAGGGGCCTTTGGGAGTGATAGAAAAGGCGTTATTGGAGAGATTTGGGCCTGCAATAAGAGTGCCTGAGATCGAGGAGTACGAAGACGAAGACACCGAGTAGAGAGAGATAAAGAGAAAGAGAGAGATAAAGAGAAAGAGAGAGATAAAGAGAAAGAGAGAGATAAAGAGAAAGAGAGAGATAAAGAGAAAGAGAAAGAGAGATAATGGCAGTACTGTGCCAGTGTAACTTTCAGGCTCCATTCTCGTCTAACTTTTAAGCTGTTTTGTAGGTCCCGGGGTCTCTTGTATATAGTTTTTAAGTCACCCGGTCGTGCCCTGATGGCAAAAATTACCCTCAAAAAAACATCCAATAAAAACTACTTCAACTGTAATTATCCGCACTCTCCCCAGACAAAAAAACACAAGCAAAAAAAAAGGATAGCTTTTCATTCAATTCAAACTTCCATTAATAATGTTATCTTTAACCAGCAGATTAGGGTTAGGTTTATCCAAACAAGCTTTGTCTACCGTCTACAGACCTTCTTTGATCAGAGGGTTCAAAACTATTCCTCAACCTCCAGGACACATCGTGGGTACCGTTAACGACGCTTACGTTCCTCCAAAACCAAATAAGACCCACGGATCTTACCACTGGACTGCTGAAAGAGCCGTTTCTATTGCATTAGTTCCATTCTGTGTCATCCCATTCTTCACTGGTGCCACCACTCTTGTGGACTCCACTTTATCTGGGTTGTTATTGTACCACTGTTACACCGGGTTCCAATCCTGTATCATTGACTATATTCCAAAAAGAGTCTACGGAGCTTACCACAACTACGCCATGTACTTATTGACTTTCGGCACCGGTGTGGCTGCTTACGGAGTCTATGAAGTTGAAAAGAAAGAAGGTGGTATCACCAAGATCCTTTCTAAGGTATGGAAGGCTTAAACACACCGAAACTGACTCTTATTTATTCATTATCATTTACATACACGAAGTTCAGAACTAGTCACAACACGGACTGTCACAACACGCACCGTTACAACACGTATTTGTAAGTTCTTCATCAGGATTCACTCACATTCCATATCCATCTTTCTCTTTTTGACGTTATCGTCCACCTCCACATGAGTTCCTGTGCTCTCTTCTCTGACGACATTGATCTGTTTCTGCCACTGTACAAGTTCCTGCTTGTACGTTTCCAACGGCGTGGCTTCGATCATCATTGTGCTGTAGAGCTGTGGATCGTACACGTCTCTGAATTTGGTCACCTCTAGCACTTTCACGGTTCCGTTGACGTCGTCGATTCTTATGTCTGCAGCTTCACTGCCGACCTCCAAAAGGAGGAGCTCCACTGTGAAGCTGTCTTTGCCGATGGCTTCAAGTGCCTTTATGATGTCTGGATGGTAAACCTGCCCAAGTGGGAACTCGCCGCCGTCGTTCGAACTGACGATGTCGTGGATGGTCAACTTGACGAGCTTTTCCACTTGCTTGCTAGATAATTCGGCCACCTGGTCCAGGTGTTGAAAGTAGTGGGAGATGTTGCCAAACGTGAACAATTCGAGTGTAGGAATGTACTTGCGGAGCTCCGAGTCGGTCTCCGCCCTGGCAGACGCTTCTATGAGATCCGTGAAGTAGCTGTACCGCGTGGATTCTTCAAGCATACGGCCTATGGACGAATCTACAGACGACATGATAGGTGGACTTGGCTGTGATTGTAATGTGTGTACTATATGATTCTTTATTTTATTTTCCACCGCGAGATTATGGCTGCGAATGGCAGTGAGTGAGATAACACTATAGCCATAAGAGATAGGGTTAGGGGCTCCGAAGACACGTCTATGGCCCTAGGAGAGGTGCATATAATGGTAGTCCAAAACGTGGTACTTTTCTAACTCGAATTTACAATGATGTCGTGGGTGCAAAAAGCAGTTAATGACTATGCTTTGTCTTCGCTAGGCATCACAAGACTAGGATACAAGTGTGCCACCAAATCGTCAAGAATTTTGATCACGAGCCATTGGTTCAACTCCGGTGACTCAAATACTCTCAAAGTGGCCTTAATGCACTCTAAAGTGTCTTCTCTGGAGTCTTGCAGGTACTCCAACAATCTCTTGAAGGTGGAGATGGACGGGTGGTCCCAGATATCGTAGATCTCAGAAGCCACGTCGTCTATGGTTAGAACAGGCACCGGGCCCGACTCTTCGTCATCTCTTTTGAAAATGGCGTACCGCAAACTGCTTATGATATTGGCCAACTGCTCGTCGTTTACAACCATGAGAGAGGCCTTGAACACCGTCTTCTTCAATATCCGGTTCAAGTTGCCCACAAGCACTTGGTGGCTGCACACAATATCTCTTAAGGTGCCTAGAATCCCGGCCACCAACGGCTTTCTGCTGCTGATCCCCAAGATCCTGTCGACCAACGCAAAAGCTTTGTTGTGCAATATATTGACACCGGTCTGGCTAGACCCATCGCTTCTCATAATCATAAGATAGCTCAAATCCTTGTAGCTCTTGGAAACCAACGACCTTATTCGGTCTCGTATGGGTTTCAGCTTTGTTTTGGTGCCCACACTTTGTGCTTTTGCTGCTAGTCTCTCGTTCATTTTGGCTTTGATCTTCATAGACACTCTCATTATCACAGAGAGGACAAACTGGGGATCCCCTAGTTTCTGCATAACCTTCTCTAGCACCAAGTCGGCCACGATAGAATCCACAAATTTGAGACCTATATCGGTGTTTAGTGGCCCTGTGTCTTCAGCGTTCTCTGCGAGTGTGGTGTTCAACAACTGCTTGACTAGCACTTTGAAATACGCCAGTCGTTCTGTTTCGTTGAATATTATATGCTTAGAAGCCACATACTCATGTATAATTTCATCTCGGTCGAATGTCGCCAATAGTAGCCCCGGTTGACGATCCTCCACCACCTTCAAGTCGTTCTGCCCCACTAGCTGCTCTAAGTGGTCATCTAAAATCACACACATGTCATCTATACGAGTGATAAGATTATCGCTGTTCAATGCCACACTAAATCTTTTGGATAATCCTTTGACAAACTCACACATCACATTGTACACGCTTCTGATGAAGTCGTCGTTGTCGGTGTTGAGTTTCCCGTACCACGAAGACACGTATCCCGCCACGATATTGGCCAAAAACAAGTGGAGTTCCATGTTTAGCTTGGGATATGAAATAACAGAGGAGTCATCACTAGGAAGTAAAACCGGCAAGTAGTTGGGAAGAGCCTTCATCGCTACGGCGGCGTCCGTCAGCGTTTGAAACCACTTGGGTAAGTACAACTTGCACAACAATTTGAACTCTTGGGAGTCTAGGACGGGGTCTAGTTTCTTTCTTAGTTTCTTCTTCTTTCTGTTTCGCTCAATCAAGCTGTAGAAACGTGTGGAGGTTGAGGTGGTGGGAGACGCCTTAGGGGTTCCCACAGATTTCCTCATAGAGAGATCGGGGAACGTCGATAGATCTATCGAGCTCCGGACTTCTGTCATTTAGTGGGTTGTATGTTATTTGTTTGATATCTGAATCGGTTAGTTAAGCGAAGGTGCGAAATCTATGGATTCACAGTGGGAGATAAACGGCGGCCAAAAAAGACACTTTTCGGGTCTCCTAAGCTGGATAAGCGGTAAGCATGCCCTAATTGGGCCGGAGAAGTGTAATGTCCTTTTAAGGGGGCCAATGGCGGCAAATTGGCGTTTTTAAAAGGGAGTAGTTTCAGCACGACTATTATGGGGACCTCAGATTACCACAATGACGTAGTATCATAAAAACAGTCCAGCATGGGAGACCATCTTCCTAAGTCTAAGGACACAGAAGAAACCCAAACAAAGCGTTTCAGCCAAATTTTAGCAGCTTTAGCGGTTCATGTGTGCCATGTTAAGATCCTTATCAATAATTTGCAACCGCGTGCGCCTACCGATTTTCTTGATGCTGTCAAACAACCAACGAGAGCTAGAATCTGAGTGTCTTCCGCTAACACACAAGGCTACAAGGCAACAGCAGCACCTTGTTTACAAAAAACCAAATACAGCGGCTCTAAACCTATTGTTACGGCAGAATGTCTCAGTTTTACAACGCCAAGAAGTCACGTGTCGATTTTTTTAGTCAAACTTTGATGAGGTTTTTGAAAAATGTTTCACTTTTTACAATTTAGTAAACTACAGCTACAGGCTATTTTCTTTTGTGGATAGTGATACCTATTGGCGCCTATTTCATAGCAGGTGATTGAATAACACAGAGAAAACGTATTTACAAGTTCCAAGTTCACTTTTAAGCGTTACTTGTAAGAAAATAGCCGAGTTTTAGCCCGTTTAGCACTTTTTTTTACTTCACCACGGCTGAAGCACCAAAGACCCTCCAGAAACAATGGCACCAGCTATCGAGACTGAAAAATATGGCGGATTCTCCGGCCAAGACGATACTGAGTTCGGCAAGCAATGTGTCAAGGCCACATTGATCAGGAGAGCCGAACAAATCGACCACCATTCTTGTGATGCTGACGAAGAGTCAGCATTTTTCGTGGCCGATATGTCGGAATTGAAGAGATCTGTGGACATGTGGCGGGAAAAATTGCCCCAGGTTACACCATACTATGCGGTCAAGTGTAACAACGACTTAGAAGTGGTCAAGTACTTGGCAGATGCCGGGGTTAACTTTGATTGCGCTTCAAAGAATGAAATTAAATTCATATTGGGGCTCGGAGTTGATCCTAGCAGAATTGTCTACGCTAATCCTTGCAAGAACAACAGCTACATCCGGTACGCTAGAGACGTCAATGTCAACTTGACCACGGTAGACAACGTTGACGAGTTGTACAAAATGAAGCAGTTCCATCCAGACTGCGGGATCTTGATCAGAATTGCTACCGATGACTCAACGGCACAGTGCCAATTGTCCACTAAGTTTGGCTGCACCGTTGACGCCGCTTTGAACGAGCTTTTACCCACAGCCAAGCAGTTGGGTTTGAAGGTCAGAGGTGTCACATTCCATGTGGGATCCGGGGCCAAAGACTTTGAGCCAATTTTCATTGCTTTGAGAGAGTCCAGATTGGTATTTGACAAGGCCCTTGAAATGGGATTTGAAGGCTTGAACGTTTTAGACATTGGTGGCGGATTCGAGTGGGAGACATTCCACGAGAGTTCCATGATGGTTAAGCAGGGATTAAAGCAATTGTTCCCCTCTGAGTTCATCAATAAACAGGGACTTCGCATCATTGCAGAGCCAGGCAGATTTATGGTTGCCAACGTTTTCACACTTGCAACTCACGTGATCGCCAAAAGGGACTTGCCTGCCAACGATGACAATATCAGGGCCATGGTGTACGTCAATGATGGGGTTTACGGTAATTTGAACTGTATCTTGTTTGACCATCAACATCCTACACCACAATTGTTGGACTACGACGACACCAAGGCAGAAAATGTCTTCTATTCGGTTTGGGGCCCCACCTGTGACGGATTAGACTGTATTGCCACCAAAGCAGGGTTCCATAAGCCCATCCAGGTGGGAGACTGGATCTACTTTTCCAATATTGGTGCTTACACTTCGGTTGCAGCCACTAGCTTCAACGGGTTCTTGAATAACAACGAAGTCATCTACATCAACCAATGACATACTTTGATGCAAAAAAAACGTTGCAGGCGAGTCTTTTGTGACAAGCAAGGACTGTGCTTGTTTTTTTGTATCATAGATGGGCATCGGTTGGGTAAATAGAATAGAGTAGTTAATAAAGGTAGATTGAAAAATTATATAAGCGCAAAAAAGTTTGGCATTGCAAAATGCAGCATATCGGACCCAAACACCTTATTTGTGAATCTGACTGTTAAGAATAAGTCACATTACAAAAACCTAATCACAATCCCCACCAATCTCCTGCGTTTGATGCCGTTTAGAAAAAAGGAAAAAAAAAAAATAACTTTAGCAAAGCCTTCTCTTTCAATTCTAGAATGACACACTACAAAAAAAAGTCGTGTTGAAAATGTTGAGAAAAACATCATTCCTATTTTACCTAGCGATTTTCCATTTAAACGGTAGGCATATTAAAAACCAGTGTTTCCCTCCCATTGTAGCATCTTCGTTTGCACCACACTTCAAAAAACAGGGACGCCTTTGATTGACCCTGCCTTCTGGTATCTGTTTCCCCTTTTGGTATCATGTCAGAGAACACTAAGCAAGCTCAGATAAATAACGCGATAAGAGCCATCAAGAAGAAATCCAAGAATGACCAAGATCTAAGCCTATACGTGACGGAAGATGGAGGCCAGATTAACACTGGCGAGAGAGCTGTTCCTTCTGTGAAACCACCGGCGACTTTTAGTCCTAAAGATTCCGATGTGTTCTTGCCCAATGGGCTTCCCAACTGTGCGTTTTTGAAAGACCATTTCTTCAATGAAGGCCGTTTGAGGGAAGAACAAGCCATACGAATCTTAAGGGATGCCACTGAGCTTTTGGCCAGCGAGCCAAACTTGCTAGAGGTGCCAGCTCCCGTTACGGTTTGTGGAGATGTCCACGGACAATATTACGATTTAATGAAGTTATTTGAAGTGGGTGGTGATCCTGCCACCACTTCTTATTTATTCTTGGGTGACTATGTGGATAGAGGCTCCTTTTCTATCGAGTGCTTGTTGTACTTGTACTCCTTGAAATTGACTTACCCAGACACCATTTTCATGTTGAGAGGAAATCACGAGTGTAAGCATTTGACAGAGTACTTTACATTCAAAAACGAATGTCTTCATAAGTACAGCGAAGTGTTGTATGAAGAGTCGCTCAATTCTTTCAATGCATTGCCCTTGGCTGCTATAATGAACAAGCAGTTCTTCTGTGTGCATGGAGGACTTTCACCGGAGTTACGGTCATTGAACGATGTGATCAAGATCGACAGGTTTAGAGAACCTCCTACCAAAGGGATCATGTGCGATTTGTTGTGGGCAGATCCCATCGAAGACTACGATGAAGACAATATGGACCAGACTTTTGTTAGAAACACAGTACGAGGATGTTCTTATGCTTTTACTTATAAGGCATCGTGCCAGTTTTTGGATAAAACTGGTCTTTTATCCATAATAAGAGCGCATGAAGCTCAAGATGCTGGCTACAGAATGTACAAACGGACTGCCACCATGGGGTTTCCTTCGTTATTGACGATGTTCAGTGCTCCCAACTACTTGGATTCCTATAATAATAAAGCAGCGGTGTTGAAATACGAGAACAACGTCATGAACATTAGACAGTTCAATTCCTCGCCTCATCCTTACTGGTTACCTCATTTCATGGACGTGTTTACGTGGTCATTGCCGTTTGTAGGGGAAAAAGTTACAGACATGTTGGTTTCAATCCTCAATGTGTGTACAGAGGACGAATTGAGTGAAGACATAGACGATGAAGCTTTGAACTATAACCCAGAATCGGCACCTTCTTCACCAGTGGATTTCAGGTCAAGATCATTCTCCTTCTCGAATACGCCGCCCTCTGGTGTTGGAGCCAACTCTCCCACCGCATTTGGTTCCGGCAATGTGAACGAACCGCCTCTCGACACCTACGAGCAGCGGAAGCAAGCGTTACGGAACAAGGTGATAGCCATAGGCCGTGTTTCACGGATGTATCTGATTTTAAGAGAAGAAACCGCCGATGTAGCACATTTGAAGCAATTAAACAGTGGTCAATTGCCCAAAGGTTCACTTTTACATGGACGTGAAGGCTTGAAGCAAGCCATTAGCACTTTTGAAGAGGCCAGACGAGCCGATCTTATTAATGAAAAGTTGCCTCCTTCGAAGGAAGAACAAATGCGTTTGGAACGTGAGAGGCAAGAGAAGATCAAGAGTGAAATCAACAACGGCGAGCCATCTAATCCTATGTTCCACAAGTTGATCAGAAAGTTATCGCAAGGCTGAACTAGTCTGAGGTTTTAACCAATATCTAAGTATTTATTATACAGAACGGTAAGATGCCGTTACAATCGTAGTTCTCTCTGTTTGACAGGTATGAAGCACCCGCCAGACAGTCCCCCAGCCACATATTAAAATTATACCATACCAACCGTTTGACTCTATTTAGATAACCACTGCGATTTTTCGCTAAACGTTTTTTCAACATCCAACTGTTCAAATGAGTCCCCAGCCACGGGTGGTGTTTGAACGTCCTAACTTTGAGAACACGCTCGTGTTCACCGAGTACCAGGCGTCTTCTCCCGAGAACTTCACGCTTCAAGACGATGACAAGTTCGTTATCTATGGAGGCGGGTCTGACTTGGTGATCAAATTCTTGGACAGACAAGATGGCCAACTTCACCTACACAAGTCCGTGCAAGAGTTCCAGCAAAGCAGCGTGTCTGTGTATGTGTTGAACTGCCTGTTCATTATCTGGAGCCCAGAGTTGAACCAGGGACTTGAGTTGCCGTATCAGAGCATAGTCATACATGCGCTTCAAGAGCCAGACAGATTGTATTTACAGATAGCGAACAACCAGTTGATGCGGGTGACAGGAAACGGCAGCTACGAAGCCACTGTGGAGGTAGAGCTTTACCGTGCACAAGGGTCCACGCCGTCTTCGTCTGACGATATTCTTTCAAGAGTGCCTAATACCATAGTTTCGATCTACGACGCCATGAGCAAGTGTTCTGCGTTCCACTTTGACGATGACGGCGATGCTGGAGCAGAAAAGACTGCTGAAGAACCGTTTGGCGAGTTTGACTTTGAACACTCGTCGTTGAACCCCAATTTCAATATGGACGTGCCGTCGGACTGGATCAAAGAGTCTACGTTGAACAATTCTGGCAATGCCGACGACTTGGAGGATTTAGAAGACGCCGAAGATGGCCCTGAAGAGGCAGGAATGAACGTGGACGTCGGTTATGGGCCCATAGCCGGCGTGGTCAGAAAGAGAGAGTCTGACGATAACGATTTCAAAAAGGCCCGCAGACTATAGAGGAATTTAGCTAGTGTAATATAATGACTAACGACTACTTCTTTTTTTAGTTTACACGCAAACGGAGAGCACTTGAAAGAGTTCGCAAGTGTCACTTCTTCCCCTACAATGGTACCTGACTACGCCCCATTCACTTATTGGTATGCTTCTAATTTTGAAGCGTGTCCCACCCAATATTCGTATTCTTAGCGTCTTCATCTCCGCGAGATAATAGGGCCTAACCTTTTTCTCATAATCTTTACAGCCATATCTAAGTGGCGCTACAGATGAAGACGGTTGAGGAGAAACTTCAATTCAAGAACCATTTTGCCAAGTTGGGCCAGGGCCGTGTGCTAGCCCTAGACGACAAGTCATTTTGGTCTATTTTCTGGCAACTACCGGACCTGGCTAATGACATCTTTGAAGTATTGACTGCGTTTGATATCAAAACCATCAGAGACCAAAGCAGAGTCAATTTCTTCCTGTTAGTGTACGTGCTAGTGCAGAACGTTGTGGCATACAGTGATCTGAGCCGTGGATTCAATATCACCCACGCTTTGAACTGTTTGCGGCTTTTGACTCGACTCCTACCGTTCTTGTATGAGTTGAGTGATTACAAAGAAATCGAACACACCTTGTTCTTGAAGAGCACATACGATCCCTTGGCCTTCGCTCAGTCTGTACCATGGGCTTCGGATACTCACAAGCAGCATTGCGGCACACCGGACAACAGATCGGACAGTATAGAAGAGACTGTAGAGCCTAAAACCATCATAGCAGACAGGCTCATCAAAGCACTTATGAAGCTACTCTATTTCCGGGGTTTTACCATTTCTCCGTCAAAGGGCTCCGAAAGCATGGTATACTACTCGGTATGGGAACCAGGGATCGGAGTTTCGGCCAAATACCAGGTTCCCGACTTGGTTATCGAGGCAAATAGGACTGAAGTATTGAAACTACTAATAACGCTATGCGGCGGATCATTGTACCAGCTGCCTTCCAACGTGGTGGCCAATGGCTCCACATTCTTGACGCTTCTTGTGGCAGCTGTGCCCAGAGTAGAGATTCTAACGCTTGTGTGCTCTTTGATTAACGTTCTATGCAGAGCCAGTCGGAATTCTCCAGATGAAAATTTCCTCCATCTTAATGATCCCAACTTAAAGTTCTCCAGGACCTTGTACATCCAATACTGCATGTTGCTATTGACGTTGATGATCGTATATCCATTACCTCCGAAGGGAAACTTGGTTCCTTTAAGGGAGTTGGGGTTAGTACCAGAAAAAGCTTACAATACTGCCAGGTTATACTTTGGCAAGCTTCATAAAGACCAAGAGATCTTATTTTTGGCGTCCAGTCTTGTTTCCAGCTTGAAGACAATCATAGGAACCAATAATGGGGAGTCTGATTCCAACTTTAATTTGAACCTACGCATGGGTGTACCCGCACCTCCTGTATGGGCCATGGAGTCGGTCATGATCCTTTGGGAGTTGTTCCAGTGCAATAATAAGTTCAAGCAGGTGGCAGGAAAGAAGTTCTACGCTGAAATCTGTTTCATACTTGTGTTTTATATCAAACAGTTCCAGGCTTCTGCCAATGACAAAAATATGGTCAAGTTGGTGTCTTACTTCTTACTATATTTGACACACCAGCCAAACGATATCCTAGAAGAGATTCTCGTGGTAAATCCAGAATTCTCCGGATACCTTCCATCTTCGGTCAATTTTCATCCCCAAAACCAATACATTTCCTCCAGGGATTATATGGTGATCCAGATTTGTGGAATATTGAGCAATTATGGTGCCAGAAAGCCACTTGGAGCTGGTTCTCCTTTGGCTATAACTTTAGTGGAAATATTATACAACATTCTTCCTTTGGTGTCAACAGGCCAACTGAATGGTACAGATGACCCTTCGAAGAAGTTGTACAACACTAACCCTCGGGGAGGGTTGTCGTACATTGCCTGTACGTCCATTACCAACTTGATTGTACGGTTTTCTAACAGGGAGTTTTTGCTTAGGGAATCTTTCCATTCAGACCTTTTGGCATTATTAATAAGGGGCGTTTGTATTGCATCCTTGAGGGATGCAGGTGCTTCAAGGACTCTCTTGTTTTCCATACTCAAAAGTGAAAAAATTTATGACCAGACCTGGAACACTATATACAGTTTCAAGAACGAATACTTTGACAACGACATGTTGGTGTTAAAAGCCATACAGGACATAGACGAAGAGAGTACGCCGAATGCAGATGAAGCCGCAACACAGCCCAACTCCGTCACAACTACAAATGGCAATACTCCATTGAACGGGTCCACCACTAATTTGACGATTAATGACGAGAATGATCCAAAACTGCCACCAGCCACTGATATTGACCCTGTTTCAAGTGGGGATCACATGAACCATTTGGATACGGAAATCGAAGATGAAAATACCGACTTTGATGCAGAAACTAAAGCTATAGAGAAGGCATTAAGGCCCAGTCCCCCCACAGGAATGACACCCAAAGCAAAAGGGAAACAAAAGATGGAAGCTCCCATATATAAAACATGGGGAGGAAACGATGCTTTGAGGATAATCTTAACCATTATAATCCCGCATCTAAAATTGACATTAAACGAAATATGGTCTTCAGAAACCAGCTCCACCGTGGACGCGTTTGAATTGGTCAAACATATAGGTGAGTCTAATTTTGAGGACATTATCCAGAGCAATGAGTCACTGATCAACTACGATTTCTTGCCATCATCCTCTCTTGTTCCCTTGAAGTTCACGTGGTCTTCGTTGTCGCTAGGGTGGTATATTTCGTTGCTTTTCAGCGACGTTTACAACAGCATAGACAACGTCGACAATGCCACTGGAGGCAAGAATAAAATCATCAACAACTTGACTGCGTCAGTAATGTCATTTGGTCGGTTCTTTCAAGGTAAAAACCTCGTCTCTGCAACCACACTCGAGACCCCTGAAACTATAGCAGAGATTGAAAGCCGCATCACCAAGATAAACCCGTGGGCGCTGACCAATATAAAGTTGTTCAAGCTTAAACTGGAGTCAAATAGGTTTTTCGACGTGCTCAACTCCAAGTTAACCTCTACAGTGCAAAGCCAAGCGTTACCTTCTACCCCGAATTTGAACCACGATAGTCTATCTCGTAGATTAAGTGGGCTCAGATTAAACCAAATTAGAAGTGAGAGTGTGGGGTCGGGATTGTCTACGCCCAAGGAAGAACAGGAACCGTTTTTCCCAAGGATGACAAGAGGCAGCTCCGTGTCTTCTTTCCAGTCTTTGAACACTATGAACAGATCACGTACCAATACGCCTAGAAACTCGATCAGTGAGTACTAAAAAGATATAACCGGACTAGAATTTTTCATTTTCTTTTATGCTAATGTATAATATAGATCAAACTTTACTAAGATCCCTCATCTTCTTCCTTTTTTCTGCACCAAAGTAAACCCATCATCATCGACTATTGGACCTTTGTCCTCGTCCATATTCGTGTCTTCGTCCATATGATTGTGAGCTGGTGCATCATAATCATCACCTTCTTCTTCATCACTACTTGGATTGTTTGGATCAGACTGCACGTTAACCAACTGCTTTTGTCTATTCTGTTGTTTTTCACACCACTTCTGGTACAACTCGTCTATGTCACTGAAGTCATTGACAGCAGCACGCTTGTAAAATGACATAATGATATGGGCAATTCCAAGAGCGGAATCGTTGTCCACTTGAGTATCGAACTCATCCACCATGGCATATAATAAGGTTTCTTCTATAGCTTGTATGTCAACGACAGTATCATCAAACAAGTCGATGACGGTGGCAGAGATCCAATCACGCTTATCGGCAGAGTTTGGTCCTCCCCATAAATTATCCACTGCGATGGTCAATTCTTCCCACCTGTGAACTGCCATGGTGACACCTAATTCAAAATGGGCTTGAACTTTTTCATCAGGAAATTTCAACGATTTAGCACCCGGTGGAGCTTGCACATACTCTGTAGGATCAATGCTGGCCATCTTCTCTCTATTTTAAAATGTTCTGTTAACTTTTGCGATGTGGCTAAAGATATAAATTTTTCAAACACCCATCGCGATGCGGCTTATATAAGCATTGCTTATTTTTTTTGCAACCTACAAGAAGGTGCTGATTAAGGGATCATTTCTGAGCAATGTCATCATTTCCTCTTGCGAAGAGTTCAAAGACGTCAACCGATACTGTTCGGATTTGATATCCTGACAATTTAAAATCCCATTCTCCACGAGCTCGTTGAAAAGAAGTGCAAATTGCTCAAGCCGCATTCCTCCTCTGCTGTATAGTTGCCCCGTAGGTTCACTATCGTAGAGGTTGCCTTCCAATAAAGCATCAGACATTGACACTGGGTTTTTCCTATCACTCAAGAAAAGAAGATCTTTTGCTGCGGCCATCCTAAGCAACCCGTTTATTTCCTCGATAATATCTCCCAAGGGATTTTCTGCTTTGCCAGTCCTCTTTGTTCTAAGCACTACCCCACAAAGAATTAATTTAGATCCAAAAGATAATGTCGAAATGTATTGGGCAATAGGAGAATTGACTGTCTCGTTTATGGCTGCTGCAATATGAGGAATCTTAACTGAAAATCTGTTCTCTTCACCACTTTGTTTTTTGAGCCTGTACTCCAATTCGGCCATCTCTACGGCTCTTCTGCAAATCTGTAAAGCTTTACGAGCATCTCCACTGACACTTGCCACCTTTCTAGATGCAAATTTGATGGCATCAGGCTCAACCACAACCTTATATTTATGTTGGGTAGTAAGAAGATCAAGCCTGTGTTCGATGATTTGACTCAATTGCTCGTGTGTGTACCCCAAGAATTGGATTCTTTTGAGCCCAAGACGTGAAGAAATCTTGTTGGACAACACTCTTTCCGGCAAATCCATTGTATTGGCCACGGCAAGCACAATGAGCTTGGAGTCCGTGTAGGTGGGCCAATTGAAGAAATTGTACATCACACTTTGGGTCTTACTGGCTAACTGGTCTAATTCGTCGACCATTATCACTATTGGTTTCTTTTTGTCTGATTTCTCTTTGAAATAAGTCTCAAGGAACAAGGCTGCTGCTGCAGGACTAACTTGTATACCACTTATTTTCTTCCAGAGAGTAGTGTAAGCGTAAGATGGTGTTACAAGCTTTAAAGCGTTAATTTCCACGTACTGGAAGTCGGGAATCTCACCTAGCTGATTGAGTTCAACCATCTGCGTCATAACCTCTTTTATGGTAGCCGTCTTACCTATACCGGGGGTCCCACTGACATACAAACAGCAACCAGTTTGTTCTCTGATAGAGTTTTCGATGCTGAGATATAACGACGTAAACTCATCTTCACGACAGGGGAGTGATGCCAACTTGGTGGCTGTATGTAGCCTTTTTTTTAACTCTTTGAATGCGGCAGAATCAGTGTCTAACAGTTCATAATCCTCGAAGCCAGTCTTAGACTTCTTCTTTTTAGGACCAGGTTTGTGAGCCTGGTCATTCAATGCCCCAAAGTCTGGAGCTGACAAGGACGACTTTATAAGCACTCTTTGCGTCCCATAGACCCGACGCATGAACTCCAACGAAGCATTGTATGCAGCTTTTTCCTGCTCTTCGGCCTCATCGACTTCTCCTGTCTTTGACTTCTTTCTGTATCTCCTTTTACGTGGTTGCGTTTGCTGAGTCACTTTCGCTGTCTTTCTTTTACTCTTGGCTTGTTTACCGTACTCGACATCATCTTCTTCCTCCACATCTATGCTGCTATCTGAGTCTTCGTCGTCTCCTGAGGACTCGTCACTGCCATCACTAAAATAGTCCTCGACTTCCACTACTTCGTCCTCGTCTTCTTCGTCCTCACTTTCTTCATCCTCATACTTTACCCTTTTAGCAGGCAGAGCCTTTGGGTGAGCCTCCTTTTTCTTTGGCGTGGCTTTCGGCGTGTTCACAGCACTGCTCTTTTTAGGAGATGTGGTCTGCCGGAGTGTATCACCCTTTTTGGGAGTACCGGCCTGACCCTTTTCTTGAGGGAACGCTACGCTGTACACGTAGTCCAATGCTTCCTTCTTGCCGTGGGTTAGCCTCTGCAACACCTCTTGCAATCCAATGTTAACGACCTTCTCGTCATCGCCCTTACTGCCTTCAGTCACAACTGCTCTTGTGCAGAAAAGGCCACCACTTTTCGCCACGTTGTGGACCTGGACCGCCTTATCTATAGCACAAACAGGCAACGTCTCCCTCATCAACGACAAAAAAAGCTCTTTTTCGTTGACGTTGTCAATAGATACACTCAACTCATCAGCAGTGACATACCACATTATTTCCACCCTAAACTGATCAGTGACATCGAAATCTATAGCCACAATAATCCCCATCAAGCAGCTGTCACTATCGTCCGCATACTCGGCGTCAATGGCCACAGAATCTCCTACTTTCACCGTTAGCTCATCTGATCGCCTTATCAAGGCCATATTATTAGGAGCGGAAGCCGTACGAGACCTTCGACTCGTCCGGGTGGAAGGACTGGCATTTTCAGTCAACTCATCCTGTAGCTTTAACCCCCACACGTCTTTCTGTGCAGAACGGGTCATTTTGTGGTTATATGTGTGTTTTGCAACGTCTAACTACACGTACTGCAAAAATACTATAGAGGAAAGAAAAAAAAGGTATACGCGAAATATTCATTAAACACCCCATACACTCATTTATACAATAAAATAGGCTCACCTACGTTAGTTATCTCCTCTAAGTTCAACTTGAGGTCAAATGCCTTGGACAAAATGATTTTGAAAATCTTTTGCACGTTAATAGAATGTGAAGTCGAGCAAAATATCACTGGGGATTTCATGGCATGGGCAAATTTCTTTGCCTGTTGGGTGATCTCGATTTGGTCCTGTTGTGGAAGATCAATAAACTCGTCATATTTTGTGCCCACTAAAAACGGAATGGCAGTCTTGTTGAACCCTCTCACTTGTCGGTACCACTCTTTGATAGAATTCAACGTCAGTTTACGGGTCAAATCAAACATAAATAGCATGGCCACCGCATCATTAGACACCAATGGGAGCATGTTTATAAACTCTTTTTGTCCTCCCAAGTCCCATATGGAAAACGTTATTATGGTGTTTCTTATTCGTATTTTCTTGTCCATGAAATTGACCCCCAACGTTTGGATATAATCGTCGTCAAATGTACCTTCTACATATTTGACCATCAAGGAAGTTTTCCCGATTTGTGAATCTCCAATAAGCCCTACTTTCAATGCAACCCTGGAATGTTAATATGTCGTGTTCCACTGTAATCCCATACATCCTTACACCAGGGAGTGTTAGCTCGTTTTACGTACCTATTTCCTTGTTCATCATGCTCTTCTTCTTCCATAGTTTATGGCTGGTTATCAGATTTGGGTTTGTTTACAATATGCGAAACGAGAAATCGATTTGAGGCCAGAGGTCCTGCATAAAACAACGCAGATATATCATGGGCTCTAGCCCTTGCGCGCCTGACCTATCGATTTCCACCGTCACATTTCTTTTATTGGGGTTTTGTGCAGGAAAAAATGAGAGTGTCCCAAATGGCAGCGACCTGAGAAAAAAAAAATTGAGAGGTGAAAAAAAAACCCATTGAAAAAAAACTCTGTTCCATAATACGTTTTTCCTTACAAGAATAGACAAAACATGGCTGTTGGTAAAAATAAGAGATTATCCAAAGGTAAAAAAGGATTAAAGAAGAAGGCCGTTGACCCATTCACCAGAAAAGACTGGTTCGACATCAAAGCTCCATCTACTTTCGAAAACAGAAACGTCGGTAAGACTTTAATCAACAAATCTACTGGTTTAAAGAACGCCGCTGATGGTTTGAAAGGTAGAGTTGTTGAAGTCAACTTGGCTGACTTACAAGGTAGTGAAGACCACTCTTACAGAAACATCAAATTGAGAGTTGATGAAGTTCAAGGTAAAAACTTGTTAACCAACTTCCACGGTATGAGATTCACCACTGATAAATTAAGATCTTTAGTCAGAAAATGGCAATCATTAGTTGAAGCTAATGTCACTGTTAAAACTGCTGATGATTACGTTTTAAGAGTTTTCGCCATTGCTTTCACTAAGAAACAACAAAACCAAATCAAAAAGACCACTTACGCTCAATCTTCTAAATTAAGAGAAATCAGAAAGAAAATGATTGAAATCATGCAAAGAGAAGTTTCTAACGTCACTTTAGCTCAATTAACTTCTAAATTGATCCCAGAAGTTATCGGTAGAGAAATTGAAAAATCCACTCAAACTATTTACCCATTACAAAACGTTCACATCAGAAAAGTTAAGTTATTGAAACAACCAAAATTCGACTTAGGTGCTTTATTAGCTTTACACGGTGAAGGTTCTGTTGAAGAAAAGGGTAAAAAAGTTACCAAAGCTGGTTTCAAAGATGTTGTCTTAGAATCTGTTTAAGTTCATTTTTTATCTCACTCCCATTTAAATTTTTCAAGGTTATAAAAAATTTAAAGATCTTTTATAATTCACAAATAAAAATACATATTTCGTAATAGTATTGACGTAATCTAACTTTAAACGTGGTTATCAATAGCAAATAACTAAATTACCTCTTTTTATACAAAATTAATTTTTTGGTGTTTTTGGCAAATATGAAGCTGTGGTTTCAATGACGTACAGCTTTCAATTGTAGTTACCTATATGATATGCTACCTTCATCTTTTATTAGTGAAAATCGCTAATTGAATTTTCAGGTACATTACGAGGAAAAGTGACACAAAACCGCGTCATCATCTTTTTGCAATTGCATAAACCCGATGGAGTTCTTTTATAGTATCTTAAATAGGGACAAAAAAACATCTCTACTATCCCTGCTAAACCACAAACACGGTTAACTCGATTTCAAAGTAAACTCGGTAAAAATTCTCACATTAGCGTGCATTTTTAGCTATTTTAGTGGTCGCTATCCGATTTTGCTGCCAACTAGGAAATTTCAGGTAGAATGCGGCGAGGTTGAAATTGAACATTGCTCCTTTTTTTGTTATTTTCCACTTTTTCATTAACTGTCATAAGTACCTTGGTTATTGTCGATTTTGTTCAATATGTCGGAAGTATGTATCAATTGAGTTGATTGGACACTTTGCTTGGACTTGTACATTGATTTCGAGATTTGAAAGTGCACTAGGGGCCCCTTTGAGTTGCATTGATTCAATACATACAATTTTTAGCACCTTCCAAGTTGTCATTGCTTTCTCATTATCCTGTTACTTTTCAAGTTCAAGTATCCCAATGGCATCTTTGTTCTCATATAGCTGCCCAGCATCACCCCAGCGCCTTTACTAACTGCCTAGGAATCCAACGTCGATAAGATCCCTAATGGCGCCAATGCCAATATAGCGGAGGTCAAGGAACACAACAGAAACATGCTTGCCACCTCCACCAATAGGCATGGTCCAACGGATGGTTCGAACCGGGACGATGTGGTGAAAGTGAAACCAAGTATCAGAGAGAACACCACGTTTAGTTGGCAGGACGTGGGGTCTTGGTCCAATGAGAAAGCTAAGAATGCTGATAAGGCCAAGTCTCTCGCAGTTGTCAAACAAGTGGAAAGTTATGTGATTGATCATTTCTTTGGTGACTGGTACTGGAACACTGCCCTTATGATTGGAACCTGTTTCTTTTCCTGGTTATTGGCCCGTCTTCGGTTCGGGTTCTTTTCTTTATTGTTGGTGTTTTTGTGTACTGCATCGGTGTACAGATTGGAATTCAGAAGATTCAACCGTGATGTGAGAGATGATATGACTAGAATTCAAGCCAACAATAGATTGGAAGAAGAATTGGAGACTATGGAATGGTTGAACTCCTTTTTGGATAAATTCTGGGTTATTTACATGCCTGCATTATCTGAACAAGTGATGTTCATCGCTAATGAAGTTTTGAAAGACCAAGCTCCAGGTATGGGGATTGAAAAGCTTTCTTTGGATGAGTTTACTTTAGGGTCCAAGGCTCCAAGAGTAAACAGTATCAAATCTTACACCAGAAAGGGTAGAGACCACATTGAAATGGATTGGGCTTTTTCTTTTGCACCCAATGATACAGACGATATGACTAAAAACGAAATCAAAAAGAAGATCAACCCTAAGGTGGCTTTAGGTATTACTGTTGGTAAGGCTTTTATCTCGAAATCTTTACCTATCTTGGTGGAAGATATGTCTTTCACTGGTAGAATGAACGTTAAATTGAAGTTGATGGACAGTTTCCCTCACGTGAAGATGGTCTCAGTCCAATTCTTGGAAGCTCCTACCATTGACTATGCTTTGAAACCAGTCGGTGGTGATATGCTTGGATTTGATATCATGACCTTCATCCCTGGTTTATCTTCTTTCGTTAACAATTTGATTCATGCTACTTTGAGACCTATGTTGTATGCTCCAAATTCTTTGGACATTGACGTGGAAGAATTGATGGCTGCTCAGTCTAACGATGCTACTGGTTGTGTTGCTGTCACCATCAAGCGTTGTATTAAATTAAGAAAGGGTGCTGATGCCAAACCTAACAGTATCAACCCATACGTTCAACTTAAACTTTCAAGTAATGCATCCGTCGACGAGAAAACTAAGGTCAAGAAGTCTACTGATGATCCAATCTTTGTGGAAACCAAGTATCTCTTGGTCAAACAGTTGGATGGTAGCTTTTTGACTTTTAATGTGTTTGATTTTATTCCAGACCAAGCTAACAACCATTTGCTTGGTTCCGTGGAAGTTCCTTTAGTTGATTTGTTACAAAAGGAAGTTCAAACTAACGTGGTCAAGAACATTGTTGAATCTGGTAAAACTGTTGGTAAAATTGAATTTGATCTCAGATACTTCCCAACCTTAGAACGTCAAACCTTAGATGATGGTTCCAAAGAAGAAAACACCGACTCTGAAGTTGGTATTATGAAACTTAGTTTGATTGGTGCTGCTGATTTAGATTTGTCTGAATCTGTCATTGGATTGTTGAACCCTTACGCTGAAATCTTTGTTAATGGTGACCTTGTTAAGACTACTAGAAGATTGAGAAAAACCAACGAGCCAGAATGGAACCAAAACTTTGAATCATTGGTTACTCAACAATCCGAAGTGAACATTGAAGTGTTGGTTAAAGACTCTGCTAATGAGAATATCGTAGGAAGACTCGACGCCAACTTACAGGATATCATCTTTGAAACCTCTAGAGGTCAAAAATGGATCAAAGCTCCTGCTGTTAAAAAAGGTGGCCCACCATCCAAGTTCAGAATCACTGCTACTTGGAAGGCATTGGGTATTACCGATGAAAAGGTTACCAATGAAAGCGGATTTGGTGCTCCAATCGGTGGTTTAAGATTACATGTCAGAAGAGCTACTGACTTGAAGAACCTTGAAGCTGTTGGTGAAGTCGATCCTTACGTCAAGATTATGGTCAATGGTAAATTGAGAGCTAAAACTGTCACTATCGCTGAAACTTGTAACCCCGTTTACAATGATGTGTTCTTTTTCCCTATTGATAACGAGCACCAGCACTTGTTATTGAGTATCATGGATGCTGAACCCGATGGAAAAGATCGCTCGTTGGGTTCATGTGCCATTCACGTGAACGAGTTCATTAGAAAGAACAACGAAGGGTTCTACTTAGGTTACGATGGATCAGGTGAAATCGTTGAGCAACCTGTTTTGTTCAATGGTGAAAACAAGGGTTACTTATCTTATTCGGTATCGTTCATTCCAAATATTCCAGTTCTTACACACAAGCAAAAGAAGTTCAGTAAAGCTTACGAAAAGCACTTGAAGGAACTTGAAGACAAGGAGATTGCTAAGAGAAAGAAAGAAGAACAACTTGTTAAGGATTATCCTGACAAGTTTGAGTTTATTGAGGTGGATGAAAGAGATGTTCCACATCCTCCAAGAAGAAATATGCCTTTGGATGATCTTATCAAATACAGGGCTGGTAACTTATCTGTCACAATTCTTGGTGGTAAATTCAGAAAACCAGACTTGTACCTCCACACATTATTTGACGATCTTGCTTTCCCTTCTGGTGTAGCACCTAAGACCGAATCAAGGAACTTGACTGTCTCCTCAGGAGCTGAAGTGTTCATCAGAGATTTACCAAACTCCAACACTATTTTCAGACTTGCTAAGGCTTTTGAAGTCAAGGGTGAAAAAGATGTTGAAATCGAGAAGACTTTCAGCACCATTGAGCTTTTGAAGAAAAGTTACGATAAACCAATTGATTTGAGGATCGATGAACACAACACTATCAGAGTGCAATTTGATTACATTCCTACTGCTGTCAAATTAGACCCTCTCGATACTGTCTTGGATGTTGGTAAGCTTTTCTTGGAAGTCATAAAAGCTGAAGGACTTAAGTCTGTAGACTCCAACGGGAAGTCCGACCCTATGGCAGTCATTAAATTGGACGGTGTTCAAGTTTACAAATCAGACAAAAAGAGAAAGACTTTAGACCCAGTTTGGAATGATAGCACTGAATTCCCACTTCTTTCGAGATCTAGACAACTTATCATGCTTGAAGTCTTTGACTGGGATTTAACTCATGATCCAAGACTGCTTGGTAGAGCCAACCTCGACTTATCTACCATGGAACCACATGCTTCCACTCCATTCGCCCTTAAACTTGATACTCAAGGTACTGTTCACTTGAGAGGTATCTTCAAACCAGAATACATAAGACCAGAACTTGGAAACTCCGGTGGATTCCCAATAAAACTCACTGATGCTGCTGGTGTACCTATGCAAGTGGTTGGTGGTGCTGCAGGATTAGCTACTGGCGCAGTTGGAGGAGCCGCTGGAGCTGTTGGTAGTGGTTTCAATGCAGGTTCTAGTGGATTACAAAAAGGTGGATCGTTCCTCAAGGGATTAGGTAAGCTGAAGAAGAAAAAAGACAAAGGAACCGGTGTTTCAGATGATAGCGCCAGCGCTTTGGATGACGGAGCTTCGTTCTCTTCTTCTCCTTCTAAACTGAGAGCAAGTCAAAGTCAATATGCTAACGACTTACAATCATTGAGATCTGGCCAACAATCCCAATCCAGACCATCTCAGCAAGTATCTCCACAGAAATCCGACGAACACCCACAAGAACTGGAAGAAATTGACGAAGAAGCTCTTAAGGAGGAAAAAGAAAAGAAGGAACAAAAGGAGAAGGAAGAAAAAGAGAATTTGGAAGAACAAAAGAAGATGGAACGTAAGGATAAACCACCTCCAATTGTTTCAGCCTTGCCAAATGCTCAAGGTGAGGACTTACCTCCACCACAAAAGCCAACCCTTGCAAGACACGATACTCAGCTGAGTACTCCTGATTCTACTGTTGACTCCAGTTTCAGCAGCAGTATAATGGGTGCTGGCTCCAACGCCGGTAGATTGACAATCGTTTCCGCTTCTGGTTACCCAAGTAACACTTTGGAAGTCAAGGTTGTGTTGAGAACACCATCAAAGGAAAGAAACTTGTTCAAGACGAGAGCCTCCAAATTTGATAAGAAGACAAGCCTGTACAGATGGAGCGAATCAGTGCCTTTCAGATGTGTACCAGAGTCAGAGTTCTTGATCATTTTGAGAGAAAAGCATACTTTCAGCTCCAAGACTGAAGTTGACACTTTTGTTCTTCCTCTTGCAGAATACGTTGGCACTCACCAAGACGTTGGCTTAGCCGGTCAAAATGGTACTTTAACAGTTAACATAGCTTATTGAGTGTAAGCCACAAAAAAAAGGCTAGTTACCTTCGTTTTTATGATGTCTTTATGACTGTTTAGCTGTTTTATTATTGTTTTGTTTTGTTTTTGTGTTATTTTGTAGTTTGTATGTTGTAATAGATATACACATGTTTAAATACTAGGTGATGGCTGCAAACAAAAAGGCTGCGAAATATTAAGCCATTAATTGTGTAATTTGAAGATGAAGCTCCACTGCAAAACAGCAAAAATACTCACGTGATAACGTGACTGCTTTTGCCCTAGAAATTCTCGCCCTTGCACGACAAGCCATTTTTTCTAACAAATCGCTTTTGTGTCACTTTACCGATTCCTGCGAAAATTTTTTGAGATACTGACCTTTTACTGTGAGAAAGAAATATCAAATTTAAAAATTTTCTTCAATTTATCAATCCATAAATTAAAGATGTCTAACCCAGTATGTTAATATGAATGAAACAAGAGATGTGATAAAGATAAACAGAAGCAGAATCAATCGTGGAATATACCTGTATGACTTTGTGGGATTATCCTGGCGATCAAGCCGTCATATCCAACTACCTTTGTCCTACTAGTCCCAAATATGAGTAATAGAACCACTCTGAATATCCAAGACGATTTACTCGAGAGAATATCCACACGAAGAGGAAATCATCCTTATGAATCCGTGTCACAGCACAAGAGGAAAGCTAGATGTTTCCAGTCATGTCAGTTCAGTTCCATTGTCGATTCTACTTTCTATCATATCACATTGAAAAATTTTGTAATTGCAAACAATAATACTAACAATTCTTTAGGCTCCTAAATGGTACAACACTGAAGACGTTCCAGTCGCCAAGCAATCTAGAAAGACTGCTCGTCCACAAAAATTACGTGCCTCTTTAGTCCCAGGTACTGTTTTAATCTTATTAGCTGGTAGATTCAGAGGTAAAAGAGTTGTTTACTTAAAGAACTTAGAAGACAACACCTTATTGGTCAGTGGTCCATTCAAAGTCAATGGTGTTCCATTAAGAAGAGTTAACGCTCGTTATGTGATTGCCACCTCTACTAAAGTTAACGTTGAAGGTGTTGACGTTTCTAAATTCAACGTTGAATACTTTGCTAGAGAAAAAGCTCCAAAAGGTAAAAAATCTGAAGCTGAATTCTTCGATGAAGCTGCCCCAAAGAAAGAAATCAAAGCTGAAAGAGTCGCTGATCAAAAATCCGTTGATTCTGCTTTATTATCCGAAATCAAGAAAACTCCATTATTAAAACAATACTTATCCGCTTCATTCTCATTAAAGAACGGTGACAAACCTCATTTATTAAAATTCTAAACCAATTTTAGTTGTTTATATTATTATGAAATTTTAAGAAAATTGTGGTTTATATCATTTTCTCTTTTGTATATTTAATACATCTTATAAAACGTTAATCCCCCATATACACTTTATTGTAAAGCTTCTAACACTAAAAGAAAAAAAAAATGCTAGAAATTTCGGACGGTATAGACACGATTTTTCAAAATGCCATCGCCAGCGTTTTTAACAGAGATAGCCTCATCTCATCTCAAAAATCTAACCTTTTTTTTCTTTTAATTAGTTCATTAATTAGACCTAATATTAAAATGGCTTCTTTAATACCTATTGCTACATACAACATAAACCTCCAGCCATTCCAGCCATCTGCTGCCATTGACTTGGAGTTCCCAACCACCATCAGAATCACTTCTGCTGCTCTTGACCCAGAAGCTGTTGACAAAGATGCTAAACCTTCTACTTTGAGAATGTTGAAGAGAAAGCTTCCATTTGACTACGATTTCGACGGTAGCGATGAAGAAGATGAAGAAGATGAAGAAGATGAAGAAGAAGATGACTTAGACGAAGAAGAAGAACAAGAACAAGAAGAGTCTCAAGAAGAGTCTGAAGAAGAGAAGGCCGACAAAGAAGACAAAGAAGACGACGATTCTGAAGAATCTGAGTCTGAAGGTGATGAAGATGAAGAAGATTTCGAAGACGAAGAATTCGTTATTTGTACTTTATCTCCAGAAACCAAGTACCAACAAGTTCTTGATATTGTCATCCAACCAGATGAAGAAGTTTACTTTGTTGTCACTGGATCTTACCCAATTCACTTATCTGGTAACTACGTTGACCACCCGGATGACGAAGACAGCGAAGAAGACAGTGAAGATGAATACGACAGCGACGAATACGATTTAACCCCAGATGAAGACGAACTTTATGACTTAGACGATTTAGAAGACGCTTCCGATGTTGAAAACAAGATCGAAGAATTAGTTGAAGAAGAAGAAGAAAAGAAGAACAACAAAAAGAGACCTCAACAAGAAGCCGAAGAAGAACAACCCGAAAAGAAAGAGACCAAGAAAGCCAAAAAAGCCAAAAAGGAACAAAAAGGTGTTCAGTTCAATGAAGAATTAGAAATTGGACCAGGTCCAGAATACGGTAAGACTGATGCTAAGAAAGACACTAAAAAAGATACCAAGAAGGAAACCAAAAAAGAAGCTAAGAAAGAAGAGCCAAAGAAAGATGCCAAAGAAGACACCAAGAAGTTCCCAACTAAGACTTTGTTAGGTGGTGTTATCACTGAAGACAGAAAGATCGGTAAAGGTCAAACTGCCAAATCTGGTAACAGAGTCGGTATCAGATACATTGGTAAGTTGAAAAACGGTAAAGTTTTCGACAAAAACACCAACGGTAAGCCTTTCACCTTCGGTTTAGGTAAAGGTGAATGCATCAAGGGTTTTGACTTGGGTGTTACCGGTATGGCCGTTGGAGGTGAAAGAAGAGTTGTTATTCCACCAAAAATGGGTTACGGTTCTCAAGCCTTACCAGGAATTCCAGCCAACTCCGAATTGACTTTCGATATCAAGTTAGTTTCCCTTAAGTAGATCGCAAATAAATAAAGAAGACACTGTTGTAAAAAGCAATGCATAGGCCATAAAAGTTTCAAACCAAGGCACCCACTAAAGGTACCAAGAACTCAGGCCCAACTGAGAAGGGCACTGGTGGTAGACCCACCGCGGGGCGGGGCAGCAATACATATTTTTAGCGCGGTAGTGCACGCCCATTTTTTTTTGGGTGTGCTACGCGATCTTTTTCCTTTTGGTCCTCGTTTAGTTGGAAATTTTCCTTCTGAGTGCTTCTGCAAAATACCTTAAGTGTTGGAATAATTTCCTTTTGGTGAACTTCGTACGTTTCAAATTCGAGTTGAACTCACCCGACGTGATCAGGGACGACAACGGTGCAAAATTTGTGACAATAAGCATCTTTTTTGTGCACATTCATCGAGGCGTTTTATCTCCCACGCTACACATCGACTCGCTCGGAAAAAGGACGGTTTGATTTTTCTTTATTGCAAACGAGCGCCATATCTACCGTTTTCTCGAGACTGTTGAATTTTGCATTACAAAGCATTTAAATATCCTTACTGGCTGTGGGTGTCTATTCTAGAGGCAATTTACTAACTTGTTGGCGACTAGGTATTTCTTTGTTTTTCACTTGATTCCCATTCTCAGCATATAAAAAAATGGGTTTGGTTTCAAAAGCGGTGAGAGGCATCGCAAGGTTCTCTGCTCATCGTCCTATTCACATTATCATATTTGCTGCAGTTTTAGCATCTGTTTCATACTTGACGATCGTTGACGAATACCTTCCTGACAGAATCGAAACGTCGTCTTTATCTGCTTCGTATTTCCACCCTTCTGGCTCCAAAGATTACAAGGACTGGACTGCCATTGATCCTGCTTCTTTGGAGGATTACAAAAATGCCGAGAAGTACACTGTTATACCTTTGAAATTCAGAAGAATCCACAATGATAACATTCCCGACTTGGAGAATACTTACCATGGTTTATCCACTAACGAAAGATTGTTAATTGTTCAGTCAGATGAGGCTGAAGCCACTTTACAATCTTTGGAAACTTTCCACTCTGGTGGAATTGACTGGAAACTCAGAGATTCCAATTCTGGTAACCGTTACATCGACTTCATCTCTAATGGCTACAAGAGAGTTATTGCCTTGATAAAGTTGGCGGAAAAGTTCGATGTTGGTTTGATAACCTTTGCATACATGGCTATGTGGTATACTTTAATTAAGGTGTTCTTTGACATGAGGGCCGCTGCTGGTTCCAGATTTTGGTTAGCATTTTCCACTTTGGTGTCTTCCAGTTTCGCTTTTCTTTTCGCCTTGGTGGTCACTACCAGAATCTTGAACATCAAGATTTCCTTGTTGAGTATGACCGAAGGATTACCATTTTTGGTGGCCATTATTGGTTTCAAACACAAGGTGTCCATTTCCGCAGTAATCCTGGGTGCTAGTGCATCTCCAGTTGATGTAAAGACCATCATTGGAGACGCTATTGCCAGCCACTTAGTGAGTTTACTTAGGGATCACGTCGCTGTGATTGGTGCCTTGTTGGCCATTATTACTTACGCTACCCATTTGGAAGGATTGAGAAACTTCTCCATTTTAGCTTCATTGATCTTGTCTTTCGACCTCTTGATGACTTTCACCTTTTACGCTTCAATTTTGGCGTTGAAAGTGGAAATCAACAGAGCCCGTCGTACCGAAAACTTGAAGACCGCTTTGGAAGAAGATGGCGTGTCTTCGTGGATTGCTAACAATGTTGCTTCTCAAGACTCCAAAGTCGATTACTTGAATAACGAGTCAGCTTTTGATCCACAAACGACTTCAATTCTTTCATTCAAAGTTGCCATGATTGCTGGATTCTTTGGATTCCATGCTTTCTGGTTGGGAAGTAACTGGCTTTATGATGTTGCCTCCAATGAAAGGTACGCAGGAATCAGCGATGTTGTTTCATTGAGTAAAACTGCTGCCAAACATATTAAAATTGGTTCTAACGGTACTGTGGTCACTGTTTTATCGCCTAAGAATGTCGTTCCGTTGAGCTCATTAGCTAAGCTTGAGGACAGTGCTTTAGGATTCTACGACTTGGTTAGCCGTTCCATCAAAGATGACATTTTATCCAAATTGATCTTGCTTGCTTTTATTCTTTCAATTTCCATTAACGGGTACTTCTTGAACGCTTCGCGTCACCAGGTGTCTACTACCAACAAGTTAATTGAAAATGAAATAACAAGACCTAAGCCAGAGGCCAGACAGAGCTTCGCTAAACCAAAGAAAACCCTTGAAACTTCTGCTCATCAAGACTCAGAAAGCCTTGACAGCGATACTGATGACACTTCTGCTTCCGAAGAATTGGAAATCAAGGCTCCAAACAAATTGTTACCACTTGACGAATGCGTCCAGTACATGAAAGATGGAAGAGTTAAGGAACTTCATAATGATGAAGTTTCTAGTTTAGTTGTTGCTGGAAAATTACCATTATATGCATTGGAAAAGCAATTGGCTGATAACAAAAGAGCCGTCGTTGTACGTCGTAGAGCTATTGCTAAACTTGCTGATGCTCCTATCTTGAACAGCAACAGCTTGCCATACAATCATTACGACTATGACAGAGTTTTTGGTGCTTGTTGTGAAAATGTTATCGGATACATGCCTATCCCAGTGGGGGTTGCAGGTCCATTGATCATTGATGGGAAATCTTACCATATTCCAATGGCTACTACTGAAGGTTGTTTGGTTGCATCTGCTACCCGTGGTTGCAAAGCTATTAATTTGGGAGGAGGTGTCGAGACTGTTTTGACACACGATGGTATGACCAGAGGACCATGTGTTAGATTCCCAAGTTTGAAGAGAGCTGGTGCTGCCAAGGTGTGGTTAGACTCTGAAGAAGGGCAGAAAATCATCAAAAAGGCTTTCAACTCAACTTCAAGATTCGCTAGGTTGCAACACATCAAAACTGCCATTGCTGGTACTTTGTTGTTTATTCGTTTCAAGACTACTACTGGTGATGCCATGGGTATGAATATGATCTCCAAAGGGGTTGAACATTCTTTGAAATACATGTCTGAAGAGTGTGGATGGGAAGATATGGAAGTTATTTCAGTTTCTGGTAATTACTGTGTTGACAAAAAACCAGCTGCTATTAACTGGATCGAAGGAAGAGGTAAGTCTGTTGTTGCCGAAGCTAAGATTCCTGCTGATGTAGTGAGAAAGGTGTTGAAATCAGATGTCAAAGCGTTAGTGGAATTGAATGTCAGTAAGAATTTGATTGGATCGGCCATGGCAGGTTCGATTGGTGGATTCAATGCACAAGCTGCTAATTTGGTTACTGCAGTGTTCCTTGCATGTGGTCAAGACCCTGCACAAAACGTGGAATCTTCCAACTGTATTACACTTATCAATGAAACTGCAGATGGTGATTTATCTATTTCAGTTTCTATGCCTTCCATTGAAGTCGGTACTATAGGAGGAGGAACTATTCTTGAAGCTCAAAGTTCCATGTTGGAATTACTCGGAGTACGTGGTCCTCACCCAACCAACCCCGGTGAAAATGCTAGACAATTGGCTCGTATCGTGGCTTCAGCCGTTCTTTCAGCAGAACTTTCTTTGTGTGCCGCTTTAGCTGCTGGTCACTTGGTACAGTCTCATATGCAACATAACCGTAAAGCACCAGCACCAGCTGCTCCTGCAGCCCAGATCACCGCAGCCCCAACTGCGCCAGACACCACGGCCGCTGCCAAGCCAGCGGAGAAGTTATCTGAAGCAGATGTTCAGAGATTGAAGGAAGGTGCAGTCAACTGTATCAAATCATGAAAAGACGAGGGAGTAAATAAAAGGCCTTTTAAGGCCATCAAAAATTCTAACAAATACCAAAAAATTGTATAGTTACCTTGTATAATTATAGAAGTTTCATTTGACAAGGAATTACCTGGTAGTAGAAGTACTTTTTGAAGCCACTGTTTTACTGTTACTCGTGACTCAAGTTTGTGAAAAAAAAAAAAGTGAGTAACCAAAGAAAAAAAACTCCCAAAAACTATCAACACATCAAAATGATCAGAGAGCCCACCAAAGTAGTGGGGGAATCCATACCCAACGTTCCCCACGCAGTGTCCGTGTCCCTTCCAACGTGGGAAGCCACTGTCGGGTACGAGGAGGGAGAAGAATGGGTGGTTAAGAAAATGAACTCGGGGTACCCTCGTTTCTTTGTTCATCCAATCATTCAAACGCTTGCATTGAAAATAGAAGATAAGTACGGCAGAACCGGCGAGAAGTGTATGATCTTCCCTTCGTACACCATAGCAAACCGATGCAGACAGTTTATCTACAGTAAGCTGGAGGAAAAGAAGCCTGCTGTCCGGTTATTGCAGTTGAGTACGCAAGGCCCTAAGAATGAGGAAAGCAAATCGACGGTGGTGGCCACAACTATAGGGGTAGTATTTTTCCCTGTAACGGCGGCATCGTTGGCCAAGAACTACTGGCAACATTCAGGTGAAGGGATCAGTTCGAGATTGGCAGAATATCTCTTAAAGGCATTGTTTGATGAGCAAACTGGCTCACAGTCTCATTCCATTAAATTTAACCCCGTCAATATGGGCGCCAGCAAGTCTGAATTACAAGCCAGAAGAATACAGGCGTTATCGCCCAGTTTAGGAATGAGGAAACCCAAAAAGGACGAGTCAATGCAGGAGTCTGAGTTGTTTATCGACCAGAAGTACGGTAGAATATTGGACTTGAAATTTGGTGAGGCTGCTAAAGTTGCATTGAGAAAGAGGATCATTGGTAACTTTGAAATTTCTTTGAAACAAGTTCAAACTGACTTAAACAACGGGTCTTCGTCGGGGGACAAAGACGCTGGCAAATTAAACTTTGAAGATGTGTATTTATACCCATCTGGGATGGCTGCTATATTCAATGCGCATGTTGCTTTACTTCAGTCCACCGAAGCCAAGAAGTCTGTGTGTTTTGGGTTCCCTTACGTTGACACTTTGAACATCTTGAAGAAATTTGGGCCCGGAGTCCACTTTCTTGGGCTCGGAGACGACGCTTCCTTGGAAGATCTTGAGAACAAGTTAGAAACTGGAGAATATGACATTATGGCATTGTTCTGTGAATGTCCTTCCAATCCGTTATTGAAGACACCAAACTTGAAGAAAATAAGGCAGTTGGCCGACAAGTACAAGTTTGCCGTGGTCATAGACGATACCATTGGTAATTTGGTGAATATTCACGTTTTGCCTTACGCAGATATGGTGGCTACATCTTTGACCAAGATCTTTTCAGGCGACTCCGATGTTATGGGAGGATCCTTGGTTTTGAATGACAAGGGTCCAATGTACTCAACCTTGAAGGCATACTTCGATAAGAGTTACGAAAATACTTTCTGGGTACAGGATGCGTTGGTGATGGAAAGAAATTCCAGAGATTATGCTGCTAGAGCTGCTAAAGTGAACCGCACAACTTTAGCTATGGTAAAATTCCTTGTGGACTGTCCTTTGATTTCAAAAGTGTACTATCCTACAGTACTAGAGCTGAAGAAGTATTACGATGAGATCAAGACGCCTAATGGTGGGTACGGAGGGCTTGTATCTTTCTTATTCCATGAACCAGCAGACGCAGTGGCTTTTTTTAATGCCATGAACTTTCACAAAGGGCCCTCTTTGGGTACGAATTTCACGTTGGCGTGCCCATACTCCATCTTGGCCCACTACCAGGAGTTGGACGAAATAGAGAAGTGGGATGTCGACAGGAATTTGATTAGAGTCAGTGTGGGGATAGAAGATGAAGAAGAGATATTGGCGGTTTTACAAGAGAGTATGGATGCGACTATCAAGGCACACCAAAACTAGTACAGTATAGCATATCATGATTTTCATTATATAGACCGTCGTAGAATGTACGAATACCTAGACGTTTGACTCTGTTTTAGCGGTGGCCGGGGTACTTCATGTGTTTGCAAGGACCTGGTGGATCGCCTTGTATGGGCTCATGCACAACCGTGCCCACGTACCAGTATTTGCTATGATTCTCGAAAAAAGCCTGCCATTTGGCCACGTCTGCCATGGCCTCGTCCATATCGAGCCCTCGCAAGTCATAGGTGAACTCGTCGGGCTTATTGAAGCAGCCAGTGCTGAAAGCTCGTGCTCCATCTTTCCCACTGAAAAATTTATATGCACCAGAGGGCCCATAGATTTGAGGGGCACTGGTGACATCGTACACCTTACCGTACACTGCCACGTAGATCGGGAGGCTGGCGTCACTGCCGTTGTACAATGCAAGCTCGGAGAGTGTAAGATTGACGGGATTTTGTAGCTTAAAGCGCCAGAACCGGGGATCAATGTACTTCCCATCGTAGCCCCAGGTTGTGGACGACGTGAAATAATACGACACCAAAGCATTGAAAAAAAGCAAACCCCCTATCACACGCACAAGATCCAACACACCGAACCTCAGGTCTTCGGCCGCTTCGGCGGTTTTTGGCGGTTTTTGCGAGACGTGTTTGGAGCCGGCCATAGTAGTACTTCTGTGAAACAAAAATTAAAATCATCGCATTCTAGCTATAATCTAAAAAATAAATAAGAAGCTTACGAAACAGTCTATGTCATGAAAAACACGTCGTTGGAGGGAACCCCCTTTCCTTCAAGGTTGAAATTGTTGCTTGTAGGGTTGACGATGTCGCCCCAGTACTCTTCGCCAATATTGTAGAGGCTTTGATCGAGTTCTTCGAATCCGGGCACCCCAAAAAATGACAGTGATCCTCCTAACGCGGAAGCAGGACTGCCATTGCTACCGGTGGAAGCGTCGACCATATGAATATTTTGGTTCTGAATATTGGGTGGTTGGTTGGGGACTTGGGTGGAGCCCTGGGGCTGGGAGAATTGCTGGTTTGGTGGTGGTTGCATGGTATCTTGGTAATTATTTGCAGCCGGTGAGAATCTGGTCTCACTGGTACTGAGTCTGGATGGTGTATTGTTGTGGAACGGCGAGTTTGTGCCGCCGATGCCATTGAACATGTTGGGTGCCGACGCTGGCGCCGATGAAGGTGTAGGATGATTGGCATGTTGTCCGCTTTGCATGGAGTTGGGGTATGTGGGAGTTCTGCTGGAACCAGTGGTGGTGGTGGGAGAACTGCCGTTGGAAGCACTTCTTTTCACTTTCTGGCTCAATTCGTTCACCACAAGAAGCTCTTTCTTCAAGGAGGCGGCATAAGAAAGCACGTCTAGCGAAACTCGGCTTCCTTGGAGGGCCACAGACTCATCTCCTCCCATATTCTGCCTGTTCCCAATAAGATACAGTGCTATTTCATCTTCTGGTTCTTCAAACCCAGTGAACTCGTGCTGTTGAGACTTGAGAAGACCCTGGACCTGGTTGGCGTATATCTGGATGAATAACTGGAGCATTAAGGATGTTTTCTTCAAGAAGAAATTGAACTTGTAGGTCTTTGACGCCTCGATGAAAATGGTGTTGGATTTCTGCACCGCCATAATAGCATTCACCGGCATGAGACTCTTATCGATACGTAAAGGAACAGAAAGTATCAAATACCTTAACCGCAAAAGAATCCCGGCGGTGTAAATCATCCTGGACGCATAAACCAACGGAAGCGTGGCTATCGAAGTAGGTCCCAACTTGGAGAACTCTTCAAGGCACTTGATACAAGCACGAGTGGATTTGGCAATAGACCGGATGGCTTCCTCTTTGAAGAACACCTGTCCTCCCTCTTCATTAATGCCGGTGACTTGACTCAACAATGGCTCATGAAGGTACGCTTCCACAGCATAATAATAGGCAAGCACTGCATGATCGTCTTCGGAGATTTTCACTCTGAGTGCCATCAATTGGGCCAGAAAATCCTTCAAGATGTAGTTGGTAGCGATGTTACTGTCGGTGTTGTTGTCGGAACAGTGAATGACATTATGGACTTTCTCTAAAAGATGATTAAGTCTAGAGAAAGTGGCCAAATTGACCAAGTCCTTCTGCCCGCTGTTGTCCAAGAACTTACAGCATTCCTCCACATATGGCGTCCATTGCACGTACACTGTACGCCTAAGGATGAGACATGTGGACACAGTGGAAATATAAAGAAGCATAACGATCTTGGTCTGCTGTAATGTCATTAAATGGTCGGCCAACATGGGCTTTTTATCGTCCACTTTAGCCACGATGCCCAAGTCATGGAGCATGGAAATAGAAAGCGCATTGAGTAAGTGGAACCTCCTGTGTTTCACTAGCTCAGGGGTATTATACCAGATCCCCAACAACATGACAGCCTTCAAAAGCTCTTCGGTTTTGTTTCCTGCAATGGCCACTTGCATAAGAAGATGGCGAGTGGCTTCGATTTCCACTCTTTGGCAGGTGGCCTTGTTGGAGTCGGATTCGTCCATCACCACACTGGCCACCGCCATAACGGCATTAAAGAAATAAGGTTCATTTTCTGCAAATTGCTGTGCAGTGATGTTATCGTCCACATCGATGTAGGGAAAGCTCCGAAAGATCATAGTTCTGTACACATTCAAGCGGCGTTCAGCTTCGTCTGTAGAGATGACCCCCTGGCTTATAAGATCAAGGCGTTCGTCTTGGTTGTAGATAAAAGCCACTCTCTCAGCTGCAGCCTCTTTCAAGTCATTACTCAATTTCATAAAACAGGCCCCGCTGTTCTTCGAGAGAATCTTGAGTTCATGCTGTAAGTCTTCTTTCTGTACGTAGTCGGGCTTATTCTCAAATACCAGCGATTTACTGCGATAATATTCCACCTGGGTCTGTAATTGGTTGATTTGATTTTGAAGACTGGTGACCAAGTCGGCTTGGTCTGCCGTGGCATTTGGCTTCGGTGGTTGGGCCTGGTCTCCAGCGACGTACAGCCCAAGGCCAGCCAAGCCACATGTGGGGGTGCCACCGCCAAGATTTCCAACTTTGACGTCTTCTTTCCGAGGAGTGGCAGAACGGCTGGTGTCAGAAACAGAACTAGCCAAATTGGCTTTACCACCTTCAGAAGCCAAACGAAGACGTTCTCTTTCTTCTTCTATTTCGGCCTTCTTTCTTCTTTTACGAGGCTGATTCAAGTTGATTTCACATTTCTTTTTAGTGCTCAAACACCGTACACATGGCGACGAAGGGTCGTTCTCATCACTGGGAGTACATTTCACTTTAAGACTATGACAGTTTTTACATGCAACGGGCCGCCTTGATATCTTTTTGGAACTATGCATTTGGTCTTTGTCGTCGCCGCTTTCTGGGGACTGCTGTTTCTCAGGTCGGTGAAGAGCGCCGGGGTCGGGTGTGGTATTATCGCTGGGGAACAGCGAAGGATAAGAATCCATCTTTAAATCAAATGAATTTTAAGTAATGCCTGGTCAGGAAAATAAAAAAAAACGACCGCAGTGGCTAGGACGGGATCCAGATGGGTTATAGTTTGTTATAGTTGTTTGTTTGATCACGGAAACTAAAACAAAGTAAAAAAAAACCAATGATCAAAACAGTAGATAAATTAAGTTTGGAAATTTTGAAAATGTCGGTTAGAACGGTGATAAAATCTTTGACACAATTTTTGGATTTTGCCTTGTGTAAAGCCATTCCATTTAACGGGCGTATTTGCGGTAGAGACACGCTTTTCGCGAATGGAATTCAGCGGCCACGCCATGCGCGTGATCTGATGGTGTATATTGGGTAGATGCGGTTTGATGTACATGGTTTTTGGTGTATTGGGTAGGCGCACGACTTCCACAACCGGGTCGGTTCGAACTGACCGGTTGCTAGCGAGACCGGTTGCTAGTGGAACCGGTATGGAATTTGAGTGAAAAGTTTCAAAAAGGACAATCACCCAAAAAACAACAATCGCCCAAAAATCACCAATGTCTGCTGTAGTTTTGGATAGACGGACCGTGGGCCAATCACAGGCCATTCTTCTTTATGTGGTATCGCTTGCTATTGGATATTACGGGTTCGACAAATTGTCCAAAGTGCAACTCCCCCCACATTTGAAAGACGCAGGCCAGTACCAGTTTTTAACCAACTTATCGTTGGCAGCTTCAATGATAACTTTTGCCCTTGGACTTGTGGCTCATTTGACCAGATCACTGGTGTTATTTCAGGTGAAAAATGTCTTACACACGTTCGTGTTTGTGGCGGAAGCAGTGGTAGCAACCGTTTACTGGCCATTGAGGCTTTTCTTTGTGAAGCTTTTGATCCAAGAAGGTGCCATTAGAATCGAGTTGTTGACCGATTTGTCGATCCACTTGATGCCCGTTGTGTCGTTGGCCATTGACTTCTTCTTTTTCATGCCCAATTTCCAAGTGCCTGCTTTTGGTGCTTTTATTGGATGCTTAGCTTTGACCTCGGGCTACTGGTTCTGGTTGAATAATCTTATTGACTTCAACAAAGGCGGAAGGTACCCCTACGAGTTCTTGGTGCACGAAGACAAGAGGATCACCACCATTGTTTTCTGGTGTATTGGGTTATCGGCTTTCGTCCAGTTTCTCGTGATGAGATTCTTGTACGGCAGATTTGTCAAGCCCACCAAGGAAAAAACTGCATAAACTCGTTGTAGCTGAAACTGTATATTTCTCTGCTAGTTGCTGGCAAAGATGGATGCTGTGGCCAAGGCCATGAACCACCCCAACCAGAGTAACCGCTGGGCCAACGTCTTATCGCTTAAAAACGGGTATGGGAACACAGTATCGCCTGCGTATATAGTCTCAATGTACGTCCAGTAAGCCGCCAAAAAAGCGCCCACCACCGCCAACATCGTGGTTCTGCCAACCCTTGCATAGCTCCGGCGGCTGCCCAAGAGCACCACAAACGGGATCAAGTGGATTTCCAAGTCTAGCCGCAAGTCCACGTCGAATCCCTGGTTGAGAAGATGGGAAAACCCGAAATAAAGCGTCCAGTAGGTGACGGTGACCGCAAATTCGAGCAGAAGACAAAGGTGGTGGAAAACATTGAGCCAGGATGGCCGGGTGGAGCCAATTGGGGTATTTGACGGCGTAAACACGGCGGTGAAAACGGTGTCTACGGCGTAGTATGCAACGGTGACAAGTAGCGATAAGTTGGTGAAAAACTGGAACTGGCCGCCCTTGATGAGATACAGCGGTAGCGCGAGGCTACATGTGCGGACCAAGCCGTCCGTACACACAGCAAGGGCCAAACAGTTGTAGATAGTAGAGGCCATATTAGTTCTGTAAATATTACAAGTTACGAAAAAAAAAGAGCATTATACAAAGCCCCAGAAAAAAACTGTGAAAAGCACACATAAAAAAAAATCCTGTAGAGGCAGTGGCTTAGTACACAGTATACTTGAAGTCGAAAAAGAATATACAAAGAGTGCTACAACCACAAACACGAACTACGAGCCCCCAACTTTTAATATTGGTGCTCTGTATCTGGTCGTCAGGCATTACATTCCTTTTCCAAATTAGTGCTATTGTCTTGTGAGTGAAATTCATACCAAAAATCTCACTCCCCTTTTTTTCTTAGTTAAACTAATACCAACATGGTGAACGTGATACATCATTTGGCGGCCATTTGCGCTGTTTCTGCACACGCCTACGCATGGACGCTCCAGGTGCCCTTCCGCAAAGACCCTGCGCCGCTTTTGCCGACAGAAGGCGTCCATTATTCGCTGGTTGAGCCGCACAGCCATCCGGTCAATTTGTCCCAGTACCAGAACAACGTCGTGGTACGGGTACGGTACAACGATAACGAGGAGTTGAAGCTGTATATTGTGGGCAACACAGATAAGCTGTTCACTGTGTGGGCCAAGCTGTTTCTGGGCCAGTATGTGGACATCCAAATCGACAACGTGGGGTTGTCCAAAATGAAGGCTTTATTTGACGATTTGGATGTCGAAGTTATTGTGGACGACTTGTCCCAGAGAGTATTTGAAAGTTTTCCTGACGCTTACAAGGGTGTCGGGACTTTCAGTGGCGAAACAGACCCCAAGGCTGATGCTAAAGCTGCTTCTCACCAACAGGTCGTCAATGCTACCGAGGCCAACGCCCTTTCCGACCTTTTCTTCAAAGACTACAGACCTCTTGACACCATCGACGCTTGGTTGAGTATCCTCGAACAATCGTTCCCTGAAATCGTCAAGATTGAGACCATTGGTGAGACTTTTGAGGGCAGACCTTACAAAATAGTGCATGTGTCAGACCACGCAAACGACGACCACAGCTCCAAGAAAACGGTGGTGGTCACAGGCGGTGTGCATGCCCGGGAATGGATATCTGTGTCGTCGGTGTGCTACCAGTTGTACTCGTTGTTGAGTTTGTACTCCAGCCAGCCCCAAATTCTCAATGATTTGGACTTTTTGTTCATCCCCGTGTTGAACCCGGACGGGTACGAGTATTCTTGGACCACAGACAGATTGTGGAGGAAGAATCGTCAAGACACCGTTTTGCCACGGTGTAAAGGGGTGGATATCGACCATTCGTACGGCTTCCACTGGACTAAACTGAGTGACTGGCCCTGTGGAGAAGAATACAGCGGAGAAGAGCCTTTTGAGGCTATCGAACTGCAGATCTGGAACGACTATTTGAACAGAACCAACGACGATCATAGAATCTACGGATACATCGACTTGCACTCGTATTCCGAAGAGATCTTGTTTCCCTTTGCTTATTCGTGCAACAGTGAGCCACGAGACGAAGAAAACTTGATAGAATTAGCTTACGGGATTTCCAAGGCCATTAGACTCGAAAGCGGCAAGTTCTACAACGTCTTACCTGCTTGTCAAGACAAAGACAGTGATTTACTTCCGGACTTGGGTGCCGGCACCGCTTTGGACTATATGTACCACAATAAGGCATTCTGGGCCTACCAAGTCAAGCTTCGAGACACAGGAAACCATGGGTTCCTTCTTCCTGCAAAGTACATCGAACCTGTAGGAGCAGAAGTGTTTGCCGGAATCAGATACTTTGTTCAGTTTATAACCAATGACGATTAATAGAGACGTATTTTTTTTTCGTATTTTGTTGTGGCTTAGGTAAGCGAAGTATAAGATTGTAGATACACTTTTGACTCATTTTTCTTTCTGAGTATTATTTCAACATGAGAGTAGTTATCCAAAAAGTAAAAAAGTCCTCGGTTCTGGTGAACAATGAAGTAGTTTCGTCGTATGTAATAGCTGCAGAAAGCGTGCAGGGTTTGTACTAACTTCTTAGGATCGGTAAAGGGCTCATGGTGCTCGTGGGAATATCCACCAAAGACACCATAGAAGATGTGAAAAAAATGAGTAACAAGATCGTCAATCTTCGGCTTTTTGAAGACGTTTCTGTGGCCACGGCGGAGAACACAGACAAGTATGTTGGGAAACCATGGGCCAAAAGTGTTATGGACGACCAATCGTTGAAGATTTTAGCGGTATCGCAGTTCACATTATATGGATCAATCAAAAAGGGCACCAAGCCGGACTTTCATGCGGCGCAGAAGGGGGAGTTGGCCGAGAAGTTGTACGATGCGTTTGTATCCCTTTTGAGAGGGCACGTAGGGGGGGACCGGGTGGAGGAGGGCGAGTTTGGGGAGATGATGGAGGTCAATATAGTTAATGATGGGCCAGTGACGATTGTGTGGGACACCCAAAAGGGGGAGCTCTAGGCCGACGAGCGGCCAGGGGCTAGAGCCTATGGAACTGAAGCCTAGTTATTTCAAAGTCTAGATGAATTCCAATAGCCAGTGCCAGCCATATGACTAATTACACAAGCATCACGCTTACCAATACTACTAGAAATACAAATATTCCTGCAGTGTACTTCACATTGTCCAAGTCAAATCTCTCCTGGGGCAGAAACCGTGCCCTATCGAACAACGGGACCAGCTCGGTAGCTGTAGTTCCTGAACTGTGGGTCCATGAAATATTAACACCTGTAATGTCTTCTATAGACACTCTGGACGCCAAAAGAATCACCAAGGCCACCACCAACCCGTAGCGCAAAGCAGGCGGCACCTGAGGTCTCTTCATCTCTTTTTTAAATAACCTGGGTAACGTCAAAAGTGCCAGGGCGTACCAAATCCCACCGGTATACTAGCAGGGTCACCAAAGCAGAAACGATTAGAACTTGCACGAGAACAGTAAACCCGCACACGAACACCGACAAGAATAGTCTGAGGAACCCGTAGATTATGTCGAGGAACACACAGGTAAGATTGATGCCGTTTTTCAAGTAGATGTTGACGTCGGTGGACCGAAGAAGATTGTAAAAAGTAGTGATGAACGGAGGATTATAAAGGTCCGGATTAATTATCACCAGAATGGGGAACCGACAGAAGAGGTTGGCGTGGAGGTCCAGGGCTATTTCTTTTACCGATTCGACAATTATTAAAGATATTAGCTGGTACACTTTTGTGCCAGTATCCATCAAGTTACAAACGGGTATAGAAAGAAGTAACCGGTTTTCGCATTTTGGCGTTATCAGTAAACACAAAGTATGGGGAAACGATTCAAAAAAGACACTTGCTTGTACACGCTACCGGACCAGGTGGTGGAGAAGATAGGTCTTTATGCTGGACTGGAGGCCATGGTGCAGTTGGCGAGTTTGAGCCGCCATTTTAGACAGGAATTTGCGCCCTTTGTGTTCAAAAACGTGAAAGCGACGTGGTACACCTTACAGGACCCTGAATTCCAGGCTTTTTTTAAAGAACACTGTGAGTGGGTGCATCAGGTGCGTGTGGTGGACAGCTACAGCTACGGAGAGTGGCAGATCGACGTGTTTGACCGATTTTTCAACCTGCTTCCCAACTTACACCGGCTCGTGGTCAACTCGTTCAATTCTTCCAATTGGCTAAAGTACAGACACAACCACACCTTGCACACGCTCCAGATGTACTACGACTTTGCCCACAACGAAACCGAGTCCTTACACCAGAACCCGAACCCCAAAAATATCAGGAGATTGTACAAGCCCAAGAACCTACCTAAGATATTCAATCTCCATCACCTCGAGGGATTCCCACGTCTCGTGAAACTTCACTTAGACAACTACCATTTCAACTGGGAGGATCCTTTCAGTGTTCTAAGTCTCCAGCACATCACGTTGGTGAACTGTACATGGGAGTACCCGTTCACCACTGCCAAATTCAATGAGAATAACTCGGTGTTGCAGTTTCAATTGGTATACACCAAAGACCACCCGTTTCTTCTCCTGGAACGGTTCATCAAGTTTTTGAACGAGCCGTTCGCTAAAGGATGCAATATAAGACGGCTCGTGGTACGACTTGAACACTGTGAACGGCTGTACTACTTATCTATGGGAAAGTTGCGGCCATTTTTGGATGATGAAATATTCCCCAGGTTAGAGGAATTGGACTTTTCTGGCTGGAGAACCGACGACAAAACGCTTCTTGGGTACCTTAAGGCGATAGGAAAGGTTCAGATCCGCAAATTGGTGGTGAATCTGACCCATAATGGCGTTTTGCAGTACCCCCAATTCCCCCAGCTTTTGGTGGAATCCACACGACCTTGAGACGAGCCATTGGAACGAGAAAAAAATACAAAGCCGAAACAGCACCATGCAAACACCGTGGCTAATATGGGCGATGTTCGTGGCGTTTGTGTACGCCAACACCGAAACTCACATAATCAAGGTGCCCAATTTCTTTGATGTGCCGCCAGTGACAGGAAATGTGCCGCAAAGTGTAAAATTACGCTCACTCAATGCGTCTCACATCATAGCATCAGATTATCCCATCATCGACAAATACGCATACAATAGCCATAAACCGGCTCCAATTGAGCTCAGAAACATCCAGGACGCTGATAAAACACATCTTTTGGTACGCTTGGATAACTATTTGGACTCCAACTACGATTCCAATGACTTATTGTTTGTCAAAGTGTGCTGGCCAGCGATTTATCCCATCGGAATAGATATCTCCCATCTTTTCCTTGATTCTAAGGAAGTCGGGCTTGATTCCAGGTTAGACATGTACTTGGACATTGAGGTGAACGCCGACTTTAAGACTTTCAGCCACAAGCATGCTGTTTTAGATACTGTCAAGTTTGATATCATCGTTGAAAAATTACCCAATCGGTTACCAATTCCACTTGAAGTGTACGATATCATTGTGTACTTGGTGGACGTGGCGATTTTGCTCCGGCAGACCATGAAATTTGTTGGAATATGAACTCCTTCCACTTATATGGCTCCTTTAGGGAAGCATTGGTTGATCTACATAGTTAATGAATAATCGGTAAAGACACGCCTTTTCAATGCCAGGGACGCCTCGCCGCACCGCTAGGTCCATCGTGGCCCCTGAACGATTCAGTCACTAAAAAAAATGAAAAAAACGACAAATTTAAAGCGAGTGACTTATCAATTGAAATTTTATTTTTTACTAGCAATAGTTAGCAAATAACTGTAATAATTGATAAACCAAATATGTCGTATGCAGAAGATGATCCTTTGGGACCACCAAAGAACACACAGAACTTAGATTTGGATAAATTGACTCCTGAAGAGTTGAAAATTTACAAGATGTATGGGAAATTGCCTACTAGACAGCAACTCTTATCATCCAGGCTAAAGGAGAAAAAGTACTTTGATAGCGGAGATTATGCTATGCAGAAGCAATTGGGAGGCAATAAGCAGAGTTTGGCGTCCAGTATTCCAATGAAACATCCCAATGCTGAAAAAGTGAAGGAGATGTATAACAGGAATTCCATTAGTGCAGGCAATGCAGGGATTTTGCCCAACGGGAAGCTGGGATTGTTGCACGAGCAGACGCCTGAGGACGAGAAGAAGTAGGGGAGGAGACAGGAGAGGAGTTATATGGGTGATAGGAGAGAAAAGTGACAAGAGGGAGACAGGAGAGGAGAGATGATAGAGGAGCGACAAGTTGAAGGACCAGTGATGGGGTCAGTAATGAGCTCTCAGGACGGTCAATTGGAGTTGATGGAGTCGATGAGTTGATGAGTTGGTGGAATTATGTCTTCAGTCTCTTTTCTTTTGTCTCCTATCTCCAATCTTCTGTCACAGACGAAGAAAGACGTTAGGTGCCGAAAGGCCTAGGGCCGGTATCAGTATTTGCCAGTACAAAGCAATGTGTTCAGGTACATTGCCCTTTGTCCGTGTGCTGGTGTAAGGGCATGGTGTTATAGTCGTAAATAGTAATTGACAAGTTTGGATTAAGCTGGGAATGCGATCTGATAAAGTAAGATAAACTGTTTGACTTGGTTACAGTGCTACACAAAAAGACACTAAAAGAACGTCTAGTAGATACAAACCCAGCCAAATATGACATCCTCGGTCACCATAACACACCAGCAGTTTGTGGACTGTCTTCCGAAGTTCGAAGAGGTGTTCACCACCCATCTTGCGTCGCAGCGCATGTCACTCATATACCACGCCGTGCTTCTGCAACACCACACCAAATATATACAGCTAGTCGTTGGTTCGAGCCTGCACACCGTCAAAATCGTCATCTCCTACGACCAGTTCTACCAGGTGCCCATCATGTACTTCCAGGTGTTTATGCCTGGTGAAATGGACCTGTTGGTGCAACTATTGGATATCCAACAATCGGGCCTTGTACGAGAAACCGTAGCCTTGAATGTGGACAATCACCCATTTGTGTCGGGGACGTTCTTCCTTGTCCACCCCTGTGAGACCGCCAACACCATGGGCTCGTTTTTGGGCCAATCATCTGTATCAGGGATGGAATACCTAGTTACGTGGAATGCCATCTACGGCACAGGAATTTTCAATGATTTATATTTGAGATATATATCTAAAAGTACATGAATGCAACCCAGAACCTGGGGTTCTGGCAAGTGGAGACTGGACGATATCTATGGCCCATTATCTGGTGGCAGCTTTGTCTTCAGTGAAAATACGGACTGGGTAGTTGTCGGCGTACATCCCGTGTTGACGTTCAGACAAAAGAGTCCATCTGAAGTTGTTCAAAGAAGGAGCAACAATGGGTTCACCGGCGGATCCCAAGACTTCACCCTTGACCACCGAAGGCTCAGTGGTGCTTAATGCCACAGACAAACTCATAGGAGCAGAAGGATGAGTGAATGCTTGTAATTCCTGACTACCTTTGTCACCGATGGAGATACGAGGGTTGGCTGCACTACCCAACTTCAATAACCCGGCCACTTTGGTCTGGTCAAAAGCATGCACTTGGGGGAAGTTTCTTCTGTAGTCCCTTTTGTGGTATGGATTCCCCTTGATGTCACCGGCGGGAATGGTGACAGGTTCTTCATAGTTTCTGGCTTCTTCGATTCTGGCCCCTGGTGGAGCGGCACGGTACAAGTTTGGTAAAGGATTACCGGAAGATCTGTTGGGGACAAGCACCAACAACTGTCTTATCTTTTCCCAGATCCCACTGGATCTACTGGTATATTTTTGCCATACTGGCACAGGACCTCCAGACATGTTTTGTAATGAAGAAATAAAATTAGTTTTAGTTTGTTTCTAATTGGGTGAAGTTTTTTTTTGTGCGAGAGGAGACATGGTGCGACATTCTGACTAGTGCATCTGACGACATTTGTTGTGGGCCATGTTCATTACTTCCCTATATAGGGTGTTTCCCTATAATAATACTACATATTTATCGTTTAGCATTCGTATATTAAACAAGTACATCTAGAACAAGGCTCTACCGATCTTTCCAAAGATAATCATGCCGCAAAAAAAGAAACTGCTGGTCCACAACCAAATAGCCACCATTTCAGGAATCTGGTATTCACCGTACCCTGCAAAAACCTCCATATTGGTAAAGTACACAAACAAACAAGCATAGATGGTGACACTAAGACTGGACATCAACCCAGCAACGGTCCCATCAAGCAACAACCACAAACTAGGACTCAAAAGCGACCAGACCACAGATACTTGAAGTGGAGAAGCCCACTCGATGTTCCTGATGGCGTAGCTGATACCCACAAAAGTGATCAACAGTCTCAAGATTTCGTTAAACACCACCGAAGGCTTGTTTCTCTTGCTAGGGTCTGGGTTAGAGCTCAACACCCGCACATTGACTTCTGGTGGCATAGCAAAGTCCACCACGGGGGTGAAAGTCCCCAAAATTAACCCTTCCACTACCAACACCAAGGCATAGTTCAAATTGGCAGTGTTCCAAGTTGGCTTATCTGCGGGTACCAAGTACTCCAAAGGCCGGACGCCCTTGAACGACCTCACCAACATCATCTCGGTCAAGTACAAGGGCTGGAAAGTGTTGGCGTCAAGTTTGATATGGTTATTTCTGATGTAGGTGGTGACCTCGTTGTAGAAATAAGCACAAACCGCCAACACCAACACTTTCACCACAAACTTGATCAAAATCACAGGCACCAGTGAACGAGACAGTTCCAAAGCGGTGGCGTCGGCTTCGGCATTGAGTCTGGTTCTGGTGGCGTACAAAGCCACTTGTTCGGGGTCTTCGCCCTCTTCGTCCTTGCTCAAAGCAATCTCTGAGTTCTCGTTGTAGATACTGTACAAGGAAGGCTTGGTCAAATTGACAATCGACTCTGATTTTTCAATGGCCACGCCGTCGCTGTCGGTAGCAACGGCAGTTGTTCTTTGGGATGCCAATCTCTGTTTCAATTGTGCTGATGGTTCAGTCATGTTCTGAAAGATGTTGCACGTTTAGAAAGTTATAGTGACTTTTTTGGAATTCGCAATGCGACGAAAAACTGATGCCCTTTTGGCTGCCGTTTTGGGGTTAGTCGATTATTATTATTTCTGGTTCGGACTTGGCGGTGCCACTGGCACGTTCTAGGCCACTGGCGCCAGCTGTGGTGTCAGGTTCTGGTGCGTCGTTGACCACGGGTCTGGTGGTGGTGTGCGGCGGCTCGGTGTCTGTCAAATCTATCACTTCCAATTCTTCGTCGCCAGGCTCGGCCTCGCCCTGCTCTGTCATGTTACACGCCTTCAGGTCCCGTAGTCTTCTCTCTGCAGCCTCAAACGCAAGTCTCTGTAGCTGCTTGTGGTCCAACGAGGTTCCAGACCCCCCTAGCCGCCGCGATTCTGCCTTATACTTGCCCTTTCCTAGCACCTCTACCCGTTTTTGCCTCATGCTCTTGTACTCCCTAAACATGCCGCCGGCTCCCAACTTGTTCTCTTCACACACGTACCCCTTGACAGACCCAGGATTGTATTGGATCTCCTCGAATCGCGTCTTCAACTTGTCTAGAAACTTGTAGAACTGGTCGTTGTGGGGGCCATACAAATTATGTGTAAGTTCGTGAAGCATGGTGCCCACAATGTCCAGCATGGGAAGGAAACTGCGCAGATTCGAGTGGTACCTGAGCCTTAACATGATCTTCTGGCCTCGGTTGACGTTTAAACCAAGTAAATTGCCGCTTTTGGGGTACATTTCACACACTAATCCGACTTTAAAATTATATTCATGCATTAGCGGCGCCACCAACTTACTGACGTCGTGAAGAAGCGATCGGGCATACTCTTTGTCCTCAAACCGCTTGAGACTGGCTATCTTTCCTATTCGAGCCGTTGGCGGCGGTCTTTCTGGTTCTTTGGTCTTGGGTTTGCCACGGCCCTGAACTACCATTACTTTTGTGTATATTTTTTTTCGCATCTATGATCTAGATAAGAGGTAGAACTGACAGTTTGGAATATTGGAAGTTGGATATCACGCAGGGAAGTTACCACTAGCATGGTGTGGTTTTTCATGATGGGTAATAGTAGTTCCCATTCCTGTTGGGATTATCATCGGACTTACCATGTTGGAGTTGCCATTGAACTTTTGCTGGGAGTCAGGCTGGAAATAGAGGCTAAAAGTCGGAAGCCAGACTAAAAGCCAGGATGAAAACAGGCTAAGTAAGGCTATAAGTTATCAAATCAATGCACGACGTTGAATTCACTTTTCGTCCTGGCCTACGGCTAGATCCCGGAGACTGTCCAAAAACTTCACCACAAACGTGCCCGGCAACAGTGTCTCTTTTGCAGCCAATTCACCTGCCTTATTGTAGAACCACACTGCTGCCACCACTGCCTCATAGAGATTGAAGTCTCCGCCTGAAACGTCAGCTTTGGCTCCCACAAAAGACGCAATGGTGCTGCCCAAAGAACAACCTGATCCGGTGATACTGCCCATGAGCTTACTGCCTCCTTTGACTTCTGCTTTGTGGCCGTTGAACGCGTCAACCACATAGTTTGTGGCTCCGGTGACAACAACCACACACTTGAACTCCTCAGACACCGCCGTGGCCATCTCCACGATCTGCTTGCCGTCTAGTTCTGCAATGGAGTCCACCCCACGCATCAACTCGCTGGCATTAGTGTCGCTGTAGGTACTACAAAGCTTGTGCACGGCTGAGATCTCTCCCACGTTCCCCTTGATCACAGACATCTGCCCTGCATTTAACAAGAGCCTGGTACACTCGAGCCGGGCACTGGTAGCACCTGCGGCTACCGGATCAAATATAATATGCTTCTTGTGCTTGTTGTACACTTCAATGGCATGGAGGAAAACCTCCATCATAGCAGGCGAAGGAGTGCCCAAATTGAGCACCAAGGCAATGTTTTCCACCTTGCTGGCAAACTCCTCGTACTCTTCGGCCAACTCTGACATTATAGGCAGCGCCCCCACAGCAAGTGTCACATTGGCACTGAAATTTTTCACCACGTTGTTGGTGATATGGTGCACCAAAGCCCCAGCTTCCTGCACTTTTTGCACCTGCAGCGCCAATGCCTGGCCTCCTGTTGCGTCCAGAGACTTGAACCCTGTCATTTTGTGGTTGATCTGGTGTATAAGCTCTTTGGTGGCCGCGTAAGCGTCCTCTTTGGCCATAATGCAGGACACCACGGCCACACCGTCCAACGTCTGTCCTGGAATACTGCACTGGTGCAACACCTTGGCCACATTGTGCTCGTTGATGCCCCCGATGGCCACACACTTGATAGGCTGCCTGGCTGGGTCTGCATTCCGCTTTTTCAATGGCTGCAACATTTTGCGAATGCCAATGGGCCCGGCACCCAATGGCGTCTTTGTGTCTGTTTTGGTAAGCGTCTTGTACACAGTTCCAATGCCCACATAGTCAGCCACGTTCTCCTGGCACACCGCTTCCACTTCCTGTACGTTGGAGCAGGTTACACCCAATATTTTATCGGGCCCGATCAATTTTCGAGCCATCTGGGCTGGCATGTCGTCCTGGCCCACATGCACACCCTCGGCATCAATAGCCAAAGCCACGTCGACCCTGTCGTTGATTATCAAAGGAATGTTGCGTTTGCGGGTCAATTCGTGCACTTTTTGGGCCCTTTCAATGAACTCAAGCGTCGATAGCGATTTTTCACGTAATTGCACAATGGTTGCTCCCGCATTGATAGAATCTTCCACTTGTTTGAGGAAAGTCGACGATTCCGGCACCATGGTGGAATCGGTGACAAGATACACCGTATAGTCAGTCATGTGATTGGGTTACCTTAAAGTATGGTGAAAAAAATGGTAGTTAAAAAAAAAAAGTGGACAAAATGCTAGCTTTTGGTGTAAGGAGTATGGGGTTTAGTTTTCTAAGCGCATACACTCTTTAAACACCACACAAATGTGTCAGATTTATAGGCAGTCAAACGGGGCCCAAATTGCATGCAGATGTTGGCCGTTGTACAAGCGAGGCTGGTGGTGTACACTCCGGGCTATATGGCGGTTCTTTCGCCCAATTCAGCTCTTCTGTGGGCATTGATAGCCCTCATCAACTCTCTGTCCTTTCTGGACGCCGCCTCTTCACATTTCTTGATTGTGCCGCTGACGTGGCTGCTCTGTATGATCACAGGATGGCCACTGACCTCCTTGATCATAGTCAAGGCCCCCAAAACGTACTCAAAGTGCTGGATGCCGCATTTGATGATCCCTGTGGCGGTCTTGTTGTTGAAATATTTGATGTTCAATTGCATGGCAAAACTGGCGCCAAAATCACCGTAGTACTCCTGCAAGGCCTTCCTGATGGTGCTGGATAGCGTCTTGGGGTTTATATCGCCCGAACACAGCCTATGGAGCCGTCTAAGTGTCTCTGAGGGCGAGTCTGCATACTTGAAAAATAGCTCCTGTTCGCTTTTGTCTGCCGGTGGCTGGAGCACTTCAATGAGGATGTATCGCTGTTTCAATCTGACCATAGTATGTTGTGTTTGTGTCTTTTTGTTTTGCGTTTGTGTTTGTGTTCCTCTGTAGGTCTGTGGATCGTGGTCCGATGAGATAGTTTTTACGTAGATTTATTTTTCGCAGTTATAGTACATAGTATACAGTTAGTTAAATGGTCAAGTATTTGTCTGTGATCTCGTTGGCCAACTGCAGGTTGCCGTTGACGTTGTAGATCAAGCTCAAATTGTAAGCGGCATCCACCAGGAGGTCATAGTCGGGGTCGTCTGCCAATTGCTCGTGGAACGAAAGCACCTTGTTGTAGTGGCCCACGGCCTCACTGGTAAGCCCTATCATGTGGAAAACTCTGCCCACATTAAACTCCGTCTCCTGTTGTTCATAGACGGTGGCGTTTCTGAGTCGGAGCTCCCGGTACTCCAAAATATAGCTGATTCCTTGAAGCAACTGGATGTGTCTGTTGGTGCTCAATCTCTGCATCGACCGGTGGACGTGGGCTATTCCTAGCGTCAAGCAGATCATCGGGTCCTGGTTGTAGTACTGGTATGCACGGTTGAGGTAGACTATGGGCGAAATGTAGTTCTTGGTTCCGCCTAGCAAGTTGGCATAGATGTAAAGCAACTCGCAGTGTTCTTTCCCCACAGAGATGCCGTCGACTTTGGCGGTGATGGTGGCCATTCCCGGTACTTTGCTTCCTCTGTTCAAGGAGTCGAAAGCCTTCAATTGCCGCAAAAAGAACTTCTGGTGGTTGTAGTTGGAAAACGCTTCGTAGGCATCGGACCCCGACGCAAAGCAGCAGAGGAACATGTTGTAGACAAACTGGGAGAATTGGTTGCTTGCAAGGAAATGTCTCACATACGGCATCACCACGTTGAAGTACTCCCGGGAGTGGATTCCAAACGTGAGTTTGATGAGACGAAGAATCGACTCTTTGGCCTTGTCCTGGACGAAAACGCTCACATTCATAGCCACATCCACCGTCTGGGTGGCATAGTCAAGATCCTTTTGCACTCTGCCCACCAAGATGGCGTACTGCACAAAGATCATAAACCACTGGTCATACGTCAACCCTCTGAATTCCAGCACCGACGTCAAATACAGTCTTGATTTGGTATCGTCAAAGCTCGACGACATCCCGTCATAAAGATCGTACACCCGGGCAATTCTCTCGTTCACTTCCATTGGTTTCTTCCTCCGGTACAGCACAATTCCCTTAAAAGTTCTGTTCTTGTCTCTGGGGAAAAAACTGGGCACTGAGGTGAAAATTCCAATCAACCTCGACGCCAACTGCATCCACGTACTTATGGCAATAGAACTTCCATCAACCACATCTGCTTCCAATTTGCTCATCCGCCTATACGTATCCAAGATTCTCCTTCTTGAGTTCTCTTCCACTTCAAGCTTTTCTTCCTCTGTCATATTCTTGTTGGTTCTGCCCGCCAAAAGCGTCAATTCTTCATCACGTTCTTCACCAAACTCGTTGTTTTTGTCCGTTCTCTGCTTGGATACCTCTCTGAGCAACTCCTGGGCGTCTTCGTATTCTCCAAGGTAGTACAATGCTTCCACCAACGAGATTTTGATGTTAATATCGTCAGGTGAGTGGTCTAAAATAGCAGCATACGCCTGTTTGGCAAATTCGTACTCACCCGTTGCCAAATAGCAGTTGGCCAAGTGCGTCGTTACCTCTAAATCTGCAGTACCGTCTTCGGTGACGGCTTTGGGTAAGAAAGTCAACGCTTCTTGGAAGTACCCGTGAAGCTCCAAACACTTACCAGCTTCGAAGAACAAGTCAGCAATATCTTCCTCGCCTAATAGCAAGTTGAAGTGGATCATTGCTTCGTCTTTGAACCCCAATTCAAGACGTAATTGGCCCAACTTGTACCTGATATCAATGGGCAAATCATACTCTCGGTCAAAAACGTCTTCCCCCACATGGCCCATTTTCCGAAGGTAATCGATTCGTCTCTCATCGAACTCCATATCCAAAGAATCTTTGTCTTTATCCCACCACGTCTCGTCGGTTCTTCCTTGAATATATCTGGCTGCGTGTTTCATGACCTTCAAGGCAGGGGTCCACTGATGTTTACCTATATAAAGCTCTAGAAGAATGTTCAATTCTGTCCAGTCGAATGGCGGCACCACTCGATTCATAAGTTGCCGTGGGTGAAGATTCTTATCAAGGATATCCATGTAAAGGTTGATAGCGTCTGTTTCTCTCTTATCCAACACGTAGATATGAGCCAATTCCTTAATATGGTCAGGGTTTGCAGGTTCTAGCTCTCTAAGCCTTCTTAGCCCGTCCAAAGCCCTACCATACTGCTGCGTCTCTTTGTACAACATGGACCGTTTCAAAAGCAACAGGGCACGGTCTTCTGATCTCAAATTGATAGCTCTTCCGTACGCCTGGATGGCCTTGTTTATATCACCTAGCTGCAAACTCAACTCTGCCGCTTCTACCCAAAGATCCGTCTCCCAAGAACTGTTTTCTGCTGCCAACAACAAGTAGTCTCGCCTTCCCTCAGGGTCATGGAGCTGTTCGGCGATCGTTGCTAACCCTTTGAACGCCTGTACGTTCTTGGGGTCGACTTCAAGCGCTTGTTTAAAGTACCCACCGGCTTTACCAAGCTGCTGGTCCACAAACGACTGGTGGGCCTTGGCGAGATACATTTTCAACTCGGGATCGTTATCCTTGGCATTGGCTTTCCTAAAGAAGGCCCGTTTCTTCTTCTGCCGCTCCTTTCTCTGCTCAGCGGTCAAGTTCTTGTCCCTCCTTGCTCTTATATGGTGCGCTTCTCGAAGAGCATCCTGATACTCTCCGTAGGTGTTTTCGTCGTCTTCCGGCGCATCCCCGTAATCATTGTAGTCGTTGTAGTTGCCGTCTTCCTCTCCGTTACTCTCTGCTTCCACGTAGTCCTCGTCCAATTCGTCATCGTTGTATTCGTACAAGTCTCTGTCGAGCTCATCATTGTCCACGTTCCCCACATCAATTGACGGCCTCAGGCTCTCCAAAGAAATCTTCATGAGTTCTTCGTCCACCACAGACGAATCAAACTGCTTGCGCCGCGTGGCAGATGAACGGGACGTCATTGCTGGTGTATTTCAAAGTGGTTGTTTACTGTTTGATAATACGTTTTTTCAAATGCGCATCAAAAATTGCAAATATATATACTTACAGCCAATGCATGTTTTAAGAACGACGTGGTTTTTGTGGCTATTGTTGGTCATTGGCCGAGGTTTGTGCAACGCCGACTCCAACGACCAGGTAACTTCTGGTGGCGCTTACGTAAGCGTCCGTTCCAATTGGACGGCGGTGCCTTTTTATTTGCAGATGGTGGAAAGTGTTGCGGCAATGGACGAATCAAGCTACGCCAGAACCGTATATACGTTGGCTATAGACGAAACTGACGATGATTTCGACGATTCGGCCGAAGGCGATGAGCGTGTGTACAAGTTGGTGCAGTCAGGCAGCGGGCTTAGTGAAATAAATCAGTCTTTGGCTGACTTGAAAGCTGCTACAAAGTACTATAGTCCACGAATCCAGGCTCATTACCAGTATTATGACCGGAAAGTGGCTCAATTCTACACGGAGAAAGTGGCGGTGCAGTTCCAATACGACAGTTTTGGTGGCAAAGTCAAGCGTGGCAAACTGGGCCGGTTTGCGTGGTTACATACTGGGGACAGAGTGTACTGTACGGCGGACGACTTGTTTGCCCTCCAGCTTGGCAAAAAAAGCGATCTCCTGGCGGAGATTCAGCCGTTTGACCGTGTGATTGGCAGCAACACAGCTGCTCCCTTGTTGGTGTTGTACGGGGACTTGTATGACGACGGGTTCAAGAGCATGTTCAGCAATCTCTACCAGAGCGCAGAGGCTGGAAAATTACGGTTTGTGTGGCGGTACGTGCCGGGGAAGACGAAAGCCAGGGAGCAGCTTCCCAACTATGCCGCTACTATGGTGGTTAGACGGCTCCAGGACAACCCTGACCTTCTAAGTGGGGAAGGAGTGGCCGATATTGGCTTGAGACTAGCACTGAGAATCCTCTCGCATGGCCGCCCTGAAGAAGCATACAGGGACCTTTTAAAGACAGTGCAGAACATCCCCGCCACCGTCAACGACGTGGTCAGCGAGCATTTGGACCCTTCAGTCAGAGCCGCAAAAGCAAACGAAGACATGGGCGTTGGAGACGATACCCTAGGTATATACCTCAATGGGGCCCCGATCAACTTATTGGAGCTTGATACCTTCAAGTTGATCAACAGAGTGGAGGAGGAAGTACACACAATCCAGTCGGTGATGGACCTTGGGTTCACGCTAGACCAGGCTCGGACTCTCCTTACTAAGTTTGCATTACATTCAGCAGTTAGGCTCAGTGAGTTCAATCAAGGAGGAGACGTTTCGAGGTACAAAGTGTACGAGCACGCTTACGTGGCAGGAAAAGGTGCCAAAAGGGGTGGGGTAGTGTTTTTGAACGATATTGAGTTGGACGACAATTACGAGCACTTCTCCTATGATAGAGAGGTTTATCTCGGTGGGGAAGAGAAGCCCAACAGGCTCCCGCCATTGAGAGAAAATATCCATGATTTGATCTTTGTGATCAACCCGTCGTCCAAGGAGCAGTTGAAGGTGTTGTTCACCGTTTCCAAGATGGTGTTGGACAATTCTGTGCCGCAGCAAATCGGGATTTTACCACTTGTTGAATCTGAGTTGGATGAAAAGCTTGCAAAATACTTATACTACATTTATGACACCACTACACCACAGGAAGCTTTGGCAATATTGTACAAGGCGTATATGAGAGAGACAGACGCCGAATTGGAAAAGATTTTCAGAACCATCCATATGGGGAACTACCAATTCGATAGCCTGGTGTACACGAACACAGCTGAAGCGTTCTCATTTACAGAACCGTCTGTAGTTTTCAACGGGATTATCACCAGCTTGCAAGAAGAATGGAGACCTCAGATGGCGCGGCAGATAGGTGAAGACGTGGCTCGTATCCAACAAGGCATAAGTCTGGGAGAAGTGGGTTTATCTGTGAAGAAGTACCTCTATCAGAATGCCAGGTCCGAGAGGAATCTTGACATTACGCCGATTGACAGCAGCAGGTTCATGTACAAGAAGGTTACAGAGGAATTGGTTAGGGAATCTACTGGCTTCAAGTATGATCATGGAATAGGGATGCTGGATGATTTGGAAGTGTGGGTCATAGGCGATTTGAGCAACGAGGCTACTTTGAACACATTGGTGAACGTTTTTGAAGTCATGGGTGTTTCCAGCTTTGATATCCAGTTAAGGGTCATCGACACCTCTACCAGTGGGCTCTTACTGAAGCTACAACTGGGGACCTTGAGTGATACTACACTTGAAAAGAATATCGACACCTTGAGCCTGTTGAAGAAATTGACCAGGGCCCTGAAACCAGATTTTGCAGCCAGAAAGTTCGTCGCCGACCAGAAACTCCCCCCACACCACTCGTTCCTTCTTGTGAATTCGAGATACTTCCGGTTGAACAAGGAAATAGGTATCAAGGACTTGGAGTCTATTGCTGAATTCGAACAGTCCTTAAGATTGTCTATTGTCGACAGCTTTGTGCCCCAGTACCCTGAGATATTTGGGTGGTCGCTGATTTCCCAGTTCTACGATCCAAAGACTGGCTTCTCATTCCACGACTGGAAAGACTTGTTGGTGTCAAGGCTTACGAAGTCGTTCCATGTGGATGACACTTTGCATATGGCAGATGTGGGACGGTACGATTTTTCGTCCTTGAACATCCACAACTCCTTTGTGATCGACAATTCTGGTGAGCCTTTGGTGGACATGTTCGTGGTGGTTGACCCTATGCTTCAGTCTGCTCAGGAAATCGTTTCTATTATTGAAAGCTGTATCCATCTTCCGTTTATAAGGACCCGGATACTCCTTCAGCCTAAACAGAAGTACCATCTTTTGCCTGTAAACCGGTATTTTGTGTCTTCGTACCCTCAATATCCACTCAAGTTCGATAGTGATGGTAGCTACGTGGACACTAAGCCTATCAGGTTTTCCCTGCTACCCGAAACAGAGACCCTACAACTCGATCTTTTGGTGCCAAGAAGATGGTCCGTGATGACCACCGGCTACAGCGAGGCTAGTCCCGATAATATCAAATTAGAGGATTTGGAAGAAGTACCAGCGTTCGACTTCGAACTCAAGTCCGTTCTAGTGGAAGGATTCGCCAAGGATGTGAAGACTGCAGGTCCACCTCTGGGATTGGTTTTAAACGCTTCAGATGGCGTGAAGTCTGTGGACACCACGGTGATGGCGAACCTTGGCTACTTTCAGCTCGCTGTAGGAGCTGGAACCTGGAAAGTGCAGGTGGCTAAGGATTTGGGCACCAATTACGATATCTTATCCATCTCGAGCAATCCTTTTGACCACAATAACGAGCCGCAGGAGTTTATGGAACTCGATGTGTTTACTTTGGACGGTTTGGTATTAAGTCCTCGGTTTTCTGAGCCCGCTACAGGGTTGGCCAGACCGGCTGCAAAAAAGCTGAATCAGGAAACTATCAACATTTTCACGGTTGCTTCGGGCTCTTTATACGAGAAACTAGCATCCATGATGATTACGTCCATCAGGGCCCACACCAATGTGCCGGTTAAGCTTTGGATCTTGGAGAACTATCTTTCCCCCAAATTCAAGCATGTTCTTCCACAGCTTGCACAAAAGATCGGATTTGAGTACGAGTTTGTGTCCTACAAGTGGCCCAACTGGTTGAGAAGGCAGTTCACCAGACAGAGAACTGTTTGGGCGTACAAGATTCTCTTCTTGGACGTTTTGTTCCCTGCCGATATCGACCAAATAATTTTTGTGGACGCCGACCAGATCAACCGTTCTGACATGAAAGAATTGAACGACATGGACATGGGAGAGGCTCCATACGGATTTGTGCCCATGTGTGATTCTCGTCCTGAAATGAAGCCGTACAGGTTCTGGGAACAAGGATACTGGGCGAAGATGTTGCAACAGGATTTGAAGTACCATATCAGTGCCTTGTTCAAAGTAAACTTGCACAAATTCCGCCAGGACTCAGTGGCCGATAGACTCAGGTCACATTACCAGCAGCTATCTAGCGATGTCAGTTCGTTGGAGAACTTGGACCAAGATTTGCCCAATAACATGCAGAGAGTGGTGCCAATATTCAGTCTTCCACAAGAGTTTTTGTGGTGTGAAACATGGTGTTCGGACAAGACGTTGAAAGACGCTAAGAATATCGACTTGTGTAACAATCCTGTGAAACATGAAGGTAAGCTTGAGACGGCACAACGGTTGATGCCTGAATGGAAAGAGTACGAGGCCCAGGTGACAGAAGTGGAAAAAGAGACACTAAAAAAGTTGAAACAGGGAAAGGAACAGGAGGCCGAAGAAGACGACCAAGTAGAAGAAGACGAACAGGAAGACTTCGCCGAAGACGCTGACGATTTTGACCACGACGAGTTATAGTTGGTCTATTGATACGTCCTATATGTTACATAACCTCTTTGAATCGTATCTCCTGCATATAGTGTTCCCCTATATAAACGGCCCGGTATTGTTAGTAGTTTGCACGTGATTCCCCCCAACGTTTTGTCGTTCCCGATCTCAAAATTTTTTCAAATCGTTTAAAACACAAAGAGTCATTATACACCACAAACTTCTGACTTCCTGGCAAGATGAAGATCTCGGAGAAGTTGAATGCGGCATACTCGTCGCCCAATCCACCTCCTGCTACGTTTTCGTTCGAGTTTTTCGTTCCAAAAACGTCTCAGGGTGTACAAAACCTTTACGATAGAATGGACAGAATGTATGATTTGAATCCTATTTTTATTGATATTACCTGGAATGCTGGAGGAAGATCGTCTTCGTTGACCAACGAGATGGTTTACACAGCGCAATCGGCTTTGGGTTTGGAAACGTGTATGCATTTGACCTGTACAAACATGTCGGTGTCGTTAATTGACGAAGCACTTGAAAGAGCAAAAAAGTCAGGATGCCAGAATATTTTGGCCCTTAGAGGAGACCCACCCCTTGATGGAAGTGACTCCACTGGGGATTTCAAGTACGCTAAGGATTTGATTGTTTACATCAGGAAAAATTATGGTGACTATTTCAATATCGGGGTGGCTGCTTACCCCGAAGGACACCCAGAAGAATCCGATAATGATATGACTATCAAGTACTTGAGGGAGAAATGTGACGCTGGTGCTGATTTTATTATCACCCAGATGTTCTACGATGCTGAAAACTTCATTGATTGGTGCAGCAGAGTCCGTAAGGCGGGAATCGATATTCCTATCATCCCCGGAATCATGCCTATTTCCACCTACAGTGCTTTCATTAGAAGAGCCAAATGGTCCCAGGTGCACATTCCCAAACACTTCTTGGACGCGTTGGACCCTATCAAGGACGATGATTTCTTGGTCAGAGAAAAGGGGACTGAATTGGTCAGTGAAATGTGTACTCAAATGCTTGAATCGGGGTACATCAAACATTTGCACTTCTACACCATGAACTTGGAAAGGTCCACCATTATGATCTTAGAGAAGTTGCAATTGATCGAACAAGTCAAGTCCCATGAAACCATTGGTGGTACTCTTTTGCCATGGAGAAAATCCTTGAATCCTTCAAGAGAAAAAGAGACCATTCGTCCTATTTTCTGGCAAAACAGGAAACATTCGTACATTTCCAGAACTAGTACCTGGGACGAGTTCCCTAACGGTAGATGGGGTGACTCCAGCTCTCCAGCTTTCGGTGACATTGACTTGAATGCCACAGACTTGTTAAGACAGCTGCCCAAGAAGGCCTTTGAGTTGTGGGGACATCCTCAGTCCTTGAAAGAGTTTGCTGATTTGACCATTTCATACTTGCAAGGCAAGTTGAAGTCTATTCCATGGTCCGATGGTCCTGTTGGTGAAGATACCAGTGTTATTAGAGACGACTTGATCAAGTTGAACAAGGCTGGGTTCATTACTATCAATTCTCAACCTCCTTTGAATGCCACCAGATCTAATGACAAGGTGTTTGGATGGGGACCAAAGAACGGGTACGTTTTCCAGAAACAATACTTGGAATTCTTCTGCCACAAGTCGGTCTTGCCCCAACTTTTAGACAGAGTTGATGCCTACAACGGCAGCAACGAGAATTCCAGAGTCTTAACTTACTACGTGGTGGACAAAGAAGGAGAATTGACAACCAACACCAATGGATCTGATATCAATGCTGTTACCTGGGGTGTTTTCCCAGGTGAAGAGATTGTGCAGCCAACGATCGTTGAAAGAAACTCATTCTTAGCCTGGAAAGACGAAGCCTACAGTTTGATCAACGAATGGGTCCGTATTTTCGAAAGTGACCTTGCTAAGCTGTTTATTCAAGGAAAAGAAGAACAAGTGGCTAACTTTGTGAAGTTCTTGAAGAGTTTCGAAGACGACTTTGTCTTGTGCAACATTGTCAACAACAATTTCACTGACGACGCCAAACAATTGTTCGGTATTTTTGACGGGTTGTCCGTCAACTAAAGATTCAAAAAACCACAAAAAAAACCAATGTACGCTTAGTACAACACAGGACGGTACTCAACGTGCCACGTAACGATCCAATTCAACAACGGGTTTGTTATTCCACATATAATGATGTTATGACCACCGGTCTTTATTATTTTGCATTAAAAGTTTTCATTTATTCATTTCAACAATTTTTTATTTTATAGTTAGGGTAATCCTGTGAGTACATCCTCAACGGGTGGAGGTAATAAAAGTTAAATAATCTTACAAGGCGTAGATAAACCTCTAAAAGAAAATGAGAGCGAAAAAAAGGTTGCAAAAATGACGATCTAAATTCAAACTGGTAACCATGCTAAAAAAAGTACAAAAACCTTTACTTCAATGTGGGACAGTTGGGGCCTCTGGAACTGCTCCACAAGGAGTACACCCGGAATCAGATGCAGGTGGAGTTCCCTTATAGACCAATCCACCATATGCAACACTGCCAATGCCTTCACCGTACTCGACTTCATTGAGAATTTCGATCTTGCTGGTGTCGTAACCGGTCCCGATATCGTATTGAGCATCGTTTACAGCGATGATATTCAAAATCCCATCGTTGTACTCGAACCGTCTGATTCTGGAGCCAGGTCCAATAATATTGTCACCACCCCAGTTTCTAACCTTGTAAGGCTCAGGAGCTACAGTGTCAGCCCTAATAGCAGCACCAGAGCCGGCAAAATAGTGGGTTTGGCCGGCAAAAGATTCTTTGCCGCTGTGCCAGACAACGGCGTTGTCTTCAAGGACAATACACCCTTCACCAGTGAAGCTGGCTTTCCTTTCAAAAGCGACATTTTTCAAGCAAATTTCACCATCGTTGGTGATTTCACCATCTTCCTGGCCCAATTGTACGCTACCGGTGCTTTTCTTGTCGTCGTAGACAGAGATCTGGCCCTTGTTGTTGAAAGAATCAGAAGCCAAAGTCACATTCACGTCACCTGCAGACCCTTCAACTGAAACACGGCCTTCGTTTTCAAATTTCCCATCGAGAACTTCAAACTCTGGCGACTCCGATGACTTACTAGACACAGTTAAGTTACCCTTGTTGATCAACTCGTGGCCCTCCTATTGGGCGTTGAAATGGAGGACAGTGCCGTTTTCCGATCCCATGTACAAGTCGCCCCCGTCGTTGAGGAAATCACTGTCAAAAGTGAATTTTCCCACGTCCATCAAAAGCCATTTAGCAGTGGGGTACACTTTGATGCTGGAGCTAGACACCTTATCTTCTCCAGATGTGTACAAGTCGTGCATAATGACCGTACTCTAGTTAGGGGATCTTGGGGCAAGGTTGCCAATAGCAGCGCCGATCACAGCAGAAGGTAATAAAGTAGAAGCAAATTTCATGATATTTGATCTGATAATAATATTTTTTAGATTTAGACGGCTTTACCCCGGTATTTATAACGTTTTAGGTAATTTAAAAATAGAATTAGTGGCTTTGGCAAAAAAAATAAAAGAATAACATAAATAACCCCCTTAAAAAGAAAGTTGGAACAATAGAAGTTTCGACAATGGGGTCGTAAAGTCGTAAATACGATCAATGGTTCTCGATAGTATAGGTTGCAAAATCATAAGGCGTTTTGAAAAGCAAAATGTATATTTAGAAACAAACAAAAACATATAAATCAGTAACTGCAGAGAGACTAATTTCTAAAAAAGAATGCTGCGCAAAACCGTGTTGCGGTACGGCTTTACATTTGGGCTTAAGCCACGTGTGGGGGCTGGGCTGGAACGGCTTTACATGGAGGACAAACTTCTGGACGGTCTGAGTTTGGAGCAGGGCCGTCGTAGGCAATACCACCTTTTTCAACCGAATAGCCTGGATATTTGGCAACGACGATCTTGAACTTGCTTGCGTCGTAACCTTCACCGATATCAAAGTTGACATTATAGGGTTTGTCGGCAATAGCTGTCAAGACCCCGCCAGAATACTTGAGTTCCAGGAGTTGTGTTGAAGTGCTAAGAGTGTTCCCAGAACCCCAGTTTCTGACCACGTATGGCTGAGCAGTCTTTTGAAAGCTTACTACAAGAACACCACCGGTACCGGAGAAAATATGGGTTTGGTTGGAGAACGGCTTGTCGACCGAAGTGTGCCAGATGGTGGAGTTGTCGCCAATGTCAAAGCACCCTTGGCCGTCTTCACCAGAAACCGGAGCTCTTCTCTTGTAGGCCAGGTTTTTCAAGCACACAAGACCGTCGTTATAAACGGTGTTGTCCTGGTAGCCCAAGTAAAGGTAAGTCTCGCTGGGCTCGTCTTGGTAGAAGTGAATTTGGCCCTTGTTGAAAAACTCCTTGGGTGAAATGTAGGCGTCCAAACTGCTGATCTCTCCAGTACCTTCTAAAAAGATGTTTCCTCTGTTCTCCAAATGGCCAGCTTTAATGGTCATCTCTGGGGTCTTGGAAGAGTCACTGGTGATAATCAAATCACCGTTGTTGAAGAAATCGTAGTCTTCACCTTCAACATTGAACTTGATCTCTTTTTGCAGATCGGAACCGAAATAGACTACCCCGTTATTCAAGAATCCACCCTTGACATTCAACTGGTTGGTGTCAATAATGGACCAGTTGGCAAGGTGGAAAACGGTGGCGTTATCGTAGGTGACGCTTTTGTCACCTTCTTGGTACTTTTCGTGTCTAACCACGATGTTTTCGGCTAAAGCAGCGGCGATCAAAGTTAAGGCTGGGAGGATGTTGGAGAATTGCATTTTAGTAGTATTTTTTACTGATTTTTATTCATCAAAGTGGTTTATACTCTCATATTTATACCATTTCGTAGCTGCATGGTGTGTTGAATGGCTTTTGTGTGCTTACTATCGTCAGGAACATGGTAAACATGCATCTAAAAATAACAATAGCGAGCTCATAACTTAGCGTAGTATTGTGTAATATTGTGTAGTATATGTCCGCAGTATATGTGTAGTGACCAGTATGTCCGTAGCTAGTAATATTTCCGTGGCTAGGAGTCTATTGTATGCACTCCGAAGAAGATGATGGTAGAGGCACGGCGAAGAAGATATGGCATTGCTGGCATATACGTTTCAAATGCCACTTTCTAAAGGTTGTTTTTGAAAGGTTGCAAAATTTGAAAAATGAGATTCAAAAATGTTCATTTACAAAAGTATAAGAAAACAATAACGAACTAAAAAGGGTAGTCGTGCGATTCACGGCTTCTTACTCACGTTCTGGTTGAGATGGCACTTCTGGACATTCGCCACAAGCTTTTGGACGAGAGGAGCTTGGAGCTTTGCCGTTATAAACAACACCGCTTTTGCCGGAACTACCACCTTCAAAATCGGCGGTGCTGACAATCTCGAACTTACTGTCATCGTAGCCCGTACCAATGTCGAATGGGTAAACGGAGCCGCCAGCAGAAATCTTCAAGATACCATCGGCGTAGTCGAGGTTAGTGATATCACCCACGACACCAAGAACGTTCTCACCAGCCCAGTTTCTGACCACATATGGGACCGGTGGTTCTTTGTAGCCGACGGTAATGGCACCACCGGCACCCGAGAAGAAATGGGTCTGGTTGGAAATTTCCAAGTCACCGAAAGGATGGTACACGACGGAGTCGTCTCCGATGTCAATACATCCTTCGCTCACCTCGCCTGCATCTATTGTCCACTTGGCGTTCCTCTCGAGTCCCAGATTTACCAAGCAAATGAGCCCCAAGTTGAACACGGTATGGTCCCTTCTACCAAATTGGAGTATAGTGTCACTTGGTCTGTCTTGGTAGAAAGCGATTTCACCTCTGTTTTCCAAGGTTTCAGGGATGATTCTGGCACTAGACTCTTGTAATCCACCAGGGCCAACCAAAAAGATCCGGCCCCTGTTTTCAAACTGACCGTCGTTGATTCTGATATCTGGAGTCTTGGTGGAGTTACCCACAAACACCAAGTCTCCGTTGTTCCGGAAATAGTTCTGGTCCATGTCGGCATCAAAACTTGTTTCTTCCAGCTCAGAAACGAAATAAAGCACCCCGTTATTTTGGAACTCACCTTCAAAAGTCAAATTTGTATCAACAATAGTCCAGTTAGCATAACTATAAATACTGGCACTGCCATAGTCAAGTTGGCCTTCGCCTTCCAGGTATTTGTGACCTTCTTCCACTACGATATCTTCAACCGCAGCAGCAGTAGCAGCCAAAACCAAAGTTTGTAATAAAACCGATAATCTCATAGTAGATGTTTGAAATATTTTTCAGCCATCAAAAAAGCTTAAATGGCCGGTACTTATAGGTTTTCGTACTTGGGTTCCTTTTTAAAAATAGAACGCTTTTGTGTAATTACATACGCCAAGCACTCGTAACAACAACACTCCACTAAAAAGAAACATAGAACAATAGCAATTTTGAAATTCGCTCCTAACTTAGAAAACCCAACATGTTTATTGGTCGGGTTTAAATAACTATTTACCGATTTCGATGACTCCACTCGTAAATGCACCAATTCAGTAACTGTTCCGTTGTTTTGGGTATGGTTGCATTAGCAATTACGGTTGCAAAAATGTAGCCTATGGTCTAAGGACAAGGCCAAAACAAAGACACAAAGGGAACGGCACTAAGATAAATGGTACAAAAGCGGCATTAAAGGTGCACAAGAAAAGGTGCACAAGACAAAAGATACACAAAGGGGCACCAAGGTGCAAAAGAAACTTAGATAAACACATTATAAGGGGCCATGAACGCTAAATATAGAATCTTTAGGGCTTGTAGAAGCATTTTAGAAGCATTTTGAAACACTTCGATACCTTCTAGAAATCAAGTTACCACTTTGATAGTATCTTTGACAGTATCAGAGTCTAAGGTCGTGTGACCAAACATACTATCGTGTGATCTTAACTTTTTATACTATCAAACATACTATCAGAGTCTGGTCGTGTGACCTTAACTTCCAGGAGCCTTCCAAGCCCACCAATATCTGCAAGTACGAACCCGTGACTCTTTTGCTTTTTAGGTTCTTCGTTTCATCTGCATTACATTAGCATATGAAGATAAAAATAAGCCACTTTCCACCACGGCTTTAACTCGGGGGCTCGTGACATGCTTTGGATGATATGACCTGCATATAAATTTTGAATGAAACGGGCCACCGAGGGCTATGGCTGCAAAGTAATATCTTATATTAAGTTATACAAACCGAAAATGAAGTAATGATACAGCCCAAAAGGCGTGATAGACGCCAAACCGAAAAATGAAGGGTAACAAAAGAAAAAACAACGAAATAAAATCAAAATGCAAAGATAACCTTAGTATCTTACAATATGGACAAGACAACAGCTAAAACCGACACCAAACCTGAAGCCAAAGGCAATTTGTTAGCAGCACCTTCGTATTGAGAGGCGGAAGGAGCAGCAGAGGCAGCAGCAGAGCTGGAGGCTGGAACTGAGGCGGAAGTTGTGGAAACACCAGCAACGGTGGTTGGAACAGCTTCAGAAGTGACCACGGTGGTATCACAGTCTTCACCGTCACAGGTAGTGACAGTCAAGTAGACGAAAGAAGTAGAAGTGGACTCGGTGTCAGCAGGTTTGGAGACGGTGGTCAAAGTAGTACCGGCAGGGGTGGTAGCTGGAGTTTCAGTGGCCTTAGAAGCTGGAGTCTCGGTGGCTTTAGAAGCTGGGGTGGTTTCAGTAGCTGGAGTTTCAGTCTTGGCAGTCTTGGTAGTTTCAGCTTCAGTAGCTTGGGTAGTAGCTGGGGTAGTAGCTGGAGCAGTCTCAGTAGTAGCTTCAGTGGTTTCAGTGGTCTCGGAAGTGAGTGGACAGTAAGTGGTGTAAGTGGTATCAACGCTAGTAATGGTAGTAACACCAGTGGTAGCAGTAGTGGTTTCACAACCCTTTTCACCACAGGAAGTGACAGTGACAACGGTGGTCTCAACACTGGTAACTGGAGCTGGAGCTGAAGAAGTTGGAGCTGAAGGAGCAGAAGAAACTGGAGCAGCACTAGTTGGAGTGGCTGGAGTGGTTTCAGCAGAACTGGTCAATGGACAGTAAGTAGTGTAGATAGTAGTAGTTCCTTCGGTGGTAGTAGTGACAGTAGTCAAGCCAGTGGTTTTAGATTCAGTGTGGCATTCGTGGTCATCGCAGGTAGTGACAGTCACAACGGTGGTAGCAGGAGGAGTGGAAGACACTGGGGCAGAAGATTCTGGAGCAGATGAAACTGGAGCAGAAGATTCTGGGACACTGGAAGTGCTAGCGATAGTAGAAGAAGCGACGGAAACTGGGGCACTGGAAGAAGCAGACACTGGGGTACTAGAAGCTGGTGCACTGGAGGCTGGAGTTGAAGAAACCACAACACTAGATGGAGCACTGGAAGCAGGAACACTAGAAACCACAGATTCAACAGAAGAAGCACTGCTGACTGGAGCAGAAGAAGCAACGGATGAGCTTTCAACAGTAGAAGAAACGACTGAGGAGCTCTCAACAGTAGAAGAAACGACTGAGGAGCTTTCAACAGTGGAAGAAACGACTGAGGAGCTTTCAACAGTAGAAGAAACGACTGAGGAGCTTTCAACGGTAGAAGAAGCTGGAGAAGACACTGGAGCAGAAGAAGATCCGACTGGAGTAGATTCAACAGCAGAAGAAGAAGCTGGAGCGGAAGAAGCTGGAGCTGATGAAACTGGAGTAGATTCAACTGGAGTAGAAGAAACAGCAGAAGATTCAACTGGAGTGGATTCAGTACTGGAAGCAGCAGATGAAGAAGGAATCTCAACCACTGGAGTGGTGGAAGTCACAGGAGTGGAAGATGTCTCACAATCGGTAGTGACAGTTGAAGTAACTGGAGCAGAAGAACTTTCAACGACAGTGGAAGATGAGACAACTGGAGTGGAAGAAGTCTCACAGTCAGTGGTGGAAGTAGTAGTTTCCGTAGACGAAGTGGCTTCAGTTGTAGAAGTGGAAGTAGTCTCGGTGGAAGAAGTCTCACAGTCAGTAGTGGATGTAGATGTGGTAGCTTCGGTGGATGAAGTGGAAGTAGTCTCACAGTCGGTTGTGGAGGTAGTAGCTTCAGTAGAAGAAGTGGAAGTAGTCTCACAGTCGGTTGTGGAAGTAGTAGCTTCAGTAGAAGAAGTAGCTTCAGTTGTGGAAGTGGTATCACAGTCAGTGGAAGTCACTGGGGTAGTTTCAGAAGAAGTAGCTTCAGTTGTGGAGGTAGTCTCACAGTCAGTAGTAGAAGTAGACGGAGTAGTCTCACAGTCAGTAGTAGAAGTGGTCTCGGTAGAAGAAGTGCTCTCAATGGTAGTTTGCACAGAAGAGCTCGTCACCAACGTCGTAGGAGTGGTCTCGGTTGAAGTAGTATCACAATCGGTGGTTGGGAAGTGAGGCTTCGTCTTAGTAGGAGGGTGGTGAGGCTTAGTGGTGTCACAGTCGGTCGTAGGAACAGACGTAGTGGAAGTAGTCTCACAATCAGTGGAAGTGGTTGGAACTGGAGGAGATGACGTAGTCTCTTCAGTGGTTGAAGTGGTATCACAGTCAGTCGAAGTAGTTGGAACTGGAGTGGTAGTGTCACAGTCAGTTGACGTAGTTGGAACTGGAGTGGTAGTGTCGCAATCGGTGGTTGGAGTACTAGTGGTAGTCTCGCAATCAGTGGTTGGAACAACTGGGGTAGTAGTGGTATCACAATCGGTGGTTGGAACAACTGGGGTAGTAGTAGTATCACAGTCTTCACCTGGTCCTCCTGGTCCTCCTGGTCCGCCATGGCCACCATGACCGCCGTGGCCCCCGTGGCCGCCTTTACCATAGGTGGCAGTTGCTAAAGATGTCAAAGTGGATGCAACGATGATGGAAGAGAGTTTCATAGCGAATGTATTTTAAAACCCTTTGAGATGTGTAATGGATGAAAACCGTGACATTTTGGGGGGTAATGCCTGGGTATTTATACTTGGTTCAACTTGAAACAAACATGAAACTTTTTACCACATCTCTTAGGCACCCATCATTTTGGCTGTTAAAAATAAATTACACATTTAAAAAAAAAGATTTGCAGCGATAAAAAAAAAATAAAAAAAAATAATAACCGCTCGGGAATGTGAGAATACATGCGTCAATCGTCCAAATCGAGTTAAATTGGTATTTTTAATAGAAAAAAAACATTACCAGTGGTTTGTATGTGGTTTCAGCCACTAACTAGCAACTACAAACTGCTGATGAACAAACCGTTGGAATTTATAGGTCTGTTGCCTAGCAGCAATTGGAGCATTGCTGCCATTGTACTGCCTCTGTCCTTACTGTTTGTAGAACAAATCCATCTTTTTCGGCAATGAGGTAAGTAATCTAGCTTCTCCTATATCAAACCACTTTTTCCAATTCGGCAAACCATAGAGCTATCTTTAGCAGCTTTTCAGACAAGAATGTTAGGGTAGCACCTAACGGTGTAAACAAACAATAACTTGAGTCTAAACCTGCCTGTCTTTGCGTCTAGAATAAGTAATTAGGGTATACCGAAGCAGGATTCCGAATGGAATGTAAATGGCATTTTGGAATGGTGCTGCCTTTATCGAGCCATTGATGGAGCATGTATTGGCGGAGGTCTCGTAATTAGTAGTACAGCCGTCAATCATTGCTATCGACATCGGTCAATGGCCTCTCCAGTCCTCTTTGCAACCGTTAGTCTCATCAGAATCTACACTTTGTATCTACGAAATCTTAATACTAAAACCTCAGGGTGGTCTGTTTACATCCCCCTTTTTACGTCCATAAATAAGCTTTGGCCGTTATTTGTTCCTTCCATGATGATCCTTCTATGGACTCTAATTAGGCTTTGTTTCAGCCGGTCCGTAAATGTAATGGGAAACCTTATTTTAAGAGGACCCAATCTCTAGTTTTTTTGCAATGCTCTCGACCACCGATGCCCAGCCCAATTGCTCCCCCTTCCAATTGCTTCGTATGTAATCGGCGTCGAGCTTACATTTCCGTAGCCCTGTGTGGTTTTTGGGCTGTTGATGTGGTTGTTTGTGTGGTTGTGTGGTGTGTTATCGTCTCTGTCACCGCCAAAGATCGGCGGGCCTGCGATTCTAACCCAAGAATAAAAAATAATTAAGCGAATTTTTAGGCTCACGCAGTACGAATATTAAGCTTTTGACGAATGTTTCAGAATCTAAAAATAAAGGAATTTGAAACGGTCGTCAAGTTCCTTGTGGTGCTTAGAGGCAGTACTGGCCATTGTAGAAGGGTCCTGCGCTTGTAGTAATGGACACATTAGACATAGAGGCGACCGAGTCTAAACCTACAACGGCATTAAAACATTTTGCCCAAAAATAGATTACGAAAAAAAAAAATTGTTGGCTTATGTTTGTAGACGAGAAACGTCCTCGATCTACGAACCTTCCAAGCGCAAATGGCCTGATTGCTTCGAAGCCGAGAAGAAAGCTTAACCGGCGTTGATCCAGGCCTCGTGTAAAAACCATGACGCTATTGACCTGACAGCTAACGTTGCGGTGTAATCGAGTGCCGTATTTCTGTCAAAGGCTTATTTTTTATTTAAAAAAAAAAAAGAACATAACCAGGTTCTATACTTAACCACAAGCCCCCAAAAAGAAAATAGCAAACTGCCCCTATCCCTAATTCAGCCATTGTCTCCATCGATTGGGTATATGGTAATGTTTTTAGTTAATTTGCCCTAAACTGTCGGTCTATTTGTTCTCGTTACGAACACTGTCTGCGGCACCTCTCTACTACCGCAAGCTATTGTTTTCCTATGAGCGCCAACTGTCAAACGATCCGCCTCGTAAAGAGCTGTTGCGTCGGCCAAGACCATAATGCCGACCCAGGTGGGGTTAAGTGGCTCATTGGCCGTCCATTGTGTCCACTCTCATTCCCACTACATTATACCACTCTTTACAACCGTTTTATTTATAATTAGAAATACATTGATGGGCAACAACTGGAACTCCTGCCAGATCTACAGCAACATGTGAACAATCAGACCCGTAATGTCTTATAAGGAGAAGAAAGTTTAAGCTTCTTGTGTGTGCTTCCTTTGTATTCAAACATGAAATTGTTCATTAGTCTTGCACCACCTACCACCAAATTTAGCCTTTATGCAATGTACGGCAAACTCTGTGGATTCTAAGGTTAGCTTTCTGTTAAAGTGCCTTATGATGCATGTTTACTCCTTCCATGTACATCTCACCCCTTATTACCTCCTTCTGCCAATCACAAACGCCGTAAAAAAGCTGTTTCTGTCCCACGGATGTTTCTTGATTTCTATAGGCTACACCAAACCCCCCCTGATTCTCTAGTGCTTGCCTTCTTCCTGTGGCTGTTTCGTCTGGAGAAGGCGTTCGAATTATTTTTTTTTTCGACGTTTTTTTTGCGGTCAGGGCTGCAAACGGAGTATACCAGAGGACAGACTAAAACAGAATTAGTTGGTTTGAAGCCGACTAACATGCCTGAAATTCGACCATTTTCCACTAGAGGACAATGGCAAACATACGTAGTAGTCTGCAAACCGGCAGGGACATTCATATGTTTGGATCCTAGGTCTGAATCTTTTTGTACAGCCAAACCTTTAATCGCCGCCAAAAGCGGAATTTAGGCAATTGCCACTTGTACTAAGAGATTAGCTTCCGCCAAAGGCAGAAGGAGAATTTCATTAGAAAACATTCATATGTCAGTTTACACTAATTTCTTATCTTGGCCGTGGAACCTTCCACATGTACGGAAGGTTCTTGTGCGATTTAAGGTTTTGATTTGCAACTGTCTGCGAGCAACCAACACAAAACCCACACTAAGTTTACACTTAAAAAATATCAGGTTGATCCTGTCGTAAGCGCAGGTCGGACTATGATCAAGACTAAGGTGACTATGACATACTAAACGTAAATCTTCATGCATTTCCAGGACACGTCACATGATCGGCTGTTTTCGATATAGTAAATAGTATCCTTGAGATGGCATATGAAAGGCCATACAGGAAGTCGATACGAGCCCTGACCTGGTTTTGGTGCAATTAGTGGTTTCATCCTAAAAAATAGTACCGAGCCACGAAACGTCACTAACCCATCAATTGCTCTATGAGATCATGGATAGCCAGTATCATGACCAGCCGATTCCCAGGCCACTTGCCAGCCAATTAGAAGCCGGTTACATTGCTGGGAACAGATGTAAGACCGTCGTTGGCCCTGAGATGTCTTTGTTGGGCTGTGTGGGTCAAAATGAGCTCGCCTTGATCAGTTCCAAGGTTTGCCCTGATTAGTTACAAACCATTGAGTTCATTCGGATCATGCACACCATTCAATAAAATTCCAATGCTTGATCCAATTCCACACAACAATGCAATTGTTCCATCACTGCTGCCTTCAATAGTTGCAAAAACGCCAGGAAGGAGGTATCACCAGGCTCATCGACTCTTCTCTTTTTTTTTTTTTTGTTCCCAAAACGGTAAAGTGATTGCCCGCAGGTCTTGTTGAACAATAAAAATTTGTCAATTTAAGCCATGGTGCTTCCATCTGTGGAATGTAAGCATTGTTTTTTTTGTTTCAACAAGACAATAGCTCGTTCGTTCATGCATCCCAGCTAATCGTAACAGGCTACCGAACAAAGAAAAATGGCCCAATTAGTTCTGTGCAAAATCTCATTACCATTTATGATCAACGAAGTTTTTTTTTTTCACCCAACATGAAATTTTTCACTCAAACAATACCAACCACATTCCTTAGTATAATTCCGTTGGGAGTCGGTGTTATTCCAATGTACCAACTCTCCATATCTCAATTCCCAAAATCTTGAATTTGCCTACCACTCCAAAGTCTCCAACTTTTTCATGGTGGTCTCCAAGGTCTCCTGGCCCATTTAGCACCTCATTGCCAAAAGTTTCGCAACGGTAACTGACTCCTTCCATGAGATTGGAGTCGATATAGAGCCCGTTTTGGCCCTTGGACGACCCCACGGCAATGAAATCATGGTTGGAGTAGATGAGGTTGTCGTTGATGCCCGTGTACATGAACGCCTTAAACCGATGGCTCACCCTATAGGGCCGTTTTTGTGGGGTCAGGGATAACTGTGAATCTGGGGCAGTTTGTGACAGCGGCTGTAGTTCGATCTGAGCTTCTATGTCGGGCGTGTCTAGCTGCAGCTCAGACTCTGGTTCTGTAGGCGCCTCGTCGAGCCTGTGCTTGACCCTTTCTTGCTTCCAGAGAAAGCACTCGCCATTCCCATAGTACCGTTTGTGGTCCATGGGCCGCAAGTACTCATTCAAATAGCACCCAAACCGGTTGTTGTTGCTATCTCTGATCACCATCACGTACCCCATGGGCCTGTTGTTCTCCTTGGCCACCCCACTGCTGGATATCATGCGATTTATCACCAGGTCTCCGTACCCCTGTTCTCGTTTCTTCTGCCGTCTAAACTCATTCAATTGGTTCTGGAGCGAACACTTGCTGTACAACGTGTTGAGCAGATACCCGTCATGCTCCAGCGAGTAAACTAAGTGCCATTGGCTGAAAAGTCGAAGTCGGGTGGGGATTAAATCTCTTATATTACTGCTTAGCTCTTCATTCATTAACTTGTGTTTGGTGTTGGGTTTGTACCCCATCAATTGCACCGGAGGAAGGTCCTGAGGCCCGCTGTAGTGATTCACACGCTCAGGCTCAGGGCTGCCGTCGTCGCTGGTTCGACTCCGGTTGAGGAGCTTATCTAATATGGAGCTGCGATGGGTCAATGAGGACATGGTTTTTATCAGATGTTATATTTTGTAAAATATATGCGCAATAAATAAAAGCTTAATATTATACTACAAAAAGGCCTAGATGCTGGTAAAAATAAAAGGTGGGGCCTTATTATGCTGGTTTTCACACACACGGACTTAACTAGAGATGCTATTTAATCCAGGGGGGTTGTGTGTTCGAACCGTACCAAGGACGCCAAAAGCTCCATGCCGATTTTTACGCTGTCCACGAATTTGATATTGAATAGAGGTGCCAATTTTGCATCCAAACCGGCCATTCCTGCACACCCAAGAAGTATGCAGTCGATTTCTGCGCCCTTGCTTCTATACTCTGCCAAAACATTGGACACTCGGGTGGTTATTTCTTCGAATTTGGCAGGATTGTTCAAGTTAGTCACATTGATATCAAGAGCCTTTGTAGGCGCCATTTTTTGGGGAAAAGTTCCACAACCCCAGAACTGACGAATCCCTTCGTCCAAAAGCGGCTCCCAGCTGTTGAAACTGGTCAAGATCATCAGCTTCTGGTACTGTGGCGACGACATGGCGTATAGTAAGGTGGCCTGCATTATGCCCATGCATGGCTTTTTGACATGGCGGCTTAGCGAATGAATCAATGGATGATCTGAGTAACAGCATACCAAGTACCCGTCGTAATGCAAGAGGTCTTTGGCTATAAGATCGGGGAACACCACGGCTTCCAGGGCGTTGCTGGTTTCCACACCGTCGATTTCTGCAGGGGCAGAAGCGGGCGCCGTGTAGAAATCGAGGCTAAACTGGGGTATAGGCGGGATTTGAGCCTTCATGTCGTCGGTGACCTTGGCGGACGAGTTGGGGTTTATTACAAGAACTTTGTACATATTGACACAAACAGGACTTTATAAACAACACAAATACAATTACAAATGTCAGGACAAACAGCAAGTACCCAGGGTCTTTAGTGAGATCAGTGCTTTTCTCAAATTTGGCAATACAGGAAAAAAATAAAAAGAAGCCCGATCCTACATATATATAGTGGCCAACGAGAGTCACAACGAGAGTCAAATCCTCACAGTTTCGGTTTTTTGTTTGTGGTAGCCACTGGTTCATTATTGATGGCCTTTTATGTCCTTCGTCGCCCGCATTGACATAGAAAAACACAAGCTAATATGGTCCAAGGCCCTTCTTGCGTTGTCGTTACTCACTGATGAGATCCAGTTCATTTTACGTGATGATGCCGTGACTTTGTGTGGATTGCACCCCAGTTCGACCCTGGTGAACCACATTGTGTTCAACAAGTCCTTCTTCCTGGAATACGCCATAGATTTCACCAATTGCATCCAACAAGGATTCGATGCCACAGAAAAAACGTACTCGTTTGTTATCAACAAGCAGCCGTTGCTGATTTTGTTCAAGAACTTCGATATCAACAGTTCCATCACCTTGAGAATGTCGTTTGACCACCAGTTCAAGTTGTTTATCGATATGAAACACTTGATCGAAAAGAAGTACCAGTTGGGGTACCAGCCAGTTGCGGTCGAAGGGTCTGTGGATTATGCTAAAATGTACATTGATGAGTACAAACAGCAGGACCAGGAAGGTTCAGACCCTGCAGTGAAGTACATCATGATAGACCAGGCGATTTTGAAGGATTTTATCGATGTAGTGCCGTCATCGACCGAGGAGTTGAAGATCCAGGTGAAAAGTAGCCGGTTGGTGTTCAATGCGTTTACCAAGTCTGTGGTGAAAGAGTCACAGTTCTTGAAGCAGCCCATGTCAAGTACCATATCTGTGAGCTTGTCGGAGCTTCTTAGCACCAATATTCCTGAAGATTCTTCGTGTTTAATCAACTTCAAGCTAAAGAACTTGAAGATTTTCATCAGTTTGGTCAACTTAATCCATTTCAACGATAGCAGTGACTATTTTGAGATCTACTTCAAGCAGCCTGGTGACTTGGTGGTGTTCAACTTGAGTAATAACCAACACGTGACGGTGAATTTCTTGCAGTTGACCAATGGTGAGGATGACAGCGATGAGATGGGTCTGATAACCAAGTCTTATAGAATTGAAACCGTGAAGGATATTACTGTGACACATCAGAGAGTGGTAGAACACACCCCTGCAGAGATTGACCAAATTCCCAATTTGGATGTGGACGACTTCAATGACGAGTTTGAAGCCACGCAGTACGATGAGGTGAAGTCTATATTTGGGTAGGGTGGGGGAAAGTGTCAAGAGGGTGAGAGGTACTTTGCTTCAGAATGGTCTTACAGCTCAGGGAATAGTTCCTTTTAATGGTACAGGGATATGAGTTTGACACTGCTCGAAATCCAGAGACTAAAGTTTGGTCGAATTGATGCAAACTGAAAAGTTGACATGAGAAGAGGTAAAAGACAAGAAACAACTGGTGAAAAAGGTAAAAACAAGTGAGAAGAGAGTGAAAAAGACAAGGCAAAAGGTACACGACAAGTAAGAGCATAGAACGCACATATTCCTAAGTGCATAACTGTTCATATCGTATGATTTATATACACCTCTAGTCAATAAACCTGTCAAGAATTTATATTCTTTACAACATCTTCATCAAAAGCCATTCACACCTTCACAACGGTTCTTCATGTGTCAATTGGATCTTATATTCTTCTTTCTTCCTAAGCAGCAGCAGCAGCAGGCTTACTATCCACATAATGGTGTTTGGTCCATCTGAACCCTTGCCCAATCTGGGCCACGGAGTTGACGGCATGACATCCAAACAACAAGTAGTTCTTTGGTGTGACAGCTAAGGCGTATCTCATAAATACCAAAGAATAGACTATCAAAGACCCAGTCATTGGACCACTGATCAAATCGGGGTCTTTGTTAAGATCCATAACAGCAGCCAAAGGCACTCCGAAATTGGAAACTGGCCCCCAGAAATGGGTGGTGAACACGTATCTGAGTGTTTTATTATTGAAAAATTTGGACATTATGTGGTTTGAATAGCAATTAAGTTGACGTTTGAATAGATCGGTTACCTATGTCCCGGAAGTATACACAGCACAAAAAAAAAATCGAGCAAAAGACATGCCGGAGTTCGCGAAAAAAAAGGTACTAAAGCTGGCGACATTCGGGGGGTAATTTGGTGGGGAAGAAAAGGTGTGCGTCTGCAAAAAAATTAGGTATAAGGTACGTGGAAAGTGTATTTGATGACAGTCTATAACAAGGTTTTGACCATATAAGCCAGTTTAAGCCAATTAAAACGGCCCACTTGTGGTCTCTATAAATATTTTGTAGTTTGTGGTCGCAGCTTTTTGTGACGGGTTCGGTCCTGTTTTTGCAGCTATTTGCGGCTGTACATATTGGGCAAAAAGTCGTCAAGTTTGATCTTCTTGTTGGCTTTTTCCTCCAGGGTATCATTCTGCTGCTGTTGCTGTTCTTGTGGTTGCTGTTGCTGGGACTGCTGGCCCTGTTGCTGGTAGTATCCCGGCTGCAAATTCGAACCCATGACCATCGGTGGGGCCATAGGACCACTCGAGCCCTGGCTGGCATTGTTCACATGGTGCTTCATTTCTTCCTCCGTTTGGCGTCTCATCTCTTCGTTAGGCGAACTAAGGTAGTATGGCAAGTTGTCTGGGTTGGTGATCCAGAACGGGTCGTTGAGATTGAACCCCATAAACTCACTGGCTTGCCCTAATTGTTGTGCCATAAAATCCTGGTCGAGTGGGTTTTGCATCGATATGCTGGATACACGTTGGGGCATTTGTGGCATATGCTGTGTTGGTGGTGGGGGCACATGTGGGATAGGATGTGCTACCGGTACCGAATGATGGTGTTGTACCTGTGACTGCTGCGTTTGTGCTTGTGCCACTTGTGCTTGGGGGTCTCTAATATCGCCCATAAACTCATCAAACCGGAACTCCTGGGCCTTGATTTGGTTTTCAATGCCTTCGATGATCAGAATATTCTTATTGATCAAGTACACCGTGTTGATAGACCATATCTTTTCCGTGAAGTTGCTGTCAATGCCAATCAACTTTACCAAATTGTGCTTCAACTCTTTCAAGAACCCGAGATTATCGAAAGTGTCATTGTACTTCAATGCAATAAAGTCCTTAGACTTGTAGTTAAGAAGCGTGAAGATGATAATGACTCCTTGGTACACGAACGAGCTAAGGAATGGGAAATTTAACCTGAAATATTTGCCCACCTTTAAGTAGTTCAATCTCTTCTTGCTCAATTTGATCTCAAACAACCCCATAATGGAGTCAATTAGCTTCAAAAAGTTGATGATACTGTTGCTCAAGTTCTTCAATATCAAGATAGAATCGTTTTCGTTCTTATTGAACTTGATGATGAATGGCTCAAACAACTTGGCCTTGTTGATATAGAACACTATCAAATCATTTAAAAGGTCCATTTTCTCAATCTTAATCGGAAGATAATTGAACTCATCATAGCTGATTTCGTTGCGAGAATAATCGCTGCCACTGCTAAAACTGCCGCTACTAGCACCGCTGGATTTGCTTCTGCTCTTAGCCCTTGAAGAGTTGCTCTGGCTGTGGGAAGGAGATGTCGACACATGGCCTTTTTCCGACAAAACATTGCTGGATGCCGAAGTGGAAGGGTCTGGAGCATCTGGTAAATTGACTGTAGCAGATTTGATGTCCAATCTGTTTGTACCAGAAGACGAACTTTGCTCGTTACCACTGCTGGAACTGAGGTTTTGAGCTGACCCTCTAGTACTGGCTTTGCTGGTGGTGTCCAGGTTATCGAGTTCTTCGAGGTAAAGCTCCAAAAGATAAATTTCCTTCTCGAACTTCGAGTTGAGGTTGAGCAAATCGTTGATGGTGAAATCAATCATGAAGTTCTCTATCAACATCATGTTACTGAGACGAAGACACTCACTCAAACCTATTTTGAGAAGAATAGAAGTGGAGTTTTGGTTCAAATTGATATTGCTGTAGTTCTGGTTGGTCTTCAAAATCGTGGAGTTGATCTGGATGGAAATAGGGTTGGGTCGTCCAAGAATGGAACACACCTTGTCGCTTAGAATCCGTAACGTGAACCACACTTTCAACTTATTGATATCATCTAGTTCGTTGTTGGCATTGGACTCGTCTGAGTTTTCAGGGTCTTCTTCAGCCGTCCCGTCTTCGGTGCTATCAAGCGTTGGGGGATCGCTGCTATTGCTAACTGTGCTTCTAGACATGCTTCTCTTGACAGACTTCTTGTCTTCGCTGCCATCGATGGAAAGGTCGCTGTTGACGTTTAAATCGATTTCGTTGAATTTGGTGAGCTTCAACTTGTTGGTGACATGCAACCCAATAGAATAAGCTATGGAGCAGGTGTGGAACATCATCGACCAACATTCTTCGTACTTTTGTTCGATAAAGTAGAACTCCGTACAAAGAATGTAGGATTGGATAGTGACAATGGACTCGTTGATGGAGTTGTGTCTTAACTTTTCGAAATTGAAAAATAAGTTATTATGCACCAAATTGTAGCTGAAGTTGGAGTACTCGGAAATGGTGATGTTGAACAAGTCCACACATTCCAGTGGTGTCAGTCGTTCGATAGCAAAGATAAGAATCATATAAATAAGCAACAAATAGTCGTCATTTTCCCAGTTCTGGTTGTCGAAAGCAGTGTAATTGTTGAGGAAATCAAGCACATTTATCTTCGAGATAAACGTCTTGTAATAGTTACAAGAATAGTTGTGGAAGAACCTTTCCACGAGCTTGAATATTAACAGGAGGTTTTCATCAAAAGAAGCATCTGACTTGAGTGTAGGTAAAGGCTTTTTGATCAAAGACCGTTTCCATTTGATATCATTATCGTTATCCATGAAATTGAAATTCTCCGATGACCCATTCCGCCTATGACTTTGCTGGTTATTCTTCAAAAGCTCCATCATAAAGCTGGAACTTTGGGGCCCGTAGTACTTGTCACCCAACTCGGTAGTCTCTCCGGAGATTTTGAACTTGTCTTTAGACATGGGAGACTCCTGCAAGTTGCTTTCAAGGCTTGCATCTGCCAACTCGTCTTTCTCGAGGAGCGACGTCAGATCAGTCATATTGTGGTCTTGAAGATCGATATCCTGCAAGTCTTTGATTTCATAGTCCAGTTTCTTAAAGTCGAAATAATTAGACTGGATATCAAGTTTGCGTAAACTATTCAAAAGCTTCTTGTTATGTTCAGATAACTGGTTGTTAACAGCCAAAATATCCCGTTTTTCTTGTTTCAAATGCTTTATACTCCTTACCAAATCACCCACTTCAAAAGAACCGATATTGTTATCGAGTTCATTGAAATTATCTTCATTAATTTCGATATTTCGGAAAGTTGATGGAAATTGACATATAATTTGACGTTTCTTACATTGGTTGCAAGGTTTTTGTTTATTACACTTGATTTTCTTTCTTCGACAAGAAATACATGAAATGGGATACACTTCAGTCATAGTTGTCGGGACGATGTCTCAGAATTTTTAAGACAGGGGCTAATAATCCGAATCTTATCAGTTGATTTTTTTTCAGACCAAAAAATGGGGAAAACCACAAACCTTAAAAAGATAATGAATGATAAAACCACCACTATCACAAAAAAAACACAGATAAATGACAGTTGGGAAGTGGATAAAAACTGTCAAATTCAAATGGTTATAAATACTTAGATGCTCGAGGTGAAAATTAATTTTGTCCACCAGTTTATTATATTCAAACGGAAATCCGTATGGTGCCAAACCAAAATAAAAACATAAAGGATGGAAGTCCTGATTTAATTGAAATTAAAGAAACCGTTGGAAATAAAAACTAAATTAGGTAAATTAAAATGGTTTTTTTTAACTGGTTTTAAAACTTGGGGATCTGGCCCAATATTTATATACAAAGTTGGTATTCCAACTGTTTGATTAAACTTTGGCGCAAGCTTATAAAAAATTAAATAAAAAAACTACCGTAACTGAAATAGGGTAGGTCGATGAACATGACTGGTGTTACACAAAAAATATTTTTCACCATTACACAATAAATTTTTTTTCACAGCCAATAAAATGCTAGGCCCTTCTAAAGGACATTGTTACGGCAAAAGGTATTTTTGACCTTTAAATCCAGGGGTAAAATACTTGCATATAAAACAGGGTTCTAAATGTTTGAAGCGCAGGGACATTGGTTTTGAGATGCATTGGCAGGTTTTCTATAGTGCCCAGGAACAAAGGTAGAGAAAAAAGAAAAGAACCGAAGCAAAAAGAAACAACCGGTGGCTAGGATCGAACTGCAAACCAAAAAAATATCAACCGACAAGATACTGCATCACTAAACTTAAATGTGATTTTGGATTTAGCGGCGGTCTATGCAATTTACCCGGTCGTACATGGGCCGTACAATTGTTTTCAGTTTCTAGCAAAGCCCACTTTATTGTGCCACAAATAAAAAATAATAGCAAAAAAATATCTACTGAGTTTACTGCCACAAACCTCTTGGGTTAACTAATGCCGACGTGTCTGCTAATTATAGCTATGGTGTATCAGACACATTAATTTTTAAGACACCTGTGGGGTCCTCTGCTTATGTAATATTATGTCATCGTTTCTTCCCCATGTATGTTATTACATAGCCGTTATTAACCTAACAATAGTACGTGGTCATGTTATTAATTAACCGTAATTGCTGTTTTATTTATTTTAGTTTAAGGTACAGAAACGGTTGCATTTTGGGTCGACGATGCGAAATCCGCCGTTTCGTCGATCACGTACGCTCCTTGGTGTTTTATAGTATGTTGTTGGTCGAAAACAAGTTGAGACGCCCGGCTGAGCGTCGTTATGGGCCACTAACGGTAGTGCGGCCTTCGATTTATAGGCTGCATGCACCGTTTGTTGCACACACTAAATAGACGTATGCCCTAACGCTGACGCTCGCATGGAAAAATCCCTGGACGTGTCACGTGATGTCGCGCTCCGGTGTCGGTAGCGATGTTCTTCGCACTAAGAGCCACTGAGGTGCGTCTACCGTTTTTATCAGACGCGTTATTCTACTCTTAGCTGTAAGATGATATCGTTTGATGTCACGTCCGATGCCGCTTCCAAGTCGTTCACCGTTGACGTGGGGGACCCACTCCCGGCTGTGAATGTGGGTTTGCTCGTAGAGCGGTTCTACGACTCGCTTCTCGTGGTGAGAGTGCAAGAAACAGTGGCCCAGCAGCTAGCGTGCAAGTACTACCTGGTAAATTATGGAGACAAGCTAGGCAACTATGTGACCAAAGAAGGCGCCATTTTCCAGATCTGCGGCAGTATCTTTGGCATTGTGGAGTTGAATAACAACAGGCACCGCTTGCCGGTGTCCTTATCATGGAATAATTGTCTCGAAGATATGCAAATACCAGCTCCTTCAGTAGAAGCTAGCCAATCTCTTGAAGTGTCGCTGTTTTCCATGAAACCACCTGTTTTGGCACCTCCTGCGGCCGCTGGGTCCTTGCACGCAGTGTCGCCCGATCTGGCCACGGATCCGCTTGCTTACATCAAACAGAGGTACTATAATATCTTGTACTCTCCTACGATGCCGCTTAACTACTTCCCCAAGACTGCTATCTCCAGATTGAAAGTGATGCTGGACAAGGACACTTACAAATCACACCTTTTCCTGTTGTTGTTGCTGCAGGACCAGCTCAATGTACGACACAGTGGTGATCGAGGGGTTTTGAAGACTATCTCTGGGCTGGAATCCCACCTTGAGCTGTCGTTTGAGATCAAAGCCCAAAAAGACTTGTTGGAGTCCCAAAACTTGACAGAGTCTTCTGAAAAGTTGATGGACTTGGTGTTCCAGTTGAAGTTGCGAGAGTGCCAGCTCCAGTTGATAATCTTGCTCGAGATCGTAGCGGCTTTGGAGCTTATAGAAGACGAATTTTTGTTCAAAACCACCGACTCCAGTGCTGGCACTGGAAACCCGGATGCTAAACCTGAATCTGAAGGTAAACCTGCCAAAAGATCCAGGCCGTCTTTGATCCGGAAAAAGAATAAGCCTCGCAAGATCATTCCTACTTTCCTAGGCATGGGTGTAGGAATCACCAGTCCTGTATCGCTTCAAAAAGCTGCCAGCGACTCTACAAGCTTCACCTCCGGCCAGGTGAGCACGTTTGAGCTTCTCCAGATCCTCAACAACTTGATAGAGCGATTGAGGTTGCTAGATACCTTATCCACCGAGAAGAACGACACTTTGATCAATTTTGTAGCCTATGTGCTAGTTCCATACTACAAAAACCTGCTACCGGTGGTCATCAAGTACATTATCGACAGGATCAAGGAGTCTGGGATCAGACTACATAAGTCTACAAGTCTCAGAAGACGTTCTTCCCAAAAAGAAGCCAGTAAGGACACCAAACACACTTCCCTGACCCGCAGTCGGTCCAGCTCCGTCAGCAGCACTTACTCCAACTCAAGTACAACAACTAGTGCTTCCAAAACTGTCCCTGAAAGACCCGAGCTCAAGTTGACCGATAACGCTTTTGGGCCCAAGCTTAAACGGACAAACTCCAATCTCAGTTCCAAGAACTTACAGCGTCGACAAGTGGATCTCTCTAGCTTGAAATCCAAGAGTATGTCGGAGTTGAGCACAAGCATCTTTAACCAGCCTCGAAAGAAGTCAGAGTCGTTCCAGCAAGGCAGCTCTAAGTCCAGGGCTCAAACTAAGCCTGTGCCGTCGCAGGACCGCAAACCACCCTCGTTGAACCGTCAAGTGTCACAGGTGATGGCCACACCTGTCAAGCCCAAACCTTCGCTAGGCCCAGCACTTCAAATCAGCCAGACCCCTGTTAAAGATATAATACTGTCCCCCGTGGAGTCTCCTGTTCTTTCGCCCATCAACGAGAGAGTCAAGGCAACTCCCAGAGTGAAAGCGACTCCGGTGCAGGATAGACTTAAGGCTACACCCAATTCTAATTATGCCTCTAGCTCAGCACAGTATGGCAGTCTAGGTGAAAAACTATCTTTTGACGACAGCATTTTGTCTTCTCCGTTGATCACATCTTCATCCAAGAAAAGGCCCGGCGAACCAGTAGAATTTGTGGACCCAGGGTTCGGTTCGCCAATGCAGTCTGTGTTTAAAAGAAGCAGAAAGAAAACTTAGCATATCACTTTACTTTTGCATTCCATGTAAATATTTTTTTTACTTTAGTTACAATACTATACACTGGCTTCGCCAAAGAATATCCCCTTCACTATATCATTAGCATCGCTGAGCTCTAACACCCTGGTGGCTAAAGGTTCCCCGATTCTCTCTTCCAACAACTTTTTCTTTTCTTCGTCCACTTCTGTCTCCATCAGGTCCAGATCTGTTTTCACCTTCAATACCTCCAAACAGTCCAAGACTGCAGACACCAAAATTTCACGGCCAAACTCATTCGACATTGGTTCGACAACAGAGGTGTACCACATCTTCAAGTTTCCAAGAAGGACCAATTTAATTACCTCATCACCCATATTTTTCAACCCTAATAAGGCCCCGTATTGTGTACCTATTGGCTTGGAACTGTCCAACAATGCTCTCAATAACGTCCTGGTGACCCTTGGTTTCAAAGTGGAGTAGGAAGACCCATACGACGAGATGATGTGCTTTAACAAGATGGCAGCAAACTCTCTCACTGCCAATTGCCTCTTTAACTCGTCTTGGGCAGATTCGTCATTCAAATCTTTGATATTCACCCCGATATTTTTGGCCAAAAGCAACGTCAAAATACATGGCATCAATGCATGCACGTAAGGATCCAAGAAAATGGTCTTGTTATCGACTAACGCCGATATCACCAGCAACATTGTCGTCAAAATATCGATATTTCTCAACTGGTTAGTAATCTGCTCTGCCACAAACTGTATGAAATAAGGCACCAACTGGTGTAAACCCGGGTCGTTCTTCAACGAATTCAATGCAGCGTTTTGAACAGGCTCCTTCTCTGGGTCGGTGCTTAACAACACTTCCACTACCTTATCGAAGTACAACTTCAATTCCTTCGACAATAAGTGTCTCACCAATGGCTTCACTTCAGTGTCTTTATCAGTGACCTTCTTGTTCTTAGACCCGTTGGCCAAGTTGTTGATACCCTTTTCGGTGCTGTTGTTGCTCATATTCAAGATATCGTTGCCTAGTATAGAAGAAGTGGCCCCCCTCACCGCAGGAGGTAAGTTCTTGATATCGTTAGGAGAAGGATTTTGCGGAATAATAGGCTGGACCCCTTCAATGGCCAACCAATGGGCCGTGAACGTAGTTTGTCTGGGCACTTTGGGGAGCTCTTGATTAATTAGCTTCTCCAACTCGATTTCCTGGTCCTCAATGTAATATAAAGTTTGTCCGCCAGCACCCACCAAAGCTTCTTTGAAATTTAAAGGCTGGGAGTTATCATACCCGTAAAGCGGCTCAATATTTAACACTTTCAATGCGTGGTTAACGTCGCTGGTAGTAAGCAACTTTCTTTTCAGTCGTCTCATGAACTTGATGGCGGTCTCTAGGATTTCATGAATTCTATATTCCACATCCATGGCGAGATTTTTGGCACTTTCCTCTGTCAAATTTATCCCCAAAGACTCGGCTGCGTCCTTCACTGTGTCGTGAGGCGACCACAACGTGTGCGATAATGGCACTTTTGACGTCGTATCCATAGTATTAAGTGTATATTGGTGTTGGTGATAGTTTTAAAAGAAAAAAAACACTCACTGAAAAATCGCGAGTCTATATAGGAAAGTTAATAGTGATGGAACGTTGAATGAGCATAAAAAGGTGTAAGGGAAGAGGCAGCCACAGAAACACGTCACAGCAAACTCTCTCTGTGATCCACACCGCCTAGAAGCTCCTGGTTCAATTCGGCGAGTTTTTGGTTCTGCTTGGTGAGATTGTCAATCTTCTGGTTCTTCTTCTCTAACTCTTGGAGAAGCACTTCTATCCGGAGCTTTTCCAGTTCCTCCTTGACTTTTTCAATATCTGTGGTATGTGCAACGGAACCAGTGCTGTTATCGCCTGCTTTTAGTCGGTCCACCAACCTCTCTCTGGCCAAGTCTGCCTTTATTTGCACATCCATGCCTCTCATGTAAAACAACTTACAGCATATCATTTCCTCTCTGGTGCTATACAGATCAAACACCGGGAGAGACAGACTCATCCCAGGCACTCCGTTGGGGTTGTGGACCGTACTGACTATACCACGGGTGGCATTGTGCATGCGTATATCTTGTATGAAAGCTTCCATGATTTGCTCAAACATCTCCCGGGCAAACGTCCCGCTGAGGGTAGGAACTTCATCCAAGCTGAACTGCTTGTCTTCTTTTGCATGCTTCTTGTCGTCTCTCTTGTGGTCTTCGAAATTCAGGAGGAAATGGCGATCATTCAATTTTATTGCAACCACTTCCCACGTATCTTCTTTCTCTTTCAATGTGGGCTGCAAATGCGGAAGATACTCTAGGACAAGCTCCAACAACGGCTGCTTGAGGATTCTTTCGAGCCACTTCTTTTTCTGGTCATAGAATGATTGTTGGGCGAATATCTTCTTCATGGCGTAGGTTGATAGTAAATGACAAGTATGTGTTTAGACAAAAAATTCGCATCAGGCTTTTTGGTGGGGAATAATGGCGTAGTCTTGGTGTAAGGATATTTTACAGTATACAATGTTGTGGTCGGTCGGAAAGGGGGATGACGTTGAGGAGAGTACAAGGTTGGTGAAAACCATTTTTATGTGGTTTTTGTGATGCTATTATAGTTTTTAGATAAGCGGGTGTATTAGAGGTGTTTGAGACATTTAATTGTAAAATTCACAGATTTATATTTTCCGATAACGTACTTTTTATTATGCAACTTTCTTAAAGTCCTTTTTCTTGTCTGGACACCTTGGACATGGCCTTTAACTTGGCCTGGCTCTGCTTCAACTGTTCTTGTTGTTTATTGAATCTTTCCTCGGCCGCTTTGGCTGCGGCGCTCCTGGTAGAAGGAGATTCATCTGATCCGGAGCTGGCACCTAGTTTATGGCCCTGTGGCGGCTTGGACTCAGATTTTGGTACATTCACTGACGCCGTTTGCGTTTGGCGAGATTGCTGCTGTGAAGGCTGCTTTTCGCCGAGACGCTGGCCTGTTATTTGGGGCTCTTTGGAGAAACAACTTCCCATCACCAAAAGGAGAACACGGAATTAAACTGTACGGAAGTGAAAGATAGAAAAGAAGCAATTAGCAAAATTGAACAACAATTGCCAACGGGGAAAATCTATGGAGCCGGCAGATATCTAGCCTAGTGCTTTTTGTGGTCACTGAAGTAACGTTTTTGTGGTTTTGATTTACTTGGCTCCACTATTTTTTTTCGCATCTTTGATAACCGGGTAACTTACCTAATATTTTGTGTTATCTATGTACAGTCTATATACAGGAGGTAGAAGCATGCCTACTTTTGACGGTTGGCGTACCTGCTCATGTACCTCATGTGGTTTTCGAACACATTATCGAACGATGCATTGGGTTTCAATCTTTTGGTTGTAAGAACTTCAATTGGCGAATCTTTACGCTTGTACACCTTTTCTTGTAAATCCTTCAAACCATGTTCGTTTTTGAGCCAGTTCTTGATGAACCGAAGACAGTTGGATTCATCTTGGAAATAGTTTCTGTATGCAGCCACAATGTCCCAATAAAGTTGCGTCCTTTCTGCACTTTTTTCCTGTGCCCAAATAGTGGCATCTCTTATACTAGCCCAGTCAGCAACGGCAATATACTTGAAGTTCTTAGCATCCAAACTTTTGATAGACTCGTTCCACTTGTCCAAAATCTCCTGGTTGCTGTATTCTTTCAAATCACCCATCTTCTTGAGAACCACCCTGTGGGAAACCTGGGTTCTGTTGACATTGAAGATCTCGTAGTTGTCCAAAATTTGTTGGAAAACAACCTTGTCTTTCCAGGTGTAGTTACTCACAAGAGTATTGATGAACAATTCGTCGATGGATTTGATGTTGTTGTAGATATCAATGATTTCTTTTAACTTGGCAAAACTTTCTCCGTTAAGTTCTGGGTAGAGGCTGAAAAAGATCTTGAACAAGGTGTTGTTTAAAATGGCAAACCGAGAGTTAATCTTCATCATGATCTTGTTGGTTTCATAGTAGCTGATAGTGCTCTTCCAGAAGTAAAGGATGGTGTCAAATGGTTCTTTAGCTTCATGACAATTCTCTAACAACGTGTGCACATGACTCACTTTCAATTTAACATCGTATGGCAAATCGTAATTGATAACCTTATCGAAGAAGTGTCTGGAAATGGCAATGTCCTTACAAGAACCAATAAATACCAAGTGCAAATCGGCCAAATAGTGACTGATTCTCAATTTGCTGTCTTTACCATGCTTTTCCTGTAATTTCAACAATCCTTCTAAAATGTCTAATCCTTTGTTGTAATCACCAGCAGCCACGGCAATTTTTCCCATAGAACAGAGCAAAAATGGCTTAATAGACTTGACATCTTTGGTATTCAACTCGTAGATTCGAAGAATCTCTTCGTAGGAAAACCTTTTAGCCTTGAAAGCCATTTCCAACACAACAGCCAAGACTCTGTCTTCCAAGAACAACTGTCCCACATCGTTGTCATTGACACCTTGTTCCCAGAAATCGATACTCTGATCGTATAACTGGAATTGGTTCATGGAGTTGAAGTAGAAAGTCAAAGTATCAGACACTATGATCTTCTTCAATTCTCCTGATAACAAGATATTATGGAATCTTAACAATGCATCTTTTAGGATAGTTTCGTCGATGGCAGTTGAACTGTTATACTGATCCCTGTCCAAATTCTTATTACTCGTCAATCTGGCAGTTCTGTTATGGTAAATGGAATAGTTCAAAGCAAAAATGTATCTTAAAAGGTCCAGGTCAGTGAACACAGACCTTAAGTCCTTATCTTCGAAAGAATTAATTATATTATGCACCGTCTCTGAGAAGGCTCTTCTCCCATCGGTGTCTTGTAACTTTTTGTACTGGTGCAACAACGTCATTTGTTCCTGGAAGTAGTTGAGTTTGGTCCTAGATTCCTCTTTGATGGCTTGACTTATCACAGGATCCTCTTGTAATTTTTCAATATAGTCATCAAGTTTCTCAGCAGGTCTGGTACCTACAGTGGCATAATTTCGGATTTTTGGTTGAAATTTTTGTGGTACGTTGTTCCCAAACTTGTTGTTTAGGGCAACCGGCTGTATTATCCCGGTGTTATTCCTAAGGTTTTGTAAGATCACAGGCTTTAACCCCTGCGTGGCGTTGGTTGAAACAAACCTAAACATGTTGTGTTAATGAAAATTTTTTGTATTTAATTTTCTGTTTGTGCTATCCTCGCATTTTTAAGTGACGCTGTATAATGTGTCTCATGATGACTTTTGGTCCGTAGATAGCAAAAATTATTTTGTGGATAGAATCGCAAAACAAGGTTGTTGGGCCATAAAAAGGGGCAGTGTGATATATATAGATTACAACATGGCTTCTTGTATGCTTTTGGTGCAAAAATGTCGAGATTGGGCAAAAAAAAAACTGCTCATTCATATAAACGACATGCGTTTAGATCACCAAAGGGTCTAGAAGAAGCTTGAGCAGCTATGCAACTGAAGAGCACATGTAATATTTAGAGAAAGGGGTTTGGAAAGGTGCTTGGTGTTTTTGTTGGGTGAATATGACATGTGGTGTGATTTTAGCCTTATAATAGTGTTATGGCACAAGATGGGAAGTGCCTTATAAAAGAGGTCTTATCGACACTACGGATGAATGGTAGAACGTGTGACTAGGTGATCTGAGGTTCTGGACCATGCTCCTGGTCTAAATTTAGGATAACTAGAGCCACGACTGGTGGTTGCAAAATGAGTTTACACTGCCAAATATATTATGCCTCCACCGCAAAACCAAAAAAACCCAGAATCCCAACAATAGGGCTAATACAGAAGTTCATGTATGTGCTCCAGCCACCACAATCTCCTTTACCTTAGTCTAAACCTGTCTTCCTCCCCTAAGTCAATAATCTATATGCAGTATCGATACGCGATATAGTATCCAGAGATCAGCTCAAAAAAGTCAGACCTCTATCAGATGCCTTTTTACGCCGTTGCTAGAGGAAACAAAGTGGGGGTGTATACCGACTGGGAAACCACTAAGGCACAGACAGACAAGTTCAAAGGTGCAGTATTCAAGAAGTTCAAGACGAAACCTGATGCATTAGCGTTCATCAAAGCTAATGGGAGCCATGCATCAGTGCCTGGGACAGGCAGCAAAGGAAAGAGTTTGAGGAGCTCTCACCCGTTGGCCCCTTTCTATGAGCAGATGAGGGTGGGTGAAGCACTTCTCACGATACCGAATAGGAAGGAGTCGAGTGATATGCCTACTTCAAACACAGTTGATATCTACTGCGATGGAGCAAGTCGAAATAACGGGAAAGCGAATGCTGTGGCAGGTTATGGAGTGTACATTCCCCTGCTCAAGTATTCCGCTTCTTGCAACATGGAAGAGATAAAAACAGATCATAGACCCACTAACCAGACCATGGAGTTGTTGGCCATCAAACATAGTTTGCAGTATATCAGGGAACTCAGTGAAAAAGCCCCCAGTAAGGGTTTACGGTACAATATATGCACAGATTCCCAGTTCTCCATTAACTGTATAGATAAATGGGGCAAAAAATGGAAGACAAATGGATGGAAGAAGTCTGATGGGTCTAAGGTCATACATGCAGACATCATTGAAGATTGTATGAAGTTGCGTGATATCATTGCAAGACTTACAGATGATCCTGGGGCTGTGAGATTTACCCACGTAAGAGGACACCTGGGAATTCCGGGAAACGAAGCTGCAGACCGTTTGGCCAACGAAGCTTGTGATAGAATGTCTTCACTGTCAATGTCTTCAGGCAGAAGTTTCTTCTCTTAGCCGAACAATACTAGACAAGCTGACTATTCATGCATCCTTAAAGATATCAGAAATCTGACCATTCATGATTCACGCTCCAAGAGGTCAGACTATCAGACTACTCATGCATCCTTCAAGATATATTCTATATGAAACTATACTTTCAGTCTTATTTTGCATTTTTTAGAAATTCCATTAGAAATACTATGGCAATGACCAAGTCTATTTCTCTTGAAATACAAACTTTACCTCTCTTAATGATGTGAAATCTGATGAAATTTCAATGTTTCTTTACTACGTGTAGTATGGCAGAGAATTCACCAAGATATATTCTACTTATGAACTTTATCATGCACCAAGCACGGATTAATTAACACTCCCTTACATACACGGTCATCTGGGCATCTAGTGACCCTATATACACCAATACATACAACCAGATCACACTGTTGTCCCAAATCAAATCACCGGACCGGGTACATACAGACAAACAAACAGAGAACTGAAGACATGGATTCATTTGACTATACGGTCCACTAACAAACGGATAGACCGTATGTGGTAAGTACTGTGGAAGTACTATCAGAGGTTTTTTATTATTTGCAGCCAATATCTCAATATTAATTTCACAGACTGTATTTCTGATTCAGTGGAGGAGTTCCTTGGCAGTATAGTAGGGCCCATTGAGTATCATCATGTGTCATCAGCGTCCCTATCATGCTCCCGGCTGTCACGTTATTTGCTTCATCATTATGTGCATTTCGTTTCTTTCCCACTAGCCCTTGCAATGCGTTTTTTAACACATACAGTAAGAATCAATAGTTACTCACCTATGCATTTATACAGAAGCTGGAACAGCAGGGGAGGTCTGCTCAAACAGAAATATGGATATGACTGGAACAGAAGGGAAATTGACCGGTGTCTTAAAGTCCCCTTAGACTGGACAGTATTCTACGCTTCACGGAAAATATCTCTCTGGTATACAGGAGGAGGGTCCATTGGGGTGTATGGAGGAACAAAATCTGTGTCTTCGACGCTGACGGGAGATGGAGTTCGAGCTGGTGACACCTCCCGAGTTGGAGCTGGTGAAACCTCTCGAGGAACTGGCTGGGCTGCTGGTACTGGGGCAGGCTCGCTCACCGGCTGTGCAGTGTGTGTTCTGGTAAGTAGACTTGAAGCCGCTTCTTGAATAGCCAATAAATTTTCTTTGATTTCGTCCTTAACGTCTAAAATCCCCGTAATCACCAACATGAGCACTATCACGCCAATGATACTACCCCAAACGATAAAAACTATATCAACATCGGTCATTACAAGTAGCTGGAAACTAGTGTTTGAGAAGTTTTTTATAGTCTTTGTTTTACATTATGCTCCCTAGGATATGCCCGATTTGCAATGCAAATGCCAATGCTGCAAAAGTATGGTATGCGGTTGTGCGGCTGTGGTTTTTGCACCCATTCTAACTTTTACAGACTTCACAACCACGCAACTGACAGTCCCCTATCATGCCTTACAAAGCTCACATTTGTCTTTGCTAGCTTGCCTCCCCCGCGCTACCTTGCCCTTAATATTGTATTCTTTAATCTTAGCACTATAATCTACAGCTGCCGTGTCAACAGCCACATAAACAGCTCAGTGCCATGGGTCGTCTCCAAACACTGCCCCTAACACCGCCACATCGCAAACACAAGCTTATGTATCCACCCCTACAACGGCAGTCTCATCGTCTCTTTTATTAGCCTAAAATAGGCATGCGTAAAATAGGCATGGTTACGCATTCAATAAGGACATAGTAGATTCTGACATATTTAGTTTTTCGAATCTAAAAATTTCACAAAAACGGAATCCTGCATATAATCATGCGTCCCGATAACGAGTTTTTCACTTCTGCACAAGGTCTGCTAGAATCGGCCATCAGCAGGTCTGCTTAAACCGGCTATCAGCAGCTTGATCCAGTCTTCCGTGTCCAGCACGTAACTGTATTCACACACAGTGGCAGACACTAAGTGAATAGAAGCAGTGGCGATCTGACCGTAAGGCAGATTCGAGAAAATGTGAATGTTTTAGGTGGATATGCACCTCCGACAGCTTCATGTCCTTTTGAACAGGACCAAGTGTATGATGAATAATGTCCATTTAGAGAGGGTTCAAGAATCAATTGACCCTTTAGCGGTACTCGGGCCCAATAATCCCTTGACGAGTGAAAAATTTCGCATCGGAGTATTACCATTGAGTTTAACAAGCCGTAAGAGACTGGAATTGCAAGCCGGAGACTTAGAGTTGTGAGAGCCTGAACCTTATTGAACACAGGACTTAACAAGATAGACTTTTAAGTTGTCTTTCCAGTTGTGTCAGTTCTTGAGAAAAGTATCCGCATACTGCAAAAAGCGAAAAAAAATTGACACTCGACTCCTTCAATGCCTTATTACGCCGTTGCCAGAGGATACAACGAAGGTATATATACCGACTGGCCCAGTGCCAAAGAACAAGTGGATGGGTTCAGCAATGCCAAATTCAGGAAGTTTTTGACGCAGGAGGAAGCACTTGAATTCATAACTACCCACAGAAAGCCAGCTGGATACAGCAGCTGGAAGTTTGATATCCCAAGAATCAAGATCTACTGCGATGGTGCTAGTTGAGGAAACGGAAGAAGTGATGCTTTGGCAGGGTACGGAGTGTACATTCCTGCTTTCAACTACAGAAAAGCTCAGCCTTACAACGAGATAGACACTGATCTTAGGCCCACTAACCAGACCATGGAATTGTACGCCGTGTGGGATGGGCTAGATGAAGCAGCCACGTACAGTGAAGAACACCCCAACACCCGGTTCAATATATGTACGGACTCCAAGTTTACCATAGATGCTTGTACCAAGTGGGCCAACAAGTGGGTTAACAATAATTGGACCAAAGCAGATGGAGAACCGGTGGTGCATGCCAGTATTATTCGAGACTGCATTGAAATGATGCACCAGATAGTGGTGAACACTGCTGATACTGAAGCCGTTACGTTCACTTATGTTGAAGGACATCTGGGTAATCCAGGTAATGAGGAAGCTGATCGGTTAGCGAATAAGGCTTGCGATCGTATGGCTGGTTACGAAAGCGATTCCGAGGACTATGACGAAGGCTACGATTCGGACGACTACTAGGTAGAGAGCTGGAGAGGGCTACTAGGTAGAGAGCGGAAGAGGGCTGAAGCGGCTGCAAAAGATCAGGATAAGCGTTCCTGCATATAAGATGCAGGCCCTAATGCAAGATGCAGGCCCTAATGCAAGATGCAGGCCCTAATGCAAGATGCAGGCCCTAATGCAAGATGCAGGCCCTAATGCAAGATGCAGGCCCTAATGCAAGATGCAGGCCCTAATGCAAGATGCAGGCCCTAATGCAAGATGCAGGCCCTAATGCAAGATGCAGGCCCTAATGCAAGATGCAGACCCCAATGCAAGATCGACGGCTGCAAATTCGCCTTGTTTTTCCAACCGACTTGGTCTTAGTATTGAATAGGATTTTCTAGTAACTAAAGATATCGTTTACAGCATGCCAAGTCTCGGCCATGTTTCAGCATTTTGTGCGTGAGAATTTCAGATAACAACACCGTAGCATGCCTTATTACGCCGTTGCCAGAGGGCACGAAATCGGCATATACACGGACTTGGAAAGCGCCTGGGAGCAAGTGGATGGCTACAGTGGAGCAGAGGCCAGGGAGTTCTCCAGGAAACAAGCGTTGGAGTATATAACTGGGTATGGTCGACCATATCAACGCATAACACCAAATGCGAATAGAATCAAGGTGTACTGTGATGGAGCCAGTCGAAGGCTTGGGACACCAACTTGCCTAGCAGGGTGTGGATTGTACATTCCTTCCTTAGGTTACGAGGAATCGTGGGGCTACCATGAGTTAGGTATACGCCATCGGCCCACAAACCAAACCATGGAGTTGTGTGCTGTTTTGTGCGCTTTGGGGAAAATACGGTCTTTAGGTAAGAAGTACGCTAGTAAATTCACCATATACAGCGACTCCAGGTTTGCCATTGATGCGTGTACTGTCTGGGCCGACAAGTGGGTGAGAGATGGCTGGGTCAAGAGTGACGGGTCACCGGTGGTTCATGCTGATCTCGTCAAAGACTGTATAGCTTTGATACACAAGATTTGCGTGCTGCTTGGAGATGCTAATGCTGTTGAGTTTGCACACGTCAGAGGGCACTCCGGGGACCCGGGGAACGAGATGGCCGATCAGTTGGCTAACGAAGGTTGTGAGAGAATGGAGGATTACCTTAATCTGCCACATTGGGCGACAGTGCCCCAGAGTGTTGGTGGCCAGTATGAAAGTGACGATTCTGAAGAATATGCTCCAAGGAATTACTTCTAGAAGGGCGTGGAACACGTTGGATATTGCGTTGTTGAAACTGAACATTGGTAACAGAGTATATTTACGACTAGCTTTGGTAATTTCTATGTATGCAATGCAGCTGTTCTGTCTATACACATTTGTTTATGCAGGGATTCCACTGGAAATCTCTATTCTCTTGACAAACCCGGTAGTTTGAAGGTCTATAATTGTTAATAGGTAGTTTGGAACCTCTACAGTTGTTCCTCTACTGTTAATCAGAAGTGGTGCACTTCCAGTGCTCTAAATTTTGCAGCAATTATGATACTGGCCCAAATTTTGCTACCTAGAAATTACTATGCCAATGGCTGAAACCACGTCTTCAGACGCTATAGCTTCACAAAACGAAGGCCCTAAAGGGGCATTAAGGAAAGTGGCCACAAAAGGGGCCATCAATGGGGCATTAGGAAGGGCCAATAAGTTCCCAACTTGATTTTGTCTCAATTTAAACATCGCTGATATGCTATTGTCACTCACCTATAACAATTGTACCAGAAAACCTAAAGTTGCCCAATAGGAACAGTAGGACACGGCTTGTCAGGAGTTAGTCCGCCAATCCTAAGACAACACGTACTTGTTCTTTACAGTTCCATGGTCGTGGACACACCGCAAAGTTTAGTATTTGGTTTTGGACACTTTCGTTGTAAGGGCAGATAATCTTAATTCTAACTATATTCACTATGCCTTATTACGCTGTTGCTAACGGTCACAATAAGGGTGTATACACCGACTGGTCGACTGCCAAAGCGCAAGTAAACGGGTACAGCGGTGCCAAGTTCAAAAAGTTTAGCACGCCCCAGGAAGCTAGTCTGTTTGTACAACTGGGGTCGGGAAGACTGTCAGGAGGCCTGGGCTACAGTTCAGGGGGCTACAGTGGAGGAAGATCATATGGATCGGGAGGCTACAGTTCAGGTGGATCATATAAGTCAAGGGGATCTGGAGGATACAGTTCAGGAAGCTCAGCAAACAGTTCCACTTCCGAACTGATTGACGTGTATTGTGATGGTGCCAGCAGGGGCAACGGCAAGTCTCTGGCCCTGGCTGGGTACGGGGTGTACATCCCCAAGTTTGGCGACAAAACGTCCCGGTCGTATGACGAGATTGGCACTAAACACCGTCCCACTAACCAGACCATGGAATTGGCTGCTGCTAGAGAAGGGCTAAGCAAGGCTGCTGCACACAGTGAAACAAACCCCAATGCCCGTTACACTGTGTACACAGACTCCAAATTTGCCATGGATGCTTGCGACAAGTGGTCAAACACTTGGTCCCAAAACGGGTGGAAAAAGGCTGACGGGTCTCCAGTGGTGCACGCCGACATTATCAGTGATTGTGTAGACTTGAAGCAGAAGGTTGCCAGAAACACTGGTGACCCTGATGCCGTTAAGTTCAGCTACGTTAAAGGGCACCTGGGCAATCCAGGCAACGACGAAGCTGACCGCTTGGCAAACAAGGCTTGTGATCGAATGGAAGGAAGACGGTGAGTTTCTTCAGTGTTTAGTCTCGTGCACAGAATGTGCGTCGTATATATGTTTCTCAATGTATAAACTGCAGATACTTGCATGAACTTGCGTATTTTGCCATATATAAAGGAAACTGTACTGCCAACCCACATCAATTTTCCACAACAGAGGTTCTTAATCCTGATAGGTTTCCCACAACAAGGTCCCGAATCCTGCTAGGTGCTCAAAAACCCATTCTAAACAGTATAGTTGTTGTCAGCGAGTGGCTGCAAACTATTTTTTGCAGCCTCAATTTTCACAATGTCTTTTTATGCCGTCACCAGAGGATTCAAATAAGGTGTGTACACCGACTGGTTGTGTGCCAAAAAGCAAGTATATGGATACAGTGAAGGGAAGTTTAGGGGGTTTTCCACGAAAGACGAAGCCCTGGATTTCATACTTAGCTACAAGAGGCTGCTTGAGAAATACACACCCCAAGACGCATCTGTGAAAAGAATCAATGCCTACTGTGACGGAACTGCTAGAAACTGGAATACCGATGAAGAACTGGCTGGGTATGGTGTCTATATTCCTGAGATGGGATATTCTAATTTTGCAGCTTATGACGACCTAGACACAGATCATGATCTCTCTCTCCAAACCATGGAATTGTTTGCAGTGTGGGATGCATTAGACGAAATTGCTAGCTATAGTGAAAAACGTCCTTCTGCCCGGTACAACATATGTATAAAATCCAATGCTGTCATCAATTGTTGCACTACTTGGGGCGATTTTTGGTCCCAGAACGGGTGGGAAAAGGCTGATGGGTCTCCCGTGGTTCTTGCTAGCCTTATCGGCGACTGTATAACCCTTTTGAATCAGATCAGACGGAACACATTAGATAGTAATTCAGTCACGTTCACCTGTACTGGAAAGGATCTGAAAGGTCTAGGGGAAGCTAAACGATTAGCAAATAAAGGCTGTGATCGAATGGAGGGCTACAGTGTCTCAGGAGACGAGTCAGAAGACTCAGAATACTCAGAGTACTCAGACGACTCAGACTTTTATTGAGAGGATTCCGAGGAAGAAACTCATAGATGCAGTTATAGAAGCAACGAGTGTAGATACAATGAAGCCGTTCCTTGGAAGCAGACTTGCACCAGCCTTTTCTCCTGCATACAATATGCTCAGTTTATAGTCCGCAATATATTTTTCAAAACGTATATGCCATATTATGCTGTTGCCAGAGGTGTCCGGGTCGGCGTATTCAACAGCTGGACGGCGACAAAGGCTGTAGTTCAAGGTTTCAGCGGGGCATTGTACCGCAAGTTCGAATCTGAGGCGGAGGCCCAGGATTACGTGAGAAAACACTCACAGGATGCACAAGTACAAAAGCTGGTGGACTGTGGGGTGCAAATAGACCAGGTACAAAGAGAGAGTGTGGTGGTACAAAAAGACCGGGTACAAAGAGACAGACAGATACTGGTACAAGCACACAGTCAGATGCAAATGAAGGACACAGAGACAAAAACTCAAAAGTCAGAACCACAAACACAAACACTAGCTAAGACTTCGTCTGATGGTGCAGGTCTGCAAAAAGCCCAAGGGCCAGTTACCCCGAGCCAGATAGTACATGGGCTCAAATTGGACCACAAACCTTTCTTTGTTGGCGTGCCGATGGTGTCGTTGTCCAAACTGGCCAAAGATTCACGGACTTTTCCCAACAGAATTGTGTTTTGTGACGGTGCAAGCAGGAACAACGGCTCCAAAAACGCCGTGGCGGGCTACGGCGTGTACATGCCTCCGAAATACGCTGCTTCTGTGGCCTACGATGATCTTGCCGTAAAAGAACTGCCCACAAATATGACCATGGAGTTGCTTGCCATAAAGCACTCCTTGTGCATGATTCACGCCCAATTGGACCCCCAAAAACCGTATTTGTGGACGCTAGCCACCGATTCTCAGTATGCCATCAAGTGCCTTACGGAATGGGGTCCTAAGTGGCGCCAAAATGGCTGGGTGACGCAGGCCAATAAAAAGGTCGTACATGCAGGAATCGTGGGTGAGTGCATGGACTTGTTGGCGCAGATTGGAGGACCACCTTCAATTAATTTGGTACATGTAAGGGGCCACCTGGGCCATCTCGGAAACGAAGTAGCTGACCTTTTGGCCAATATGGCGTGTGACAGAATGCAGCAAAGAGTGAAGTAGATTACATAATAAAGTATAGTAGATAAATGTTCTCATCGCGATAACCACTTTTTCAGTATCTTAAAATGAGTGCATATGCTGCTTTGCAGCAAGGCAGTATCTTTGACGACGAGGATATTGTGATAAAGTACGACCAGAACTCTTCAGATGACGAAGGAGACCAAGTTCCCGAAACCAGCGGTGCTGCAGACGTCCCTGTGGCCGATATACCGTCTAATCGTCAGACGTTTGTACAGACACCAGAAAATGTGATATGCCGTGAAAACCACATAATAGTGGGCCTCAAGGCCAATGAGTCGGTCAGTGTGACGGGACAGTTTCGTGTTGTGATCCAGAGGGGCGCCGTGACGTTCAACGGAGTCCACTATTACCATGCTCCGCAAGAGTTTGTGATTATCCAGCCCAATTTTGTTTCCAGTCCAGTCATAGCCAGCACCCAAGTCACAAACACAGAGGCCGTCAAGGCCATACAGACGGACGACAACAGCCATATGTTCAGCAGCGACTACAAATCCGTGGTGCAGCTCGTGAATTTGGCCACAGGCCTCGAGGATATAGCGACGTACTATCCTCCGTTCAAAAACGTCTTCACACAACCACCAGAACGCACGCTATCTATAGCTTCTACAGGCAAGGAGTACACTTTCGAGGTGCAGAATACCGTGGGAGACAGGGTGGTGTTCGAGGGGGAAACCGTGCAGAAATTGGACGAGATAACACAGACCGATGAGGTGCTGGTGTTTATGACGATAGGAAACAAGAACTCGGGGAAATCTACCATATCCAAGGTACTTATCAACACGTTGGTAGAACATGGTGATGTCTCTGTGCTCGACTTAGACCCGGGCCAAAGTGAGTACTCTAAGCCGTACTGTCTTTCGATAACAACGCATCAGCGTCCCATTTTTGGTATAAACCATCACAGGGACCACGAGCAAGACGTACACTATTACTACGGGTTCACGACACCGCAAAGCAACCCTGAGTTGTACACGGAGATCGTACGCAGCTTGGTGCTGTATTACAATGCAGTTTTGAGGCACAGAGGCAACCATTTGGTGGTCAACACGCCTGGCTGGGTCAAGGGCTACGGAAAGGAGTTGCTCGTGGAAATCACAAAGTTGGTCAACCCGGACCAATTGATCTTATTGACAGGGAACGTGCTTGAGACTGACGATATAGTGGCAGGTCTAACGTTCAAAAACCTCTGTTTATGCAAAGGGTCCTTTATACAGTCCAGATACTCTGCGGCAGAGATCAGGAACTTCAATAAGCTTGCTTATTTCCATCAGAAGCAGGTTCTGTACCACGATCCACTGTACGACTTCAAGGAGCACATACTAAACTCGCCCCCGTTCAAAGTATCGTACCAGACGAATGAAGACTTTTCGTTTGTGGGAGTCAATTTTGCATGTGTGGTGAATTATGATGCTGGCTTGCACTTTGATATTGCTGACTTGGACATTATGCTAGACTCGTCCATTGTGGGGCTCTATCTTATACACCCTGAACACTTTGAAGTACACAAACACTTGGTAGACAAATTTAAAGGTCTTGTTCCATACATGAATTCCAGCCATTATAACCATATGATCGAATATAATAACGAAAATGTTCGGTTTTTCGGGCTAGCAATGATCCACAGCATCAACACCATTGAAAAATACTTCAGCATGTACATTTCACAATCAGAAAATGTTTCAAAGCTTCAAAAACTCATGGAAGAAGGTTTCAAATTGTTGGTGGTTAAGGGAGAGAGTGATATACCTACATGCGAGGTTTTGAACAGAGATATTTTGCAGTCTTTCAAGAAGAGGTACAAACAGTCCTTTAAGGCCAAGGAACCATTACCTAGTTTGCCATATGTGAGCTACAATGGAAAGATCAATGGTACATGGAGGATACGGAGGAACGTGATGAGACGGGGCCAACAATGAGTGGTGAGAGTTGACAATTGTGTGGAGAGCATTGTTGCAGAAGTCTGTTGGGTGACACAGAGGGTATTTGTGACACATTTTTAGTAATTGTGAATGTTTACACAAATCGAATTATTTAGTTTGTGAATGTTTACACAAATCGATTTTTTTTAATTTGTGAATGTTAACACAATTGTATTTGTGTAACCCCATTTTTTTTAAGACCCTTACACCATGCTCAGAAATCTATTTGTGTAAACCTTTCCCAGCTACAGACCCTTACACCATGCCCAGAATTCCATTTGTACCACCACCCCACTGCGCACCAGATCCTTACACCAACCATTTGTGCCTGTTACATCACCGCCGTCACTGCACAAAACCACGGTGCGCTTTGCGACGCATCTGAAACAAAAAAAAAGTCGATTCAAACTTCAAATCAACATCACCATGTTTTGGCTTTTATTTACGGTGCTAATACGAGTCATCACGGCAGTTGTGCCGGACGTCGTCACGCATATCGATGCCGTGTCGTTGCCTAATCTCCTTGATTTGAAAGATATCTACGATCTAAATCTGTGGTCCCCCCACAACCACATCAAGTTGGACACAGGAAGACTTATAATTGGCAAATTAGGAGGCGCTTTGTGGAGCCAGACGCCATTGCCCACGGCAGAGGACGAGTGGACCGTCGAGTTTGTGTTCAGGTCCAGCGGCGCCAACAAGGATTTGATTTTCAGTGAAACAAACGGGTTATCGTTGTTTATTGCCAACAAGCCTACATTGAATGATTACTCCAATTTTGGCGGGCCTGACCGGTACGATGGGTTCCAGTTCTTGTTGAACAACAAGGGGAAGCAGGGGTTGAAGATATACGCCAACGATGGCACAAAACGGTTTGAAAATGAAATGGATCAGGCCATTGGAAACTGTGAGTTTTCGTATCTCAATTCTCAGGTGCCTTTCAACTTGCGTATCAGTTACTCCAAGAAGCAGCACATCTTGAAGGTTCAGCTCGACAACAACTTGTGCTTCCGAACCGACAAGATCCAGATTCCCAAAGGAGAATACTATTTGGGGATTGCAGGGAACATCAGTCCAGGTAGTGAAGAGTTTTTTGAAGTTTTAAGATTGAACCACTGGGACCATTTGACAGAGGATGCTATTGACGACCACGGATTGATTTCCGATGGAGAATTGAAGGTGAACGTGAAGAAGATCGTAGAGGAAAAGAAGCCTGAAAAGAAAGAGCCGGATTTCCACACTCCTGCTGCCATAAGAGAGTCTTTGATGGAAAGAAACAGAAGACACATGGAGGAGCACATGAGACAACAACAGCTCCAGAACCAGCAACAGACCCAGGAGCAACAGGACCAGACCGAGTGGTTCAACCAGATCATTGCTCAAAACGACAGAATCTCCCAAAAGCTCGATGCCTTAGAAAGAGATATCAAGGACCTTCAAAGCTCGGGTGCTCAAGCTGCAGGAGACTCGGGCTCGTTGCTGGAATTGAAGTCCACGTTGTCCAACCAGTACGAAGAGGTTTTGGCGTCTGTGGCGAAGCTCAACCAAAAGCTTATTGGCGAAGTAAGAGAGCACCAGACCACAGTGGACGCTTTATCCAGGAAAGTCGACTTGTTGATGGACAACCACAAGGAATTGGCTTACCAACAGACCCAGGGAAGTGCCATCAATACGCACGAAAGCACCGCCAACGTCATCAGGTGGATCTTGGTGGTTATCATGATTGTTCTTGTGGTTTTGGCGGTGGGCTTTTACCGGTTGCGGAGGGATGTTAAGCACTCGAAGTTGTTGTAGCGTAGGTAGAAATAGACAGAAAGAGGGAGAGAGAGAAAGAGTAGAGAAGATAGTAGAGAAGATAGTAGAGAAGAGAGAGAGAGAGAAAGAGTAGAGAATAGTAGAGAATAGTAGAGAAAGAAATAGACAGAGAGAAATAGTAGAGAAAGAAAGAAACAAACAGAGAAGAAACAGAGAAGAAACAGAGAAAAGAAGAAAGAAAGAAAGAAAGAAAGAAAGAAAGGAAGAAAGAAAGAAAGAAAGAAAGAAAGAAAGAAAGAAAGAAAGAAAGAAAGAAAGAAAGAAAGAAAGAAAGAAAGAAAGAAAGAAAGAAAGAAAGAAAGAAAGAAAGAAAGAGATAGAGCAGATAACAGAGTAGAGAAAGAAAGAAACAGAGAAAGAAACACAAAGAAACAGAAAGAAGGAAAGAAAGAAAGAAAGAAGATACAGAAACAATAGAGAAAGAAAAATCACAGACGACTCGTAATGTCCATTATCTAAGTAGACTTCATTGACGAGCTAGAAGACTTATTAGGCGAAGGAGAAGGGCTGTCGAACTTGGACGCCAAATCCTTCACAGAGGGTCTTCTGCCCAAGGTGGTGAACTTTGGCTGGGAAAAGTCCGAAACGTCGATATCTTTCTTAGATGGCTTGGATGATATGACTTTCCTGTCCAAATAAGAGTTCAATGACTTTTTGTTTGGCGACGTCGACCTTTTCAAGCCAGGACTAGCGTTAGTAGATTTGGAGGTGGCCGGAACATCTTTTTCAATAGGCTTGGGAGTTTCAGGGATCTTCAACACCTTGGGGTTTTCGTACTTATTTTCCTTTTCGATTTCCACAGAATCCACTGAGTTTTCCGACACAGAGCTGTCGTCAAAAGTGACGTTGGAAATATCCACCGACTCGTCCAACGGGCGCCTGGTTGGCGTTTGTGCCGGTGGCGGTTGTGGCTTAGGCGTGTGGGGTTGTGTTTGTGGCTTAGACTTCTTCTTTTTTATGCTGTGCTGGGCGTTGGAGTTGTTTCTTCTCAATTCTTTGAAAATGGTTTCTTTCTTGTCAAAAAGGTCCATCATGAGATTGTACTGGAACCCCTCGGGGAGGAACTGGTCGTGGTGCTTGGGGATAATCAACACAGATGAGAACTCTTTGGAAAGCTTGGTCTTGAAGTCTTTGGCCAAAGGTTCATCCTTCTTACCTATAATCTGCACCAACCGGTTCAAATGAGTCAAAATAGCGTCCAACGTAGCTAAATTACATTTAGGAAGCTCCGTCAACACGTTCTGTAACCCATTGAGTCTCTGGGAGTCAATTTCGGCGTTGTTACTGTTTATGGGATAGTTCAAGTACAACGATTTGATAATTTCAAAGTAGCTAGATGAAATCAACGAGTCTGGGAGTTCTAGAAGGTACAATTTCAACACATTGGTGATGATCATTGGATGCTGGGTGTTCAAGACCGCCAGGATTTGCTCAGGGTCCACTAGTTGGTTCAACTGGAACCTCAAGCTGTGGATATTGCTCAAAGCCACCGGTTTGACCCATAAATTGATTCTCTCTTCATCATTAGCCAAATCCGGGTAAACCTTATCCAAATGGGACAAGATACACTGGATCAACACCGGCACTATCCTCTTGTCCAACCGAGACTTGATGGTCAAGTCCACACCAAACGTCTGGTCGATGTTGGAGTCGTAGTAATTGTCGTACAACACCACATTAGGCTTAAACTTGCCGACCTTGAAGTTTTCAATAAAGAACTTCAAGTCGCTGAGCGGGTTGATAGTCTCTTCCAAGATCAACAACTCGTCCAAGAATGCCTTGTCGTCTTTGAAGAAGTTCAGGAAAATCTTCAAAAAGTCAAAAAGCACCTTCCGAATAGCTTTGAGTCGGTCAAACTCACACTTCTCCATGAACAGCAAATGGTCCATTATCAATTCTTCAAACTCACACCGCAACTTGTCCAACTCCAAGACCATCTGGAAGTATTTCTGGTCCAATTGTTTCACTTCCTGGCTGATTTTAACGTACTGCGTCTTGTCATTGAAATCCACAGAATTGACTCCGATCACCTGTTTCATGTCCTCAAAATAGTCGGAGAACTGGTTCTTGTTCTGTACCACCGACGACGATCTCAGCAACCCGTCGTCCAAGGAGTCGTACCCCACAAGCTCGAACGTCTTGGGCTTCCACTGGTAGTAATACTGAGACAGACCAATAAAGCTCTTATTGTTGTTGATGGTCCCAATAGACCGAATAAAGTCGTTGTTGATCAAATCCTGGCCCAACTTCTCCACTCCATCGATGTTACTTTTCAACTCCGGCACGTTGTTCAACAACCAGTGGGAAATGGACGATCCTGACGACACGTTCTGGTACGTTCCCAAAATAGCCACTTTATGGTCCTTGAGCTCAATGTTCTTCAATAAGTCTTTCAACAACGACTTCAAGCTCAGCTCCGAGAGCGAGAGGTCCCCCAACTTGTACACCTCGTTCAAGTAGTCGTCGTCCTCGTTTTCGGTGGCGTCAGGCTTCTTTTCGCTGAATAACGCTATGTCCTTTAAGTCGTCCTCATCGAAATTGGCCTTGAATTCTTCCATGATTCGGCACTTGTTGAAGTACCGTTTCTGCACTTTCTCCAAAGCCAACTTGAACGCCTTAAACTCCTTGTACTTCTCCGTCAACACAGAGTCGGAATACTCCACTCTCTCCTTGTGTTCATTGCACCACTTGGAAAAAGGGCTGATGATTTTGGCACTGATATTCTCACTCAATTCCACATGGTAAGTGCCCTGGTCAAGGAAGTTCTCGTTGATCTTGTGGTAGGCGTTCTTTATGGACGACACGTAGTTGTCGTCATGGAGTCTAACGCTCAGGACCGGTTTGGACCCAACCGCCAATAACGAGTTCCCGTACACAAGTTCCAGGTACAGTCTTTTTTCAAAAAGCCTGACGAACGCCTCGTTTTCCTTGACGCCCTCGTAGAGCTGCTCAAATAGCACCCGGCACCCGGCATTGTAGTCCAGGGTCCAGAAGCTGTCGGTGAAACTCATGGTAGAAGATGTAAGAAGTAGTTATTTTAAGCTAAAAAAAACAGTCCAGGTCGCGTTGGTGTTTTGGAGAGGGACGAATGTCGTGTGAGACAAAAATGTCGCGGCGTCCAAGATATGCAGGAACAAAAGTTTTTTACTCAATGCGGAACAAAATGTCGGATTATGTTACATGTATAGAAACACCCCCAAAATCTATGGGTCATGGTACTTTTTTAAGTTGTCCCAGCCCACCGAATTGGCATTGGGGAGCTTGATCACGTCGATGTTGGTCAAGAACTCGGAGTTGTTGGTCTCACTGGTCCGCATATTAAAGTAAAGCGGCTTTCTGATCTCCAGACGAAGTTCGGTGGGAAGCTTTCTAACAATCTCTGGGTAGTCCTGCGGGAGATTGAACTTCTCCAACAAGTATTTGGACCCGAAGTTGGCCGGCCTGGTGTGCGTGGTCTCCTCTTCGGCATCTTTGTGTTTCCTTTCTGTAAGCAACTCAAAGTCCGTCAGCTTGAAACTGAAATAATTGGCCCACGTATCGTACGAAACGTCCCTGTAGGTGTTGACCAACATGTTAAACTGCAACGTGTTGTGGAGCATTTCCATGTTTTCGGCATCGCCCGTGGTATGCTTGATGGCATAGTCAATGTAATGCTTGTTGAACACCTCGTGAGTCAATCCTTTCAAATGCACTCTGTTCCGCTTTTTGAAACTGGTGGTGTGGCTCTTTTTCAACACCTTGTCGGTGGCTGGAATCTTGTTGATCCGGTTGATCAGGGCGGCGTCCTTGTAGTTTCCACTTCCTGGCCCTCTGTACGCTTTGACGTAGAAGTATTTGTTGAAGTTGAAGTTCTCGTAGTCGTTGTTGATCACCAACTGCGACACGTCTCTGGAGATCTTCACCTCTTTCTTCACGTTGCCGACCTTGTCGGAGCTGGCGTTCGGATGGGACAAAATGCCTGCAGTGGCTGCAGCGGGCGTAGGCGTGGTCGAAGGGTTGGTTGTCACATAATAGGTGGGCACACGACAAACATGGTTGATATTGAACTCCTGGATGAACCCCTGGCCGGGGATGACGGTTTGCTTCAAGTCCAAGGTGTTGGGATCAACATTTGTGGCGTTTTTCCGGGGCTTCCCAAGGGGTTTTCTTCTTTTTATGTTCTGGATGATTACTTCGGGCTTGTTGACCTCCAATTTGGAGTAGTCGTTGATGTGGTACAAGTTTTCCAACTCCGTGGGCGACAATTTGGACAACGGGAGGTGGCCCAAGTCTTCAATGGACTTGTAGTAGTTGTATTTGCTCAAGTTGGTGATACAGTTGAAGGTGGAGTGTTTTAATTCAAGCAGCTTGTTGACGTATCCGTACAACGGGAACACCTGGCTTAGCGTGATTTTGTCTGTGTTGGTGACGTCGTCTGTGTCGTACGTGGGGACCGTCTGGAGCACGTCTTTGTTGGAAATGGCGTTGTAAACTTTTTGTAGCGCCGTGTAGAAATAACACACGTTTGTGTCGTCCACAAGGCCGGCTTCTGCCAACTTTCCGTTCAACTTGCGGTCGCTCTTGGCAAAATCGGATTTCTGCAACAGACTGCTCTTCACAAACTTGGCCATAAGGTGGTATGAAGAGGGATAATTGAGGAGTAAACAAAGGTCTTTTATGAGAATGCAGTGAACGTTTTCGAGTTCAAATATTGGCACTTTGAGGTTGTTTAAGTCGGCAGTGTAGTCTGCATTCTGTTCATCTTCGCTGGTAAACTCAATGGCGACCTTTGTGGTGTTGGACGGCTGGGGAATGGGGTTTGATGGATGTATTACTTTCATGTCGGTGATAACAAGTTTTCAAAAAAAGAGGCTGGATTTTTTAGTTGTCGCGAAAGGTAAAATGTCGTCGTCTATAGGAAGAGAGCTCTGGGGACCAGATAGGGTCCTTTTTGTGGACAAGTACTTATTTGTGTAAACTAGGACTATTTGTAAACTTACAAATTTGAAAATACTGGGGCATCCCGTAAACCCACTTTTTGTAAACGGAATTGAAAAAATCCCTAGTAGATCAAGACCACGGTGTTTGTGAATTTTGCAGCCGTTGTCGGAGTTCCATTAACACCATAAAGAGCCAGTGTTTAACAGCGAACCGAAGAATAGTACCGAGACCAAGGCTGTTTGAGCCAATTATCACAGACAGCTTCTAAATCTTTGCACAAGCAGTTTAACCAAGTCTATACTAAATCGCTTTGCACCACGGCTTAATCACGAGTTTATTCATCACAGATACCCTAACACATACAAAATCAACTCCGTTCGCCGAGGTTCTCCATGCTCCGACCCCGCCGCATTACGCCTCATCGGCGCCTAGACTCTAAATGTTGCTAAACCCCATTTGTAAACTATTGTTTGTGGTAATTGACACAAAACGCAATTTTGTAGCACCTGCAAAAACTCACACTTATCTCCCTCGGTCTTTTCCCCCCGCAAAAAATAAATCCGTCATATAAAAGCGCCAAAATCTCCTAGAAACAGAAAATTCAGAATTAACAATTTCTAACAAACAAACACAAGTAACAACTATGGGAATCGAAGAAGATATCACCTACGAAGTCAGAGACAGAACCGTCGTCATCACATTGAATCTCGCCTCTAAATTGAACGCCTTAAACGGTGAACAATATATGAGATTAGCCAGATGTGTTGAAGACGCCGATAACGAAGAAGACACTGTTTGTACCATTATTCAAAGTTCAGGAAGATATTTCAGTGCTGGAGCCAATTTCTCCGACAAGGGTATTGCGCAGGCCAAGACTGAAGAATTATTTAGCCATGAGTACTGGTTGGGCAGATTTGTGGCCAGGAACACCTATATCACCAACGTATTCCATAACCACAAGAAAGTGTTGGTTGCTGCCGTCAATGGGCCTGTGATTGGTTTATCTGCGGCCTTGGTGGCTTTGTGTGACTTGGTTTATGTCATGGACGACACCAAGTTCTACCTTTTGTGTCCCTTCTCCAATTTAGGTTTGGTTTGTGAAGGTGCTACTTCTGCCACTCTTTTCTTGAGGTTAGGTTGGTCCAAGGCTTCGGAAGCGTTGTTATTTTCAAGACCTATCCCTGGAACCGAATTGAACAAGTTGGGGTTTATCAACAAGGCTTACAACGAGTACAATTTCAAGACTACTGAAGAGTTCAATGCCCAAATTTACAAGGATGTCACTGGTTACTTCGAGGACTTGCACGAGGAATCGATTTTCTTGAACAAGCAATTGATCAAGGCCAACAGGGACCAGGCCGTTCACGCCGCAAACTCTAAGGAGGTGATCCAAGGGCTCTACAAGTGGGTTGAAGGTGTACCACAGTCAAGGTTCGTCAAGTTGGCCCAGAAGGACATCAAGCACAAGATGTAGTTGTGTAGGATATTACAATGGATATGATTTTACTGATACTGTGTAGATACTTTTACTGATACTGTGCAGATACTTTTACTGATACTGTGTAGATACTTTTACTGATACTTGTACAGTAACTGTACATAAGTGATTATATGCAGGAACACCAAACAAATATACGCAAAACAAAAAATGCCAAACGCTTATATGCAGGACAACAACTGATTTACCAATCCCTTGCAACTTACCTAACACCCTTAGCACCTTCCAAGTCTTCCTCTGCACTGTCTCTTTGTATCTGTGGCAACTTTCCCCTCTGTTTGTGTATGTTTACACAAAAACCACCCTTTCACTGCAGTGCATATCCTATCAACATCCCCATCTTTATCTAAAAAATGCGACTTCAAAATATACCTCTACACCAACCATGAGTTTTAATCTCCCAAACCCGTGCCTTTTAGGGCTTGTGCTCGTGATATCCACGCACAACGGGCCGCAATTGGTGTTCAAATACCCACCCAATCTCTCCGATAAGCCACAAACCGACTTGGTGGAAGACGATGAGTACAAAGTGGACGATTCAGACGCAGAATCGGATTCAGATTCAGACGACTGGGATACTAAAGGTTACAGCTACTATTCGGGCACAAAAAAAGATCTCCTACTGTTCTTGGACGACCAGGAAAAGCACAGACAGCTCAAAAGCCTACAAACACGAAAGTCGGGCGCCAGTGTCGAACCGACGACCAATAGTGCATCAGTGGGCCTAGGCATCAAACACAACGACGAAACCAGCTCCTTTGACACCATCAACAACCTCAAAAAGACCACCTCCGGCGTTTCGGACTCCCACAGCAGCCATTCCCGGAACGGCGGCAAGACCGCCAAGGAGTTGACGTCCATTTATGGCATAGAACAGGACTACCTTGTGGAAATGCTTTGTCCTCCCAAAGATATGTGCAACTCCCGGTTTGAGATCAAAATCGACAACTACGTGTTCCTTGGGCTCCCCATCCACTGCTACGACAACGGCACCTGGAAAAAGAAGACCAAGGTCGCCAGCACCAACGATTCGGTCAATTTGGACGATTCTGTGGACGCTCCCAAGTTGACGTCCATGAACATGTTCCATCTTGTGTTTGTGATGAAGCCGCCGGTGATCGAAAGCAACTACCGCATCGACGAAATGTACCACTACGTGGTGTCCCGACTCTCGTTGGTGCTCCGGCACGAGCAGTCCCGCCACGACTACATCTGGGCCCAAACCAAGGCCATTTCGAAGCTCAAAGACGAGTTTGCCAACCAGAACCTGTACCACAACTTGACAAACTACCTCATCGACAAGTCGTCGCTCTGCAAGCTCATGAGCGACTGCTTTGACAGCATCAGCAGCTCCGAAATCGCAAACTTGTCCATCAACAACAAGCTCCGGTCGTTTCAGATCCCCGTCAAGACCGAATTCACGTCCATTCCCGAGTCCACGGTGCCGTTCTTGCCAGGGTCCCACCTTTCGTCCACCGTGGGGCTTATGAGCAAGACCGGGTTGATCAACGTGGGGGAGACCACCCGGTACGGCATGACAAACACCATGTCGATGATCATGGGCGGAAACTTGGACCACAATCTTCAAGCCACCGGCGACATGGGCGACGAGGACGAGGACGCCGACTCGTCCGCCGACGATATCATCTACCTTGCCCTTTTGCTTCTAGATGACCCCGAGACCATCATCAAGGACATCAAGGCCGAACCAGACCTGATTTTGGCCAATTTCATTCGCATGATCAAGCCCACAGAGTCGCTTCTCAAACTCAGCCACAAATCCAGCTCCAATGTGCCGTTGGATATCTCCCAGATCAAGTCGTTTGCGTTCCATTTGATCTACTGGCGAAGGGCTCGGGTCATCCCTCCTTTGAACACCAGAGCAGTGTACATTGTGTCTCCCATGGCACCAATCACCATCAACTTATATGAAGACACTCTGCGGTTCAAAAAAGCGTTTCCTTCCATGCCGTCGCTTCCACAGTTCTTGATGCTCTTGTCGCTGCCCACAAAGAAACCCCGTCAGTTTGCCATGATTATTCCGTCCAAGGACCACAAGGAAACGTACTTGGAGGCGTTGGCGTGGCTTATTCGGCACGGCTACGTCACCAAGCTTCAGACGTTCATCTGGCTAAAAGTTTCCAAGAAGGTGAGAATCAAGGTCGAAGAAGACATGGAGAACGACGCCTTGAAGAACCCCAAACGACCCACTAAACGCAAAGTTATCCAGGAAACCGATAACAGTTCCAAGAATGCTACCAAGACGAAAGACAAGCCCACCAGCAACAAAATCAGTACGTCCAACGCCAGCTCCTACGACGACAAGGATATCGAGGACATTGCATTGGAAATCAAGAGCTTGAACCACGGGGGGCCCGAAATCGTGCTAGAGGACGAAGACGATGTGATTATTTTGGATCCCGGCAGAGCCAACGCTTTGGAGAGAAGGTGGATCAACAAAATCGTCACCGACGAGTGCAAATTGTCGCCGGAATTGACGTCGGTGTTTTACAATTTGTTGAAGTACATGAACGGGAAAACGTCGTTGGAGCTTTTGATGTTGAAGGAAGACGTTTCCAGGAACGAATTTAGACGGTTGATCATGCAGATCGAAGACCATATTATATCTGTGAGACACTGGTGAGGATCATTAGGGCCAGAGAATATAAAGAATCAAGGTTGGTACCTGATAAGGATCAAATAAAGAGAGGATTCGTACCCACTCAAAGGATCAAATAAAGAGAGGATCGTACCTGACTAAAGAATTCAAATAAAGAGAGGATTCGTACCTACTCAAAGGATCAAATAAAGAATAAGAGAGTTTTGCCTGATAAAAGAATTCAAATACCTTAAAGGCTCAAATAATGAATAAAAGGTTCGTACTTGGTAAAATATTCAAATATAAGGATTAAAGGATCGTACCTGGCATAATAATCATATCAAAAACTAAAGAGTCAAATAAAGAATAAGAGTTCGTTCTTGAATCAAAATGTAAAGATCAGGCTTCAAATAGATTAATGAATTCAAATACATCAAAGGTTCTAATAAAGAGTGGGTGCGTAACTGATAAAGAATTCTGGTAGATTAAAGGTTATAAAATTCTAGTAGATTAAAGGTTATAAAATTCTAGTAGATTAATTATACAAGAAACCTAGTAGATTAAAAGTTATACACAAGAATTTTAGTAGAAAGTCAATAAAGACCAAAAAGCCAAAAGGCCAAAAAGCCAAAAGGCCAAAAAGCCAAAAGGCCAAAAAGCCAAAAGGCCAAAAATCCATACACCCAGATGTCTATGCAAAGTTGTCCTCCTGTACCGCCTCCAACTGCGTCTGCTCGATGTCGTTAAATGCAGAAAAGTGCACAGGACGGTGGAATTCATGGTAATACGTCAACGGCACGTCGATCTTCAATCCAAACTCGTTCTTGGGGTTCCATAACTGGCCCAAGAACGCAAAGTTCCAAATATTATCGTCCGGCACCATAAAAGACCCCACGATTCTGTCTGACATGATCAACTGGTTCTTCACACTGTATTCCGAACTGTAGCCTGAAGGACTGGTAGATAACAAGTCCTGGTTGGTTTTTCCCCATTCGTACCCTTCAGGCGTCAAATTATACGACGTCAAGGTCACCAGTCCTGGCGTGAACGCAACCGTCAATGTGATTTTGCTGTGGTCCCAGTTTTCATAGTTTTCCTGGAACTGACAAAGTGTATGGATATCAACAGGCGTCAAGGCCTTAAAGTCGTTTGACTGGGTATGAATCCAACCCAAAAGTTCCATATCGTGCACATCAGGGGCCCTATTAGGAAACTGGATGGAATGGGTGTTCCCCAACTGCGGCACCATAACTATTTTGCGGATCTCCTTCACAGGAGACCCATCTTCGGGCGATACCCCATACACCAACCCTCCAATTTGGCTTCGAAGATCCGATATTTGAATGAACTTCTTGAGCAAATTCTTGGGCATCACAAAAACGCTGGACCCATCGTCTTCGTCTGTGATTTCTGCTCCTGCAACGAATATGTTCTTTGTCCGGAGATGCAAGTTATTGGACTCGATGGCCCTGTTCCTCCATTCGCTCCGAGACATAAACGACAGCTGCTCGTAGTTTGTAGTGGTGATGGTGGTAATTTCTTCACCCTGAGCGTTCTGGGTGGTTGTTTTCAAAGCCGTCAACTGCAGAGCAGCGTTGGACTCTGGTTCTTTGTTGCCAGCCTCAAGTTCGGCCATTTGCTGTCGTTTAGCAGAAGGAGAATTGATATCCTGGCCCAAAATCAAGTCTCTGATTTCAGATTTGGTCAACGACTGGATGTTGATGTTGTATTTGGAAGCATAGTCGTTCAAAATAAGGTCCCGCAACTGGGTTTCCACGTCGATCCACTGGTCGTCGCTGAAAGAGGGCCAAAGGTGGTGTTCTTGGGTAATAACCGTTGAATCGGGCCTCAAGATCAAATTGGCCCGTTCCTGACTAATCCCCAACGCCCTCAAGATCAAGATCACCCGAGAAAAGGCTGTATAGGACGAGACCCGTTCCAACCAATCATCATAGAAATTGAACAAGATCATCTGTGGTTCACTGGCCTTCAACACGATCTCTGAAAGCTTATCGTTCTTCAAAGCGTGTGCAAACGGCAACTTCAACTCACTTTGACGGATAGAAATGTTGGGGAAATCCAACATGTGCACTTCTAACGGGTCCTTAATCCCTTTTCTGGTCAAGATCAAGTTCTTGGGCTGTTCTTCTTTGGGCAAGGACCGGATCAACGCTGCTACTTCTTCACTGGTTTTCCATTTGGCCAACTGAGACAATCTCCGCTGCCCAGCCCACACCGACGTATGGATGATCTTCAAAAACAACTGCCCCGTCTTGGGGTTCAACATGAACACCGCTCCGTTTATAGGCTTGGTGGCCAAGTTGCCTTCCACCGTCCGGTGCACCGTCACTCTGTACACGTTGGTATCGTCCACAAACAACTGGTTATCGGCGTTGAAAAGGTCGCTGTAGTTGCTGGAGTTCAAAAACGCTTCCCGGTGCTGGTTCTGGTACAACTGAAGCCCTTTACGGATCCGTTCCCGAAGCACATACAATGCAGGATTCGACTTCATGATCTCTTTCATGGCTGCCTGCACCAACGGCTTCAATCCACTGAACCAGTTTCCGTACACATCGTACATGTTGTACGCCAAATCGATGCCCACCATGGCACCCGTGGGCGTGGGGTACGAGCTGGCACTGTCGGTGGTATAGTCCAAGAACTTGGACCGGGTGTACCTGGAGATATCGTGGGAATCATAGTCCCCGTACCGCAACTGCACGTCAATCCAGTACTTGTTGGTGGTGGTGGCATCGTGGGTGTCATTTTTGTCGAACAACAACGACGGCTTGGACACATTCCACTTGTAGGTACCTTCCAACACGATATCAGCACACGAGGAGTTCATTCTGTATGATTTCCGGGGGTGGATGGCCTGTTTTTCAACGGTGTCGATCTGCAACGTTTCAAGCTCCTTGTCGAACACCTGGCACAAGTCCTGCACTATAGACTCGTGGATCTTCTGCCACAAATGGGCTCTGAATATTTGAATCAACGAAATCTTCAACGTGGGGATCTTGCCGTGCAAGAAAATCCCGGTTAGGTCCAATTGCACCAAGAACCCCACATATACATTGGCCCTGTTGATGGTGGGAGACCACCATAAAGTGAACCTTCTGTTGGGGATCTGACTCAACCCGGTTCTTTGGGCATTGGTCAACTTCTTAAACTTCAAAGTGTCTTCAAACCCAGACAACTTTTCCCAGAACAACCCTTCCCAGGAATCGAACCCCGTGCCTCGGAACAATGTGTGTTCCAAAATAGTTTCAATGCCACCCAATGCCTGGATCACATCGGTTCTGTACGCCGTCAAGTTCCACAACCGGCCGTCGTGGTGGTTGGACGTCCACCAGAAAGGCGAAAACCGTGCCAAACTGAACTGTCTGAACTCCCGTCTGACCCTGTGGCCCTTATCATATGCCAAAGTGTGTCTGTCCTTCTGGAACAACGTACTAATACGTGGTATACCTCTGTCCCAATTAGCTTCCATATCCTCAAAAGTCAACCGCCTATTCTGCTCCATCGCTTCTTGCCTCTTTATGGCGTACTCTGCCCACACTCTTTGACTATCCAAGAACTCGTTCTCCCACGAGGTTATGTACCGGAAAATTGTAGGAATGATTTTTTCCTCTTGGTGGCTCATTCCGGCCCTGAAATGGGTGATTCCTGTGTCTGTTTGCTGAGACCACCGCAAGTCAGATGCAGGAATAAGAATATGCGAAGCACTGATCATTCCTAGCCCCCCAAGCTCCTTGGGGGTGTAGAAAACTGCCGGTGGGAACCGCGAAGGCATCTTGGAGTTCAACCCCAACTTCACTCTGTTTTGAATCTTGGTTTCACATTTCACCAACGCATCAAGTAATGGCTCTGTGGAAATGATAGCTTCACGGAAATACGCAAAAAGGGCTATCAAAGCGGTGTTCCATTTTGCAGCCGCTTTGGTGAACGTAGAAGACCCCGAAGACAACACTATCTGCCTGATTCTGCTTTGGAACTTGTCGATTTCCACAGCACTTACCTGCAAGAACGCTTTGGCGGTTCTTTCTTTGGTGTCCTGGTTCACAAGGTCCCATACACCTTCTCTGGACGAAGTGGGGTTCTTGGCCCGAATCTTGGGAAGAATCCGAACTTCAAACCCACACATACTGAACAACAAATTGGCATTGTCTCGAGAGTACACTGATGGGTAAGTGTCTTCCCATTCGATAGTACACACGCTGCTGGGGATTCTGCTGGAAATTTCCCAGTACAACGCTTTCCCCAAATTGACGTCGTACCTCATAAGCTTCATTCTGCTATCTTTGGGCCAGCATCTGTGGTTATTGTACCCCACCAAGCGGTCAGAGCTGGCCTCGGGGTTCTCCTGCAAGTAGTCCTGGATCAACTCGTCGGCTTCGTCGCTGCTGAACCGGAAAAAAATGTGAATCTTGTCCAAATAACGGGAGTAGAGCCGGATAGGATTGCTGGTCTCTGTTTCCACGTCCTTAAACTGCAAGAAGTTGTTGGGCGATTGCGGAGGCCCTGCAAGCTCGTTGGCTCTGTCCAAGCCCAAAATCAAAAGGTCAACCATAAGCCCGTAGAACTGGTAGATGAAAGACCCAAACTGCAACCCCCGTATGAGCCCGTACTGGTTGACGTGGTTCATGTCTTTGTAGGTCAAATTGATATTGTTTTTGGACGTCATATAGTCGGCAATGTTGGGGTCCACAATGAGCCTGAGCAACCGGTTCAACAACGTAAAGTCAATCTTTTCAGAAAATTTGCTGAGCGACGTTTCAAACATCACATTGGTCTCTCCGTTGGACGTTTCCCACACATTTTCAAGATTATTGATGCCCTGTGCCCATTTATACACCAAAAGCGGGGGGATCTCGTCGTCGCTGGGCTTCACCCAGTTGGGGAACAACTGTCTTTTGTCTGCTTCGTACCACAAGTACTGGTCCAAATAAGCGTCTGTGATCTTCTCCAACGGATCCACGGCGTAGGTGGGGATCAAATGGGTGTAGTAGTCCATCATTTCAATGCCCGCTTCTTTGAAGATCCGCTGGGTCAAAAGAAACTTCTTGATCCGCCCAAGACACTCGTGGGGGTTGTCGTAGGCCTGCTCGATCAACGCCAACTCTTCCCGCTGTGAAGAGTTGAGCACGGCCCCGGCACTGTAGCTCTCTTTCAAGTTCTCCAACGCAAGCACCAAGAGCTTGGTGTCGTGCTTGTACAGCAACGGAGGAAATGGGATGGGGCTGAATTTCCTGCCTTCAAGCCAATGCACCATCGTCTGGAAAATGGTGATTCCTTCGTCGGGAGTGACGTACGGCCCTTCCTGTGCAAACTGCTGCTGTCTGTTTTGTTCTTCTTTGATCCAAAGACGAGTCAAACGGCCTAGATTCTTCTTCACCATCGTTTTCTCGGCCGTGGCGCCTCTTCGGATCCGGTCCCGGTTATAATGTGCCACCTGGATCCAGTTGTTGGCCTTGGCCTGGATGTACCGCGTGATGATTTTCTCAATGGGTTCAGGCATTCCTGGTACTTTCCACGGAATATTGGCCTTCCAGCACCGCCAGGCTTCACTCAAATGCTGGAGAATCACCCGTGACTTGTTCTGCTTGATGCCTTCGGGAATCATGTCTAGAATGTCATGCATAACTTGGGCCCGAAGCTCCAAATCGTAGTAAGAGTCGATTCTTTGCTTGGTGATAGTTTTGGCCACATCATTGCTTCTTCTGCCTTCAAATTGCCGGGCCAACAAGTTGCCCAACCATCTTTCAAGTAACGGAATGGTTCCTCTCATGAACCCGATCCACACCTTCCAAGCAGGCTGCCAGAACCCACACCCTGGGCCCTTGCCGAGATTCTGGTTGAACCGATGATACACCACATGTTTGAGGTCTTTACAGGCCCTAATTTGGTGCATGACCCTGTACTTGTACCTGTAAATCCCTGTCAACTGACCGAAATGGTTCATGATGTAGTTGAGCCCATCGGCCAACTGGTAAGAATCGACGTTGCCGAGCCTGTACTGCACATGGGAGTCCACAATCATCTTGGTGGCTCGTAATATCTCCCTTATAAGGTGGAATGCACTACCGAATCTCAGCCTTTTTCGTTCTTTGGTAGTTAATGTCTTGGTGGGCTTTAGGTTGAAGTTGTAGTCCAAATGAAGAAACGTAAGTCCTCTTTTGTGGATAAGCAAGTTGAGCATATTGTGGCCCTGTTTGCAAAGCTGCAACCCAGCCTCCACCCAGTCTATGGTCGTTTCCTGAAAGTACTTGGTGGCTTTCAATGATTTCAAAAGGCTCACTTTCCGCCTGTTGTTACGGAGCTTATTGGCCTTTTTGGGCTTGTGGACTTCGTTCAATATGTGGTCTTTAAGAAGTTTCTGGTGTGAGATCTTGGTTTTGAGCGGTGCTCTTGTAGACGCTCTTTGCAAGTACCAGTCTTTGATAAGAGGCACTTCGTGGGCCTTGACGGTCTTTCCAGTGGTCTGGTTGAACGGATGGGGTGCCCACCATAACTGGAGAGCATCAAACGTTCCCGGAGGCTCTACCACCGTTGAAAACTCGTCGTTGTCACTTTCTTCACCGTTCTCTTCTTCACTATCACTATCACTGTCGCTATCGCTCTCCTCTTTGCCCAAAGGCACCAGACTCTCAGCCATGAACGGCCTGATAGCTTGTGGGAGCACAAACTCTTCTGTGTCTTCCTCCTCATCTTCGAATGGTATAGGAGCCAAATCCTTGCCAAAATAGAAGCCCATTTGGGCCTCGTTGGCCTCTTTATCATTGGTCAAGCACCGGAGGGGGTGGTGGTACTTCGAAACCTGCACCAGCCTCACAAACGAGTTGTACATGTACGGAAACGCTATTCTGTACTCCGTTTTCACGGGAACCCTGAAAATGACCCGATCAAGAGAGTCAAACTCTGTGAAATCGTCGTTCTTGTGGCTTTCGTTGGTTTCCTCATATAGCGGCTCGAACTTGGGGCCTCCAGGAATCACCAAATTCAAGCTTTTGGCAGTGATAAACGACGGCGTATCGAAAAGGTAGTAGTAGTTTGGATCAGTCATATTGGGAAGCAACGGCCGGGCTATTCTGTACAATTTGGCCATATTTTGTAGCGAAAACGTCCATGTCTTGTACGATTCGCCGTTTACCACCGATCTGTCGTCCAAGAACGGTTTTTCATCGTACAACACCTCTGCCATGGACTCGTCTTTGATCATCATGTCCACCGGCTCAGGCTCGTCAGCGTCCTCGAAATTCTCAAGCCAGTCGAGCGGCGGCTGCTCGTCGTCAAACGGAGGGAATTTCATCCTTTTGAAGTGTTTCCTGTCCCTCTTCTCTCTTCTCATGGCATTCCAAGTGCTGGCCCACTGGGCTCGATAAACAGGCTCAATAACCTTGGCACTTTCGTTTACAAAAGTGATGGCTCCGGTGATGTGGTACAACACCTTGACCTCTTTGCTTTGCTCCCACGGCTGCGGCATCGTCTCCAAAAGCTTCATGATGGCGTGGGGCATGTATTTCAATGACCCAAGATGAGCTCTTTTATCGGCGGCTACTTTCCGACTAGACAAGTCGCCGTGGTCAATCATGATCTTCCGAAGATGCTCCGGCGGCATCTCCACCTTGTTGGCACGCACAACGCCTTTGTTCTTGTCCTGATTCTTGGGTTCGTACTTTTTCTTCTGTAGTTGGCGCCATCTTTTGGCTCGTTCTTGAAGCTCTCGTTCACTAACGGCCACAGAGAGCCCCGTCGGCTTTCGTTTGGGGGCAGCAGTCCCTGGTGGCGGTGGCGGTGGAGGGACGTGTTTGGCACGTTTGGCGGAAGTACCTGCTGTAGCAGAATTGGAAGGTGGAGGTGGTGGAGGTGGTCTTCGAATCGCACTTGAACTAATACCTGGAGGCGGTGGGGGCGCTCCATTCATACGCCCAGATGCTGTAGGGGGCGGCACACGGCCATTACCACTGGGCTTGCCGTTTGGGCCCTTCGGTGGCGGAGGTGGCGGTGGTCTTCGACTCATTTTTTTGTGGTGGAAAAGTGTAGTTGTTTTGTATACCATCTCATCTATCCGCACTGATACTGAGGACACTGAGGGCCTGCTGGCCTGCATATAGGGATACAATATATGCAGGAATCACAAACCTCTGTGTCTTTACAGTCCCTCAACCCTTGTTTATATGCACTCCCTACACACCCACTCCCTCACTCCCCCATATCCCGCGATTACGCTTCTTTAATCCAATTCATCATCCACAATCATGGCAGACCTTGTCGGTTCGAACGCCTTCCTCGACACTTTTGACAGCATCAAAGAGGTCTTGGACGCCCTTACCGAACAGGGCCAAAACTCCAATTTACGGCCCAATAGATTCACCGCTTTTGTCACCTATTGCTACTCGTGGTATGGCCTAGCCTGTATGGCAATAGCCATAGTTTTGAATCGAACTTTGGTGGTGGCGTCCACAAACAACTCCCGGGTGCAGCAAATGTTGGTAAATAGGCGGCGGCACTCGATTGTTGGCGGCAACAAGGCCGAGTTGTTGAAACATGCTAGCCAATTGGCGTTTAGACTCGTGACAATTGGCGTGTTGGTGTACAATGCGTACAACGTGTTGATGACGCTCAATACCATGGCCTATTTGACGGGACGGGAGGCCAACTGGGTGTTCCGGCTAATGCGGTGGACCGGCTGGTTCGAATACGACGTGGAGACGTCCCTGAAGTACTATAAGACTCCCAAAACCCAAGTGATGATTGGGCCTTGCACCGACATGTACTGGCCTGTTTTCCTAGGCTTCTGCTTGTCGCTGTTTGTGGAGACGTTCATGTCGTCCATTGAAGGGGTCAAACCGTACACGGAGGCCGGGTTGACGATCTTTGAGCACTCGTTTGCGTTCCAAGAAGCCAGCTCCACCGGCAATTTATTCTTGGGCGACTATCGGGTCACCAGACGCCCCACAGAAGAGTTGTTGGTGATTTGTCTCTTCCTGACGTTGAACCACTTAAATATCCACATCGGCGCCTTGGTCAACAAGAACAAATACAGGCTAATTCCGTCCACTATAATCGGGCTCGGGTTCTTGTGGTATTTCACTAACATCTTGATGCAGGGCAAGTGGAGCCAGTTCCCGGTGATAATCGTGGGCACCATTTTCCCCCAGTTGTTGATCATTGCAGTTATTGCGTTGTCCATGGTGATTTTCGTGTTGGCGATGTTTGCTACGGGGTTCAACTTGAAAGATTTGAACTACGGCAGTTTTTTCCTCGAACAGGACCCAGAGTTCCAAGAGAGGACTTTTTTCAAGCTCAGCGACGATTTCTACACCACCTTGCTCAATCTTGGCATGTTGTCGATTACACTGGCAGGTAAATCAAGCTATATCACCGAACTAAGCATTGCCACGGTGGACGACGAGACCTGGGTCGAAAGAAGCATCTGGCAGAAGTTTGGCTACAATTTGAGAGGCCTTTTGAGCCTGAAACCACACAAACACCAACTCGTCAACTTAATAAAGACCCAGCTGCTGTCCAGGGGGTACAGTAACTTGATTGCCGAACCGTCTATGAAGCTCGTCACGGGCGGCCACAAAACACAGTCCGCTGAACGCACTACTGTCATGAAGAGACGGTTCAGGGCCATCCAGACCATCACCAAGAACTTCTTGCTGCTTTTGGTCAGTATTTTCGTCGACAAGTTCGTGTTGCAGTTGTTCAGCAGATCCACAGACCCACAGGAAACGAAGTACGACATAATGGGCGAAGAAGACTACGACCAGCTCCAAGAACGCCGCAACAGATTGCCGGCATTTTTGCGGAAGTTTGTGAAGCCCAAAGTCAAACAGTCCCCAGAGACAGCAACAGCCACCTTGGTGGAGTTGGACGCTTTCACGGACGAAGATTTATCACAACAGTACGTGCAGCTATTGAAGGGCAGTGATTTGAGCGAAAGGGATGGCTCTACAGACTTTCAAGACTACGAAAGTGAGTGGGAAGAGTCGGATATTGAAAGCGTGGTGGACGACGTGGAGTTCATTTCGCCGCAGCTGTTCCAGGAGTTGATCACCGACGACAACAATCTCCAGATTTTGAAGAGCCATTTGGCCCACAGTCTGGGAGTGATGACCCGGTCGAAGTTCAGGCAAACGTCACAGAGCTCCAATGCATACAAGGACGAGACCACCAAGTTGATTGAGGTGTTGTTGAGCAAGAGACAAGGCCATCTCGAAAAGGTGTTGAACGGCGACGTTCAAGACGAATTGAACGATGATTTGACCTCCAAACTCGACTGTGTGATCTGCCAGGTGAATACCAGAGAGATTATCACATGGCCATGTAAGTGTTTTTCCATCTGTGAAGGGTGCAGGCTAACGTTGGCGTCCAAGGGGATCGAGGGGTGTGTGTGTTGCCGGAAGAATGTGGACGGGGTGTCGAGAGTGTTTGTGCCATAGAAGGAGGTTCGGCAGACTCGTTGCGAGATTGCCTGTTCTCTGCAGTATCGCCTGTTATCTGCAGCATCATGCAGCAGTTTACCACAAGCAGCCACATGTGACAAGAGACCCTTACACCAAGGGAAATCTACAGCCAAGGCGGCACCTGACCTTCTTAAAGGCTCTCCATCGCCAGAAGCTTAAGACCGAGGCACGACCCCAAGCACTCACAAATTGCTAAAACCACACAAGAACCCACAATTAAGCACAGAAAGATAGCTTATTCACACACCAGATTCACTACCCACAGATTGCAGCCTTTTTCCGCCCTTGGGAGCCATACTTTGCAGCCCTTTTTAGCCGTGCATCGTCTTTGCAGCAATTAGCATTGCAAATTTCAGCAGATGCTGCAAACTGCAAATCCAACGGAAAACCGCCAAAAAAAATCCAAGGCGTCTTTCATCCAACATATCTCCACTTACACAACAAACCCACGCCAATGCATATATATACTACGAATTTAGCATCTCTGTTTATGCCACTAAACGGTTTATAGTACGCCAAAACGAAAAAAAAATCGGCAAAAAAACGCGAGTAAAAAAAAAGCTGAAAACATCAAAGTCTAATAAACAACGGTCGACTTCACTCAATCTTTCCCTTGATCGAATAGGCCTTGTAGGAACGAAAAGACTTGCTGTTTGAACACAAACCCATTCATTTAGCTTTGGCAACTTATTTATTCGTTGTGGTCTAGTTTACAAACACAAAAAGACCCTTTTTAACCGTTTGTGTCATTCGCTGAAAACAAACCCCTATTTTTGAACCATGTCTGCAGAGAGTGAATTTGTGTTCACCACCACAAAAACAACGACTGCCGTGGCCACCACGACTTTGGCGCCCACTTTGGAGGCCCTTTCCACCACTTTGGGAGACACGTTTGTGCACTATTTGAACTATTTGGGTAAAGTTCCGGGGGGACATTTGTTGTTATGGTACATTAAGGCATCTTACAAAAATGATCCGATTAGGTCGTTATTTGAGTTGGCTTTGTTCATATTCGGAGTACATTACTTCCTTAGGTCCAAGAGAAAGGAAAACAAAAGCGACGTGATCAGATTGTCCAAGAAAGAAGTGGACGAATTGATAGATGAGTGGACCCCTACTGATTTGGTGGAAGAAGTCAGTGATATCGAAGCATGGCAAGCAAAATCCATTCCTGTCATTAAAGGTGAAAACGCCAGCCATGTTGAGTTGGTCAACTTGACTAAACGGTCCAATGTGGTTAATTTCACCAGCACAGATTACTTGTCGTTGAACAACAGCACAGAAGTTAAAGAAGCAGCTAAGTTTGCCATTCAAAGCTCGGGGGTGGGAGCTTGTTCTCCACCCAACTTCTATGGGCTGCAGGATTTCCATGTCAGATTAGAGGAAGATTTGGCTGAGTTCCTTGAAACCGAACAATCTATTCTTTATGGACAAGATTTCGTTACTCCAAGCTCGGTTATTCCTGCTTTTGTCAAGAGAGGTGACTTGTGTATTGTTGATTCCGGTGTCAACTTGTCGATTCAAAAAGCTTTGATTGTCAGTAGGTGTGACATCGAGTGGTACAATCACAACGATACCAACCACCTTGAAAAAATTTTGATGGAAATTAAACCCACTTTGGATAAGCAAAAACCACTTAGAAGAAGAATCTTGGTCACCGAAGCTTTGTTCAGCAATGACGGTTCTTTAGCCAACTTGCCAAAGATTGTCGAATTGAAAAATAGGTTCAAGTATAGATTGTTCTTGGACGAATCCAACAGTATTGGTGTTTTGGGTAAAACTGGTAAAGGTATCACCGAGCACTTTGATATTCCTAGATCTGAGATTTCCATCACCGTGGGGACTTTGGCTGGTCCTTTGGCCAGTTCTGGTGGGTTCTGTGCTGGTGTTGTGCCAATGATCCATCACCAAAGATTGTCTTCTTTGGCCTATGTTTTCAGTGCTTCTTTACCTCCATACAGTGCCAGAGCCGCCTCCCAAGCTATTAAAGAAATCACCAAACTAAATTCTGAAGGTAACTCCATCTTGATGACCAAATTACACGAATATACCCGTTTTGCCCACGATGAAATCTCCAGGTTGCTCAAGAAGTCCAAGTACGTTGAGATCAGCTCCAATGTCAACTCTCCTGCTATTCATTTGAGCTTGAAACTGCCTTACAGAGAAGCATTGGGATTGCCTGATTTCTACGGTAGCACCAAGCTTTTGACTTCAGGTAAGAGAGACAAATACAACAACGAGTTCAATGAAAAATACAACCTTGAAAACTTTTTGTTGCAAAAAATAGTGGACTACATCTTGGTCAACTTCAATTGTCTTATCACTAGAAGCAAAAACTTGTTGGTGCATGAAAACTTACCTATCTTAAGACCTCATTTATTGATCTACCTCAATACTGGCGTTTCAAAGAGTGAATTGAGTTTCTTGGTGGAACGCCTTGACGAATCTATCAACAGTGTCTGTGGCCGGATTCGCAATGAACACGATTTACTCAACTTAGAAAATGAAATGAAGGTGTATTGAACCTTTGAAATGTTATGCTAAAAACACCAACCCAAAATTATCTAATAACCTAATCCTTAATAATTCATTAATATATTCTTGTAGTTACCAATCTTAGTACCTCTATTTGTTCATTCTGTTTCTTGCTTCTCTGGCAATGGCCCTTGCTTCTTCTATATCGTGGGCATTGTTATGGTTCAAATCTTTGGTAAGTTCGTACGCTTCACTATATTTTTTGAGCTCCAAAGCGTATCGAGCCAACCATAGACGGGCTTTGGAAGTTTCGTCCGTAATTCCCCATTCGATTTCCTGATCGAAGCACAATTTCATGTACTTGTAACAATCCTTGTATTTACCGGTCTTTTCATAGATTATAGCTAGCTTGTAGCAGATATAAGGATCGAAGCTATCCTGGTTTTCTTGGACTTTGACCAAATACTCGATGTTCAACGCTTTTTCAAACGATTTTATAGCTTCATCATACTTGGATATCTTCTCATAGCAATTCCCAATGGCCTGCCACATCCGTTTATCCATTGGCTGCAAATTAGTGGCTCGCTGATAATAATATAACGAATAAAGATGCATGTCTAGCACTTCGTACGCCTGTCCCAACCCGTACCACGCCCTGAAGTCCTTAGGATTGATATCGACGGCTCGTCTGTAACTTTCAATGGCAGCATGGCTATTTTTCAACTCCACAAACTCGTGTCCCATAAGCGTCCATGCACTAAGACTATTTTTGTTTAGTATCAACGCCCGTTTATAGTACATTATGGCCTTTTCATGCTCCCCCTTCATGGAATGATAGTTTGCAATGATGCAGCAGGTCTCAGGCTTGAATTTGTCGATATTGGAGGAGTATTGGGCAAGAAATGATAGCTTGGACTTCTTTTCCATTACATAAAGCATATTTGAGTAAGTATCGAGGTCATCTATTCGTAAAGGGTCATCTTCAAGGATTTGGTCGAATATCACCTCCGCCTGATAGTAGTCTAAGGAATGGTAGCAGATCAAGAATTTTTGGATTTTCAAAAAGTTGAAATTGGGGAACACTTTTAGAAGCTTGTCCAAGCTGGTATTGACGTCGACAGATTGCTGGTAGAATTCTTGGAGCAATACCACCTCAAAGAACTTGAACATAATATTGGAGCTTAGAGATCCAGACTTCTTGAGCTGATTAATCATCTCCACCGCTTCTTCCATGTCCACTATAGAGCCTATGAGCTCCTGCCAACATGACCAATTGTACGGAAATAATTTCAACGACTGCACCAAGCTGTACTGGCACAACTTGAGGTTCTTTTTCTTCTTGTATATGGTGCCTAGCAAGTAGTGGAGGAACGCGTTCGGCTTATTGGTGGCATCTTTGTTGTAGTTATCGATTTCTTGGATGATCTGAGACAATTTGGAGTTGGAGTCATGGCCCCCATCTGGCCCTCCCACGATATTTCCCTGCGGCTTATGGGCACTAGTTCCCCCACCGTTCATGGCTTGGGGATCGTTGCCGTCAGGTAGCGTGAACAAGTTCACAGATCCGTCAGTCTCCTCAGCCGTCTTCTTATCGATGGAAAGAAGCTTGGAATAAAGCTTCAAAAAAATGGCGTCGCCGCTCCTGCACCCCCGCAAAACGTAAGCACACCTGTCGAACTCCTTCACATTGAAGTACGACTTGGCCAATATCACTTTCGTGTAGTCTTCCACGTCTAGCAGGTCTATTTCCATTCGTGGTACTTGTAACACCGAAGTCGTTGGTACAAGCCCCGATATGGCTTCAGCGCACCATTTTGACGCCTGAAAAAGGTTTAGGTTCGACAACACCACCTGTGCATGAAGTAAATCATGTCTTAGCTTGTCAATCGACTCTTCTGTGTCCATTAGAATCAAGTAGATAGGGACGTTAGATCACAAGTTGGTATAAACAGAAAAAAAAAGTACGCGAACATAAAACATCACATATATCTCACTACGCAGAGCAGATGATAGAAGATACCCAATACCAGGGCTTACATAAGCAGATACAAAAAGCCAGGGCCAGCAAAGGGTCAGTGGACGCGTTGTTGGGCAATTTGCATGACAAAAAGGCTCAGAAAAGTGCCATAGTGGACTCGTTTCTTGTGACCAAATTACGAAGAGATTTCAAAAACTGGCACCGCAAAGATACGCAAGAATTTGTGGAAGAAGAGGCCTACAGCTACAATAAGAAGCTTGCAGTGATGCGCAAGGTCAACGGAGAGTTGGAGACGGCACTCCAGGAGCTTGAAACGAAGTCCAAACAGGTGAAATTGCCGCTGGTATCGCTTTCACGAGCCACATTTGAGCAATACGATACGTCGCTTTTAAGTGACACAATAACAACGCCAGAAATCCGTATAGACGAGGTGTTCTCGCTCAACGGCGAGGGGAAGCCGCAGCTTACGTTTGAGGTGTTTGAAAAGTTGATCAATATAGAGCACCGGCTCAAAGTGGAGCGGATGGTGAAGTACGATATATTGCGGAAGATTCACCGAGAGTTGACGGCGTCCAACCAGAAGTGGAATGCCCGGAGTAGCACGATGGATGCGTTCTTGAAGGAGAAGTTGCGGGGGATCATAGCGGAGGTGGAGAGCGTGAAGCAGCTTGAAAAGGAGGAGATGTACGAGGTGGAGGAGGAGGTGGAAGAGGAAGTGGACGTTGAAGTGGAGGCAGAGATGGAGGGAGAGATGGAGGGAGACACAGAAATGCGAGAGGAGCAGACGCTAGAGGCAGATGAAGGAGAAGAAGAAGACAAAGAAGAAGAAGAAGAAGAAGAAGACAAAGAAGAAGAAGAAGAAGAAGAAGAAGAAGAAGAAGAAGAAGAAGAAGAAGAAGAAGAAGAAGAAGAAGAAGAAGAAGAAAAAGAAGAGGCAGAAAAAGAAGAGGCAGAAGAAGAAATAGAACAAGGACAGACAGAACAAGGCATAGAAGCAGGGCAGGAACAAGTTGCCACAGAAGTTGCTACGCCACAAGACAAAGACGATATGATGCTCGACTAGCATATCTGAATATATTAATGCATACATACGCCCATGGTGCCATGGCCGCTTTGCAATTGACTCATTGTACAAGCTGTGCTCGTATACCTCTAGACAGTCCACTCTAGTAGACCTTGCATACACGTAGTGATAAAACCAGCCCACTTAAAAGACCTTAGCCTGCTAGTCACTTAGCCTAGCAGCACCTTCCAATTCCGGTTAGACCAACTCTCTAACCAACCATCCTAGTTTGCAGCAGCCAATTCCGGTGCTGGGATCTTGGGCTCTACCTTCCCGCTCATAAGGTAATTGGCCACCTCTCCGGCCGAGTCCCCGTTAGCTCTTCTCCACTTAATGATTCTGAATAACTGGTATCCGGCCACACCACCCAAAAAGAAGTTGACAGAGGCCAAAAGCGGGTTTCTGGGCTTGATCACAAACCCGGCCCATCTGGTCCAGATTACCCCTGTTCCAAATAAAGCAATTTGCTGGGTTCCGGAAAGCTTTTCGACTGGTCTTTGGATATCATTGATACCAGCCACAACTAAGGACCATTTTAACATTGGAGCCCAAAAATGAACGGTTTTAGGCCCGGTTTCGGAATTCAAGAACCTGGTGAATCTACTAGTTGATGCAGTTGCCATTTTGTGTGAAATCTGATGGTGTTTGTGTTAATATGTAAAAAGGTGTTTTTGTGTAAGATATATTTTTGTCGGAGGAGGATGATCCATTTCGCGGGTGGGGTCAATAAAGTACCGAAAAGCTGCAAAATTAACTATAAACTTTAGCTAAGGTTGTGGGTTCGAATATCAGTGCAGACATGGGGTGGTGCTTACAACTTGGCCTGGTACCCTTCCGAGTCCAACCACTTCACAACGCTGTCGTACTGTCTGTCCACAAAGTTGATTTTGGCCGTCACAGAGTCCAATGCTTGGCTCAATGCTTGCTTGTAGTAAGTAGTGTCTTTGTCTTTAAAGAACTGTTCCACCGCCTCTTTTTGTGCCTGCTTAGTGAACCCTCTGATAACAATCTTGGTCAAGCTACCAAACATAGACAATTCCGGTGGGTGTGCCTCCACAATTCTGTCAAAGTTCTTGGTGTACCATTCCCATGACTTCTGGATCCCAATGGCCGACGAAGAGAACGAAATCAATGGCTTGTAGGTGTCTTGCTTTTTGATCACGTCAAAGTCAAACAACAATCCCAACACCTTGTCCACGATCTTTTCATCTCTGAAACTACCCAAAGCGTACAATGCAGAAATTTTCACGTCTGCTGCCTTGGACTCAGTGTAGATCTTCACAAGCTGGTCATAGGTGGTTTCGTCTCCATATTTGGCAGCAGTGGAGAACACAACGGTTCTGATATTGGAGTGGATGGCCGTCTGGTCTCCGTCAACGTATTTAGCGAAAAGCGACTCGCAAAGTTCCACGTACTTAGGGTGCTGGGACCCTACGGCTTTGTTGAACAAGCAGATCTTCAACTGTTGAGACTCAAAGGTGTCGTCGTCGGAAAAGGTGTAGCCCACTTCGTTCAATTTCTTTTCAATCAAGTCGTAGCTGAAACTGTTGATGGCCTTGATGGCGTCTTCACTTTCAAAAGTGAAAGACGATTTAATAAACGACAAACTTCCAACAATCTCGTCCCACACAACAGCACTAGACTCATTGGACCACGACTTGACCAAAGTCAACAAGCTGGTGGTGGGAATGAAGCCAGATGTGGACAAACTCTTAGCATCGGCCACCAATCCGGCCCGGTCTTCCACAGACAACTTTCCTTCCACACCAGCTTGTCCCAATTTGGTCCAACGGTCCAATGGGTAAGCAGTTCTGTAGATCCCGGCCTGGTTGGCGTTGATCTTGTAGAAATCGTCATCGATGTCTAACTTGACCTTGGCAGATCTGGTGTTCAAAGTGACGGTGGAGTCAATGCCTTTGCTGGTTTTAATAGACAAGAAAACTGGGTAGATCAACTGATCTTCTTCTTCTTTGACGTCACCCGTGGTCAAGAACCGGTTCTGGGTCACTTCGAGCTCGTTGGACCCCAACTCTTTGACGGTGATCAAAGGATACCCGGTGTTTTTGGTCCAGATATCCATCACGGTGTTGACGTCTTTACCACTGGCCTTGGCCAAAGCATCCCATAAGTCGCTGGTCTGAGTGTTGCCCCATTTGTGTTTCTTTAAGTAGTTGGACACCCCGGTGATGAAGGTCTCTTCGCCCAACCAGTTGGAGATCATCTTCAACAACGAAGAACCCTTGGCGTAAGAAATAGCATCGAAAATCTGGTTGACGTCATTGGCTCTTTTCATAGGCACTTCAATGGGGTGACTGGATCTCAACCCATCCAAACTCAAAGCCTGTTGCAAGTCGTCGGTGACGTAGCTTTCCCAGACTTTCCAATCAGGGTTCAAAGCGTCACAAGCGTACCAAGACATCCAGGTGGCAAACCCTTCGTTAAGCCAAAGACCGTCCCAGAAATCCATGGTGACCAAGTTCCCAAACCACTGGTGGGCCAATTCGTGCATCACCACCTCTGTGACCCGTTTCAACACGTTGACGGACGCCTTTTTAGGGTCAATTAACACTTCCACGGTTCTGAACGTGATCAACCCATAGTTTTCCATGGCTCCGGCAGCAAAGTCGTGGATGGCCACCAAGTCACATTTGGGCAATGGGTAAGGAATATCGAACTTCTTGTCGAAGAACTTCAATGTTTTGGCAGTGATATCGGCAGAATAGTGGCACAAGTCCTCTCCGCCAGGGGTGGTGTACACTCTCACAGGCACTTGGTAGTCGTTGTTCTCCACATATTTCAAGTCTCCCACAATAAAAGCCACTAAATAAGTGGACATGACGGGGGTGGTGTTGAACTCGACCAACTTCTTGTTGTCGTCCAACAACGTGGTGGTTTTGACGTCCATATTGGACAAGCACACCAACAGTTTGTCTGCAATCAAGGAAATATCAAAGGTTGCTTTCAAGGCTGGCTCGTCAAACAGCGGGAACGCCCTACGACAGTCAATTGGCTCAAACTGCGTGGTGGCCAAGTACTTGGTCTCGCCGTTTTCTTGGTACGATGACCTGTAGAACCCAGCCATTTGATCGTTCAAGATCCCCTTGAATTTGATGTGTAGCTTGGCCACAGACCCTACTGCCAATTTATCGGCCAATGGGAAAGTAACTTGCTGTTTATAGTCATCAAACACGAACCTGTCGTTGGGAACCTGGAGGTCATTGACCTTGACGTCAAAGTATTCGATTTCCAACGTATTCAAAGTGATATAATCAGATGATTCCAATACTTTTAAGCTGATAGTTTCGTCCCCAGTAAATGTGAAATCACTGAAATTGGGCTCTAAAGTAACTTTGTAATTGATCGGTTTGACATTTGCGGGCAAGATCTCTCTTTCTACGGCGGGGCCGCCGGACGTTAAGAGACACATTGCTTTGTTTTGGCAGGTTTTGAGTTAAAAAATAGAGAAAACAAAAAAACGGAAATGCTAAACTCTTTATAGGGTTTACAGAAGGTGGCACATTTTATGCGCGTTCTTAACGCCTCCGCTAAAATCCGTTTTTGGTGCCTTACAGCCAACGGTTTGACAGGTTTATATTTAGCTATGTAGACAGGAGTTTGTTAGCGTTCGTCTTTGTGTTCGGTTGTGTTTGTGGTTGTGTTTGTGGTTGTGTTTGTGACCGTATTTGAAGTGGCGTTTGTGGTTCTGTTTGAGTTCCTCAGGTTCGTGTTTGGCCTGTCAACTGTTAGGCTCGGTCTTCGCTGGTGCCTCTCCGTAGACGGCGCTAGCAAATGACACATGTATACGGCACTGCATGCCGGAACCGGGGAAAATGCACCGAATGGCACAAGCAGAGCCTTATTATACTGGCATGCAGGGTTGCAGCACTAAGATGTGCCGAATCCTTTCAATCACCACTTGAACCGGCGGCGTTCAAGGCTCTGTAAGGTTGATTCTGTCCACCTCAACCTCCAGAGGCCCTCCATCTACCCGGTTCGGTAGATCAAGTGGATCCCGCTATCTGTCTCCACAGGCTCACTCAACTCCCCGATATTCAAACTAAAGGACTTCTCCTCGAATGATGGCTGCATCTGGCCCTTGCTGAACCATCCCAAGTCGCCCCCTTGGCTGTGGCTGGAACAATCACTCTCTGTCTGGGCCAATTCTGCTATTGGTTTGCCCCCCAATATCTGTTCTCGATAACTGTTGATTTGACGTATAGCGTCGTCCCTAGTTCTGGTTATGCCGTCAGGTGACTTCCAGGACTTGGGTCTCCTGCTCTGGTTGTGCTTCACAAGCAAATGTGTCACTCTGACCTGTTTTTCCTTGTTTACAACTGGCCTGTACCCATTTTGCTCAAATGCCTGAAGATACTTGTCTAATTTGGCAGTATCTGTGCCTTCTGGAGGCGTCCAGCTGGACTCGTTTGTGCTGAGATTGAGAAAGTATTCCTTGTTGTGGGTTCGGGAGATCCGAATGGCGTAGTTTGGCGGCAATCCTGTTTCCATTATGGACTGGTATGTTTATTTGTCATGTAAAAAGTGGTCCGCAAAGAAATTCTCAAGTCTCACCAGATTGGTTCACACACGAAAGAGCAGCTATCTCAATGCAGAGTTTCATATTAAAGTTATGTCGAAGAGGTTGATAAGTAATAGGATGTGGGTTGGTCTAGTGCAGCAGATATGACTTTTTTAACGGTAAAGATGTATTTTTAGCATGGACGAATGACCTTAGGGGTATAGCATTAGCCAGCTAGTTAATGGTCAATACGTATTCTCAGTTCTTCATCAACGCTTCACGGTGTATATTCTATCTTTGATATTCGGTCTTTGATATGGATCTTTGATATTGATGTCTATGTTTAATATTCGTCTTTGATATTGTATCTGTTTCATGTTCAATATTCAGTAATTTCAATATACTCGACATTCGGTAATTTCAATATATTCGATTCGACAACTTCAATATGCTATATCTTTAATATCTTATCCTATATCTTTTCTTTGATACCATCAATATCCTAAATCTTCAATATATTTCGATACATTTCGTGTCTTTAATACTATATCTTCAATATCCCGTATCTTTAGATCTATCTAATTATATCCTGTACCTTTAAATCTATCTAATTATATCTTCAATAACCAGTATCTTTCAACCAGTATCTTTCAACCAGTATCTTTCAACCAGTATCTTTTAATCTTATCTTAACTCTGTATCATCAATTTTCTATATATTCAATACTACTATTTCTTTAGAATCTATATCTTCAGTATCCCAGTATTCTACATACTTAATTATACGACATCTTATATCTTCAACACCTTCAGTATACTTAATATTCTACCTTCAATATTCAGTGTATTTGATAGTCAATATCTTCTGTAGTTTTAGTATTATCGTCAGTATCTTATTCTTCAATATTCAATAAATTTAGTTACACTGCACTATCTTATGTCTTATATTCTCAATATAGATATACTTGGTATCTTCAATACTCTATCTTCTATCTTCAATATTATCTTCAAAATCTTTGGAATTTTATCTTCAGTATCTTCAATTCCATCTTCTAGATCCTATTCCATCTTATTTATATTCCCTTGGCCTTCAACGCATCAAGCACCTGGTTGTACACCACGTCCACCGGATGGTCACATCTGACCTTCACAACCTTGCCTTGCTTCTCGAAGTAGTCCACCACCGGCATGGAGGTCTCCACGAACGTCCTGAACCGCTTTTTAATACTTTCCAAGTTGTCGTCGGCTCTGCCACTGGTCTTACCTCTTTCCAACAATCTTTCAAGCATGACAGCTTCCGGACACTCGAAAAAGAGAGTGAAGGACGATACCGCCACCTGCTCTTCAAACGTCAATGCCTGGTCCATTTTCCGGGGGAACCCGTCAACCAAAAACTTCTTATTGCCCTTCTTGTACTCCTCTCCAATAGCCTGTTGTAATAATGCGATTGTCACTTCCTGTGGCACAATGTTTCCCTCTTTGATATACGTGGCAATCAACTCTCCGTACTTGGATCCTGGTCTGGCCTGCTCGGCTCTAAGTAAGTCTCCGGCAGACAAGTGAACAAACCCTTTTTCATTGACCAATTTGGCACACTGAGTTCCTTTCCCAGCGCCGGGGCCCCCCAACACAAACACTACGCTGACCTCTTTGCCGAACGCCGGGGAGGTCGCAGGTTCGACTTGCGACTTGGGGGCTTCGCTGGTGGTGAAAACAGCGGCAACAGAAGTACCCAAGGCCAAAATACCCAACCCTAAAAGAATCTTACCTCTGCCGGAGTTGGAGCTGGAGCCTGTGGAATTTTCTGGTTTTTTGGGCTCTGTTTTGGGGAATTTCGGTTTGTTGGAATTGAACCGAGCAAATGGCACAGCTAACCGAGTAGATGGCACGGTTAACCGTGCAGGTTTTGCAGTTCTAAACAATGATCTGGTGGGAATTCGTAACATGTGTTGATAGTGAAATTTTGGCGTGTGCATTTTTTTGAAAATTTTTAGTACGCACTACACATGGCTAACATAGTCTAATCTTTCTTTTGAAAAGCCGCCAACCGCTCGTCATTGTACCGCAAATACGTGCCGTTGATTTCCTTCGTCCAGCCGTTCAAGGCGAGGTTCACGTAGACGGTGGCTGGGGTTTCCGGCGCCAACAATTTTTTGTCTTGGTGCAAATCGGTGAATCTCTTGTGGCTCTCAGGCTTCATGGAGTCCACATGTTTCTCCCGAATATCCTTCTGCATGTTTGTGTCCACGACCCCTGGTGCAACAGACAACGTCTGGATGTCGGGCTCCTGCTCGGCAATGGTCAATATCAAGTGGTTTAAAGCGGCTTTGGACGACCCGTAGCAGCCCCAGCCGCTGGTAGCGCCTACCGATGCCCCTGAAGACACACCAATAAAGCTGCCCTTGGACTTTCTCAAGTGGGGGATGGCGTGTTTGGCAAGATTGACCACCGAGAAGAAGTTGATGTCGAACGATTTCTTCCAGCTGTCGATATTGGCGTTATCAATGGACTCTACTGGGTCCAATACCCCAGCATTGGCCACCACCGAGTTCAAGTGGCCAAACTTCGAAATCGCCAATTGCACGCTCTTGGCCACCACAGCGTCATCGACCACGTCCCCAGCCACAACTGCAACCCTTTCTGCTCCAAATTCGTCTACCAATTGCTGCAACTTATCGGCAGATCTAGCTACTGCCACAAGAGCGGTATTTTGCTGGGCCAAAAGAACCCGAGCAATTGAAGCTCCAATGCCTGCAAAACCGTTAGTAAACTCTTTCGAACCGGCAACCACACCACAACAGTGCCCACACCACAAACAAGCTTTACATACCCGAAGAGGCCCCTGTTAAAAGCATAACAAATGTCATTGTGTCTCTATAGTATGTATATCTCTGATTTTTTTTGCAGGTCGCATTTTTTTATTTATACTACAACCCCGTTGTGGACGTCTATGATAAACAATGAATATCAATTTAGATTCGGCAAGGGACACACTTTGTAAGAACATCTTGATTTACGGCTACTGCAAGTTCGAAAATAAGGGGTGTGCTTTTAAGCACCAACTTTCGGGGTCTGCAAGGCCCGGCAGTGCCAATTCTGCGTCCTTGAAATCCGAGGAAAAGTCTACAACAACAAATGGCGTCAGTTCGATTTCCACGCCGGGATCTGCTAACGGCAAGGAGAAGAAGAAGTTCAATTTCAATACCCCTTCATTCCAGCCGTCTGTGGGCGGTTTGTCCAGTAAATTTGCCGGGTTATCACCAAAACTAGATGATATACCTACGTTTGTACCCAACGACGCTTCTACGGCGTCTGCTGGCCCGGCCTCGGCGCCTCCTTCAGCTGCAGCCCACATATCCACTACATCAGCGCCTGGAAGTTCCACCAGTGGCAATTCCACGGCTGATTCTTCCTCTGGCGGCAAGAAGTTTAACATTTCTGCATCAGCATTCACTCCCAGCTTCGACCTGGTGTCAATACAATCCCCACAACCAGCTATAAACAACCCCTATGCGGCCAGCTCTGCCACCACGCCCCAGTCCATGACAAATTTGCCGGGCAACGATATGTTCTATCAGCCTAATGCCGCTTCCATAAGCAATTACCCGTTAAACTACCACCTTTACGCCCCGCCGCCCCCACCACGGCTTTCTATCCCGTTACCGGGCCACCAGGTCATCAGCAACAACATGTTCATCCCCAACGACTTGCGGGAACTGATTCAGAAGAAGAACGAAGAGACTATGTTCACTTTGGGAAGAACGAACTTGCCAGACAACGTCAATGTGTACCATTCGCTTATCCCACTCGATATGGAGTACAAGAGCAGTGTGTGGCAGGTGAACAGTGCCATCTACAAGGTCTTCTCCAACCAGGACGGTAACGCCTATGTCTTGCGTAAAATAGACCACGAGAGCTTGCTTAGCATCACCGACAAATTACCTTTCAAACAGGTGGAAAAATGGAAGAGTATCTCCAACAGCAATGTGGTCAAGCTATATGACTGTTTCACCACCATAGCTTTTGGGGGCAATGTCAGCCAGCTTTGTTTGGTATATGATTATTATCCGGGCGCCATGACGTTAACAGAGCAGCATTTCACCAGAAAACTCGGGGGTAAAGTCGAACCGGTGACAACGGACTTGGTGTGGTGTTATATTATCCAGATAACCAACGCTTTGTTAGCAATCCACGCCAAAAAGCTTTGTGCGTGCTCCAGTTTGGACTTGTCCAAGATCATTGTCACAGGTAAGGGTAGAATCAAGCTCGGCAGTGTGGGGGTCAGTGATATCTTGCAATACGACCAAAATAGAGACTTTGACGTGCTTCAGAAACAGGATTTCAAGCAGTTCGGCCGTATAGTGACAGAGCTCGTGGTGCTTTTGTTGCCTCCTAATTTACGTTACGACCCAGCAGAAGGGTTGTCGAAATTGAAAGCATTCCAGCAGTATGTGGATTTGGAACTTGTAGAGGTTATAGAAGAGTTGTCTAGCGACAATTTTGACCTTGACAAGTTCAACCAGAGGTATCTTGCCAGTAAAATGATCAAAATGATCGACAGTCTTCAAGATAGTCGAGACTACGTGGAAAACCAACTTGGCAGCGAGTTAGAGAATGCCCGCTTGTTCAGATTGATAAGCAAGATCAATTTTGTGTTGGATAATCCCAAATACAACTGGAAAGAGAATGAGAGAACCTACCTTATTAAGTTATTCCACGATTATATTTTCCATCAAGTGGACGATGCTAATAAACCGGTGGTTGATTTATCTCGGGTGTTGGTGAAATTGAACAAGTTGGACTGTGGCATTGACGAGAAGTTTATGTTGATTACGCCTAACGATAAGCTGTCGATACTTGTGAGTTATAAGGAGATTCGGGATATTATAGATCTGACGTTCCGGGACTTGACAAAGTAAGCTAAAGATTTAGAGAAAAGACAGGAATATGCGTGAGAGATGTAGCATTAACAATTAGCAATTCGGGTATGATACTACACAATTTGGCAGCTACTGTGGCAAAAAGAGACAAAGAGACATAAGACATATCTTTAGTACAGCGGAAAACCGAACAAAATACAGTGAATTGCTACTTTCAAAGGTTCCAGTGGTAAACCAGTCGAATCGCAGCGGAATACGTAAATGATTCAGTAGTATAATTTTATCGGCTGCAAATAAATGCGGTAAACACACGCCTATAATAAAGATGATAATTCATAATAAGTGTAGAAAAAAATGCCTATTAGTAACGCATTCAATTAACCAGAAACATCCCACAGTATACACCGGGTACGGTACGAGGTTCATTCTGATCTCTTACCAACTTATTTAACCATTTGGTGTGGCCTCCAACTTGAATATACAGTTATAGCTTTTTATCTCCCCTAAGAAATGTACATACCCTCTGTTATCTCATAGTTCGACACATTCCTTCTGTTCCCTATCCTGTTCAAGTAGAAGTGAATAGTATCATGGACTACAGTGTGCTTGGATCCCGTAAGAAAATAGTATTTGACTCGCCTCTAACAGGCCCAAAAATAGCCTGTTTTTTTGCAACAATTTGGGACGGCCGTTTAATTGAAACTTGGCACTTAAAGACACAGCCACTTGACCTTTACGCTGTAGTGCAACAAAAACGTAAAGCACCACCGACTTCTATTAAGGGCTCCTTATTCTGTATGCAGGATATCTTTCCTGGGTGTTTAAGCTTTTATGAAAAAATAAAACTAAAACCTGTCATTTATAAATATCAGCGTAACGGCATTTTTTTGTTCTTAAGACTTCTGCTGCACCAACATGAAAGTGTACTCTTTGGTTATTATGATGCTCAGTTGGGTTCAAGTCATGGCCGCTGTGCTGTATGACACCTATCTTCAAGCACTTTTAGATCTGAAGGTTTCCAACAGTCACGATGAAGGCCGTGTTTCGTTAACTATGGATGAACTTAAACAGATAGTTAAAAGAGACGAATTCCATGAAGATAGACTGTACGGGATGTTTGACCTGTTGCCAGACTTAGATATTCACACCTTCGATAATGGCAAGATGCTCAGTTCAACTAAACAAGCAGCCGTAGCAGCTTACCACGATAACCTCTTAGGAGATTTTTTCTACTTGTGGGAGGTTATAAACCATAATGGAAGACAAGAGCAGCTCAATGATTTGGGTACCTCTGAGTTGGCATATGAGATAGGCGAATGGTTGGGAGAAGACGATGAGGTGTTGCAGCAGTTGATTAATACCCTGACATGCAAGCTGTTAAAAGAGTTGTATGAAGGTGTTAGATCGAAAGGTGTCAATCCAGAGGGAAACTAATGACAGTTAAGTGATGCCCCACTTAAGGGGGTCATATTATCTATTTTTTTGTGAAGGTCTATAAGAGAAATGTATAGAACAATGTAAAGAACGTGCGTTGTCAGTCGCTGACCACTTTTAGGTTTATGTAAAGGTTATATCTTCGTAATGTCGTAAGTAAATGTGCGTTTACGTACCGGAATTTTGACAGGTATGAGGCGATCTTTTTCGGATGACAGCATTGTATGGCGCTCGTATAAAAAAATCGTAGTTTCCGAAAGCTTACAGGCGTCGTTGGGTAGGCTCTGCTACACAGTTGTATCTTAGAAAAGGAATACTGGATACAAGGATGCAAGAGTTGCTTTTGAATAACTCAGAAACCAATGAAGATCGGACAATATCTTTTAAAAACGAAGGCTTGCAACTTTATGGCTGCCAGGGCTACATTGCAAAGTAGACATACGAGTTTGTAGTAATATAATAGTAGGTTACAGTTTTTTTCCAAACAGAGACGGGCCCATGTTCCGTCATTCATAGGTAGGGGTCGCCCTGTGATGCTGGCGACGTATACAAAGCAGCGAAATTACCTTTATCGACGTAGTCAATTTTATATAGACCACTACATCTTTACAGTATGGTGAGATAAATGCATACCATCGGCCTTCTTGTCAAAATGAGCTCTATTTTAAGTTCACAGCTGCTGCGCTTAAAGATGGTCACTTTTTGACCTGATTGTAGCTATAAGTGGAACCGAAGGTGAGGTTGCGTTGAATGTTGGTGAACTTTAGCAGGTTGCAAAAAGAGATAAATTTATGGCGAAATTTTGGAGGGGGGGTTTGTTTGACAACTTACCCGAACTTAGTATATACAGCTTTGGTAACACCGCAACACTCGATACTACAAGAGAAATGGCAATAGCTGCTTATCAAGATTATCGTTTAGGTGGCTTTTTTTGCTTGTGGGAAGTTATCAACCACAACGGTATAACTGATCAACTCAATAACTTGGACTCATCGGAATTGGCTTTTGAAATAAGCCATTGGCTAGGGAAGGACGACTCTGTGTCGGAACTGTTGATCAGCACCCTAACAAGTAGCCAGTTGCAGGCATTGTATCAGGAAATAGGTTATTTGACAGAGATAATATTGGTGATCATTTGAAGGTAAGTGATATAGGTGATCTTATAGAAAAAGAAACTGATACTGCTAAATGGGCCATTACTGAAAGAACATTGATGATCACCTAAAGAGATCACTAACATAGCTGTTTTAGATATCTTCTAAGATAAGAGACTGAGCTCACTTTTCTATATTCAACAGTTGCAACACTTGAACAGGAGAATGCCAGAAGTTTGACAGAATCTAACGCGACTAGGCAGCCTGAAGTCTACCCCTAGAGAAGCCATACAAAGTATGTTAGTGATACAAGTGGCTAAGTGACAAAGTGAGACACAGTGAAATATCTCCATAAGTAATAGTCATATACAATAGCGTCACACAATATTTCTATAAAGATTCATGAATAATATCACACAGTAATTCATACATAATATCATCCAATTATGTAATAATGCCACATAGCATACTCCCATTCTGACTCTTACTCATTCTGTAGTATCAGTGACACACCCTCTCCTCCGTACTAAGGCGATGAATCATTTTTCGTATGTCCTGCATACAAACACCCTATCCATCATATCCATGACTCAATGCGGTCGCAAAAAATGACTAACTTTATCGCATATAAAACCGGAAAAAATCCCCTAAATCTGAAATCTATCACAGTTTCGATAAGTTACTTGTTACTTGTCGGGTTTGTTCTATCAAAAAGTTATCATAATTATTTATCGCGTGTCACAGAGCTCAGCTCTAGGTTTTTTTCTTGTCTAACATATTTTTCATTTTTTTTCTATTGGTTCCAGGTGTTTTCTAAGGGTTTCGAAACATGAATGCTTAAACACATTTACAAATGTGTGTCATGTTTTAAGTTTGTTATTCGGTAAAGAGTTTTGTATTATAAGGAAAGCTAAAAGTACATGGAAAGAATGACACAATACCAACCAGTTGTGTCGTCTCCTCCTGTTGCTAAAAATGCCAGCGGCACTCCGCTGACTCCACAATCAGATGTTAGTTCGTTAGGGCTTGGTGTACTCAGATCTCCTTCTACGGATCCAGAAAGTGCTGGTCTAGAGGAAGAGGTGTACTCCCCTAACGACTTCAAATACTATCAAAATGGGTTTGATAAGTCCCAGTTTAATGTTACATTGATAAACTGTGCTATTTATCTTCTCAAATTGTTGTACGGCACCAATCGCCCGTCAACTCAAATAAATACTCCTAACTTGAGGTTTTTCATTTTACAGATCCTCAAACGGTCGAAGACGTCGATCCAGGTTCTCCAAATCGCCACTTTCTACTTGCTCAAACTTATCAAGCAAGAAAACTGTGATTTGCCTGAAAATCCAAAACACTTGTTTCTTGGTGTGATTATTTTGGCTGCTAAATTTAGCCAAGATGCAAATTATTCTTTTAAAACGTGGATTAAGATCTGTGGCTTGAACGCAGAAGACCAGACTCAGATTAAGAACCTCAAGGGCCTTGAAATCAAATTGTTGACCAATTTAGACTACAATTTGTATGTCAGTCACACCACCTACGAAAGCTGGTGTAATATCTTATTCATATTTGGCTACGATTTCATCAAGGTGCAAAGAATCTTAACCTGTGTTTCTAAGTCGGAAATCGTATGGGAATCGGAACAGTCCTGTATTGATGCAAAGTTAGCTAAATGGAGAGGTTTTTTTGACCATTTGAATTTGGCTTATTTAAACCAAGTTGAAATAAAGTTTATCAACTACTATCTCAGCCAGTTCAACTCCAAGGTGTTTATCATCAACTCGTTGTTCAATAAGAGGAAACTTGATTACGACGACCACAACGACAAACTCAAGGTCTCGTGTAAGTAGTCCCCAAGATAGCCATGGCCCTACAGCCTGCTCAAGCCATATTTGTATTTTATACACACTCCACAGTCTCTATTCATACACGTACAAGCACCCGTCGTTCCCCCACTTCCCCCTAAACCCCTGGAGTGTCATAAACCCGTCGTTGTCTCTGTTAACTCTCTCTTCGAGGCCTTTTCCCACCATATAATTATTGACTTTGCCGATGTTGTAGCCCCGAATAATCACGTTTCCGTACCCGTTGACGTCAACGTCCACGAGCTTGATCTCAAGCGACTGGAACACACACCCGCTGCTGAGAAGACGGTGGCTCACGGCTGGACTTATTACCCGATAATCGTAGAAGTCATTGAGAATAACCAGCCCCACCAAGTTCTCGTACCCGGACTCGACGATTATGTGGCATTTCAACAATGCTCGGAGCTCGTTGAGGCCTGCAGAGTCGTAGAGGGGCTTCTCTCTGAGCTGTTTGTGCAAGTATAAGAGCCTCAAGCTGCTCAGAGGCCCAAACGTGCTGAATTTCCCTTTGGATAAGAAATTGACCGATGCCTTAAACGTGAGCTTGCCCAAAACCGACAATTTGGCCTTTTGTTGGTCCAAGAACCCGGCCCCAAGATCCCGCTCGTTCATGTGCACAACGGTGGGCTTGTACGCCACAATCTCGTCCCAATTGGTGCTGTTGGTGATGATTATCTTTGACTGGGTGACAAACCCAGCTAATACCTTACTCAACGTGTTCACCAACGACGTCTGTGGGTCGCTGTTGACCACCAAAACCGTGTCCTTGGACGTCATCGTCTCCTCGATGGGCAAGTGCCTGATACTAGAAGCCACACTGCTCACAAAGTTGACAGGCAAGTACTCTGTGTTCCTGATGATCTTGTTATTGAGCTTCTTATTGAGTCTGATTCTCACGCCCTTATCCTTCTCGAACGTGTACTGGTAGTCGTAAGACAACAAGGTGCCGCTGTCTAGCAGCCTGACCACCAGCACCAAGTCGTCGGCAGGGGTTTGAACACCTAGGTTTTCTATGGCGTCTGGGTCGTCGTAAAACGTAAGCACCGTCGAGTTTATCAAGCACGCAAACACCACCACCGCCAGCTCCACGGTGTCAAGGAATTGTGCGTACCGCATTGACACGGCGGCGATACCATTGGCCGTCAAATGGTCACATAACTGGCACACCTTGTAGTTCAATTCAGACACCTTGATGGCAGTGTCGTTTAGCGTAAGGGTCTTTTGTGGGTCGCTTTTGAGCCCATTGACCATGATTTTCCACATGTCGCAGAAGTTTCCGTGTCTCACTTTATACGTGTCATATCTGATATCCAAGCCGACCCTTAAACCGTCCACATAGTCCAATTTGTTGGATTTGTACACGGCAGACTCATTGGTGAGCCGAGTGCTGCCCACCAGCGACTGCTCGCTTAAGTACAAGTCAGGCACGTCCTTGGTGGCGTCGACGTACTTTTGGAAGAGGAAATTGAGCAATAGGATCACCAGAATGGCGACAATTACCGAAGTATCTATCATGTTGAAGGGATGGTTGTAAAGATGTATTTTTAGGTGTTTAGCTTTTTTTTAGGTACGATGCGACCACAAATGTCGCGAGATAAACATTGGAAAAGGGCCAGAACAAAAAGGGTTTTGGGGGGCGTGGGAGGGTGGGTGAGTGGAGATTAGTGTTTAGGGAGCATGGATGTGTATATGCCCCCTTTCACACGTCCTTAGGGCCACATCTGGCCCAAACACTTCTCCCCATACCACAGATGTCGTGAGGTTTTCCTCGCGACATTGGACGCTTTTGCGACTCGCGTTCTCACTACCACTTTTATTCACAAGATATAACACAAGTACCCCAAATATTTTCCTGATATTCTGCAGTCGCCAACAGTATAGCTAATTGTGTGGTTACAAAGACCATCAAACATGAAACTCGTGGTGCCCAAGCTTAAAAGCGTGCACCAGCTCGTTACGGGGCTCCTATTTGTGTGGATTATTACGTTTTTCTTCCACGAACGGTTCTTACCTTTCTATAACGCTTCTCAGTGTAATTGGGCAGATATCGGTAAAACTGATGAAGAAACATCAAAGCCGAACAATATGGGCCTGCTTCTACACGGAGACCAGTATTTTGACGACACAGACGACTCGTTGGTGACCAAAGTACTCTTTATAGCTGATCCGCAACTCATAGATAACCACACATATCCGGGACGGAATTCGTTGTTGCTCAAAGTTTCGAAGCGCACAGCAGACGTTTACATGAAAAAGAACTACAGATCGCTTGTAAACCACTTGAACCCCGATTACATCTTCTTTTTGGGAGATTATTTGGACAACGGGCGGTCTAGTAGCGACGAGTACTTCAGGAAAGAATACCACAGATTCAAGAACATTTTTCCCCACAGGAAGTACGGGTTCAAGAAGGACAAAAACTTCTTTATCAACTTGCCCGGGAATCACGATATCGGTATTGGCGACGGGGTCAAATTGGCCAGCAGAAAGAGGTTTCAAAAGACGTTTGGCAAGGTCAATACCATCACCTCCATCAACCATGTGGATTTCATTTCGCTCGACTCGTTGTCGTTAATGGCAGAGGAAGAGGACGTTAACAAAGCCACCAAGGAGTTTCTTGACTCTAACTTCGGCGAGTCGATTCTCAAGGCCAATCCCCGGGTGTTGATGTCCCATGTGCCGCTTTACAGAGACCCCAGCCAGAAGAAATGTGGCCCTTTAAGAGAGAGCAACGATTTCCACTTGACCAAGGGGTACCAGTACCAGTCGGTAGTCGACAACGAAATCAGCCAGGACTTGCTTAAAAGAATCAAGCCCGATCTCATTTTCAGTGGAGATGACCACGATTTCTGTGACATTAAGCACAATGACGAAACAAGAGAGATTACCGTCAAATCCATCAGTATGGCCATGGGTATTTGGCATCCTGCTGTCCAGTTGCTCACTTACACCACCAAGAACGAAAAGTTTGAGTATGACACCCGGTTGTGCTACTTGACCACGCCTTACTACAATATCGCCCATTATGTGGCCATGGCGGTGGTGAGCGGATTGGTGCTTCTATACTGGAATTTCCACCAGTCTCTGCGGTACAGCTATTCCATTTTGCCGGTGTCGAGCTTGACCGCCAAAAAAGTGTCTCATTTCATGGAAGAGCAGGATAGCCAGCTGTCTACCGGGTACAGCCATATTCCCAACTACACACACACAAAAGAGCAGCCTACAGGTGGATTGAGCCGTTTGTGGGGGAAGGTCGCCATGAAATTCAGAAGAGTGCACGGTGTGACGTTCTTAAAACAGGCGTCGATGTTGGGATTGGTTGTCACAGGCATATACTTGATTTTTTGTGCTACGATTTAGGTTTTGGAAGTTTCGGTTTGGGTTTATAGCAATGTACGTTAAATGGTTATATGTGGGCGTGTGGCTACCATTTGTGTAGTGTCTCTGGGTTTTATGCAGGAAATATACGAGTGTGTGAAAAACGGTGCGGCTCAAGGGGAAATAGGTGCTTTAGTCCAGACACCGCTGATATAAAATGAAAACCGCTTCTTCAAAACTTCCACAAACACAAACCACGCTTTCAAATGGGGTGTGCAGCCAGTTCACCAGATCCCGCAGAAGAGGATCCTTTTCTTGCAGACAAGCGATTGGACGACGCCATAAACCAGAGTCTACAACGGAACGCCAAAGGCACCAAGAACCAGATCAAATTGCTTTTATTGGGAGCTGGAGAGAGTGGGAAGTCCACAGTGTTGAAGCAGCTCAAACTTCTCCACAAGGGAGGGTTCAGCGACCAAGAACGGAACCAGTATTCGCACGTTATCTGGGTGGATGCGCTCCAGTCGATGAAGATATTGATAGTGCAAGCACGGAGTCTAGGAATCCCACTAGACTGTGATGACCGGACTGGGACGCTCTACAAGTTCAAGCGGGCGGTTTTGAAAGCTGATGCGTTGCAGCAGATCGATACCTCTATAGCTGGAGGCACCAATTTCATTAATGAGTATGTGTTGAAGTACAGCGAGGGCCGACGAGCCAAAAGACGCCAGAACAGCACCGGTGTTGCCAACTCGTCGTTCTGGGACGCCCGGGAGGACGCCGGAGAGCATGCTGACAACGACGTTAATGGTGATACTGCTAACGGTATCAATGGAGCAGCTAGTTTTGCAGCTAACGGTGCTGGTGTCGCTAATTTTGCAGCCAATGGATCTGACGAGCAGTACACCCGACTCCAGATAGCAGAGGCTATTGACATGTTGTGGAACCACGACAGAGGTGTCCAACAGTGTTTCCAGCGGTCGAACGAGTTTCAATTAGAGTCAAATGCAGCATATTATTTTGAGAAGATCTACGATTTCGCCAATCCCAACTATGTTTGCACCAACAACGATATTTTAAAAGGTAGAATAAAGACCACAGGCATAACCGAGACCAATTTCAGCATTAATTCTTTCAGATTCAAGGTGTTGGATGCCGGGGGCCAGCGGTCGGAGCGAAAGAAGTGGATTCACTGTTTCGATAATATCACGGCTATCTTATTCGTGATAGCCATAAGTGAATACGACCAGACGCTTTTTGAAGACGAAAGAGTCAATAGAATGCATGAAGCCATTGTGTTATTCGACTCTTTGTGCAATTCCCGGTGGTTTGTGAACACGCCGTTTATTTTGTTTATCAATAAGATCGATTTGTTCGAAACCAAGTTCTCCAGTAGCCCGTTGAAAAGATATTTCGGTGATTTTGAAGGTACTACAGTGGAAGATGGCATAAAGTACTTTGAACAGAAATTTTTGGCTATAAATAAAACCGACAAACCTATCTATGTTCATCGAACTTGTGCTACAGACACTACATCTATGAAATTTGTGCTTTCAGCAGTTACCGACTTGATTATCGAAGACAATTTACGTAAAAGTGGACTCATTTAACTATAACGTTTATATTTTTTATATTATTTAAAGTGATAACTTTGTTTGAATGCAATGGGTGGAAAATAATAATTGTAGAAGAAGAAATTAATTACCATCTCATCATTGCCATACCGTTTCTCCATCTGTTGTAATCTAATAATCCTTCGGTTTGACCAGTACCAGAGATAACGATATCTTTGTCCCACAAAGCAGCTTGAGCCCAAGCCTTAACATCTTTGGTGGTGATGGCATCGATTTTTTCAAGTGATTCTTTAACAGAGTTTCTGTATCCCAATAATAACACCTTGTTGGCAATATCAGTGGCAATGGCTTCAGTGGTACCTAATTCAGCTAATAATTGGGTCTTGTATTGTTGTTTGGCTCTTTCAACTTCGGCATCGGTGATAGAAATGGATAATCTGTTCCATTGTTTCAAAGTGAAGTGAATAAAGTCATCGAGGGCTGGAATGTTAGAAACTTCAGCATTGAAACCCCATAACCCAGTGTCGGAGTATGAGGTGGAGAAGTGTTGGTATTTGTCCACAATGTGGTATTCTTGGACGATAGAAGCCAATTTTGGAGAAGTGAACTTGGCGATAGTTGAACGGTGGTCAAAGTCACCGAAAATCTTAGCAGCAACTTTGGCAACGTAGTAAGCTGGAGAAGTGACACCTTCACCTTGAGCAGCGATAGACACGTAAGTCTTAGACATGGTGTCATCTCTCATTTTAACTTCAGAACCTAAGAAAGAAGCAGGCTTAACGGCTGGTTTATGACCTTGCTTGATGTTTAATGCACCTTCCACAGCAGAAACCAATTCTTCGTGGTTAAAGTTACCAGAAGCAGCAATAACAACGTTGGAACCCACCAAGTGTTTTTCCAAAAGACGTTCAGCATCCTGTAATTGTAAGTCTTTCAAAGATTCACTGGTACCTAAAGTTGGTAAACCTAAAGAGTAACCTTGGTAAGCAGAAGCGTTCAAGTGTTCCAAAACCATCTTGGAAGGAGTGGCTTCTAAAGCATCAGCTTGGGCACTCAATTGGCTTTTAACCAATTCAAAATCGTTCTTTTCAACGTATTCAAGAGGGGAAGAACCGATTTTACTCAAAGCTTTAGATGCTTCAATAATGTTGTCGTTGGTAGTTTGGGCTAAAACACCGTTGGTTTCTTTGCTGTTGTAGGCGGAGAACAAAATGCCGTTTTCGACGGTGGAACCTAAAGTGCTGGTGGTCAAAGCTGCAATACCGTTACTGTAAGCGTGTTCAGATCTTGAACCGGCACCGTAGAATAAACCAACAGTGGAAACTTTGGCGTTAGGGTTTAATTCAGTGGCAACGGTTACACCATTGGCTAAAGTGGCATATTTGGTGTTTGAGTTGGCCGTGGAAACGAAACGTTTACCACCTAAAGTCTTAAGACCGTTTCTGATACTAGATCCACGAATCATTTAAACTGTGATGTATTTTATCAATTGGAAAACTTTTCTTTTCTTTAAAGTGAGAAAACAAAAGAATGAAAAAAAAACCATAACGGGTGCGGTTCAGCCAATAAAAGTCGGTGCAATTATTCCTGGATTATATGCAGGATATGTGTCTCTAGATTAGGGAACTGATTTTTCAGCCATTGGAGGCAGTAGAAAAGATGCAAGAGGTGATACAAAAAGATGATACAAGAGATGATGCAGTGCAAGAGAGAAGTCTAAAGGGCTTATTTAAGTTTATCTTGTGTATTTCTGGCTTACGTAAGTTTATCTGTGTATTTCTGGCTCTCAGAGTTCCCCTGTGGGATACTCGTACATGGAGATTATATCGTAAGAGTAGTCTCCACGGGTTTGGTGTTGGGCTTGAACACTAAGGCCTTCTTTCTTTCTGGAGTCAGTGAAATCGCCGGAAAAGTTCCCTATATCTTGTTTGGATGCTCCTGTGCCGCCTGTGGAGATCCTGGCAGCAGATAACGACACTTCGTTTAAAACAGCTTTCCACACGGGAGCACTTCCTTGCTCGTGTGACACAAATGACGAAAGTCTGGTGCCTTCTGCGAAGGAGTACCGTCTAAGAAGCGGAAGTTTGGGGGTTGCTTGATCTCCTGTAGACACCCAGGAGAACTTAGAATGGTGCTTTTGTGACATCTGTGGCTTGACTTGAGCTTCGTGGACGTTCTCTTGGTCGTTGTTGATCATCTGAATGGCACAGGGATCCGGTTTCAGCAGGCTCAAGATCTCTATTCGCAGAGACTGTGGTCTTTGGTCGCCGTTGGGAGACCTAAACTTTGCAAGACCGAACCATGAAAAACGTCCCTTTTTAGTGGGCACGTCTGGGAACACAGGCAACTTCAAGTCGGGACTCTGCAGCAGGTGGCACTCACATGCACAGTTGTGGGATGATACAACGGCATTGTCATCTCTTGGATGTAGAAGCTGTACTGGTGTACTGACACCAGAATCCACATACCCATTTTCATTCAAATCCGATATCAAATCCAACTCCGGAGAAGTATGCCTTGGCTCTGGGCCTTGATTGAAGGAATCCTCTACGTTATCTGTTTTCCTGAGCTTCAAAAACTCTCCAGGCTCAATAATGTACTCGTCTTGGTAGGTTCTCAAGCTTGTTACATTCTTAGGCAACTTTGTCTGAATAATTCGGGGATTTTTGGTATCACTGTAGTACTTTTGCAACAACTCGACCCTGGCATATTCTACCCTGCGGCGAGCTTTCTTATAGTAATATTCTATGTCTTCCATCAGTGGTAAAAAAGCAAAATTATGCTTTTGTAAAACGGTTGCAAAAGTATTATGCGGATTTCACAAAAAAAGTTGGCATAAAAAAATCCTTACACCAAGTAGAGAAACACAAAATATACACAGTGATATGGGTGTCTATTGTTATATACAGGAGGCAGGTTAAATTCTGACATAAGCTCTTTGAGCAATGGCCATCTTATGCATTTGTGTTTTCTTGTCGTAACCAGAAGATTTCCCTTCGTAAGCAGAAATAATCTCTTCAGCCAATCTCACAGAGTAGTCTGAAGATTTCTTCTTGTCTGCACCTTCCAAGATCCACAAAATGGCATATCTGTACCGTTGTCTTTCTTTCAAAGGGTAAGGCACCACTCTGTTTTTGGCAGTACCAGTTTTTTCCACTTTGGTGGCCATTAATGGCGCCATTTTCTCTAATGTTTCTTGAAGCACAACTACTGGATCTCTTCTTAATGACAAGTACACAATGTACAATGCTCTGGACACAATTTTTTTGGCCTTAGATTTCTTGCCGTCTCTCATAATCAAGTTGACCAAGTTATCCACCACAGGCACAGTCAATAATGGCACCTTGGATTTTTCAAACACTTCTCTTTCTGCTATTTGTTCTTCTGTAGGAGTGAATTCTTGCTTTAAATAGGTCTCTGGTTTTGTCAACTCGTCCAAGTATATTTCGGTGGCTGTTTCAGGCGAATGTCCCGTCTTCAATCTCTGTATAGCATCGGCCCATTCCTTGATATCTGAGCCGGATATATTTTCTTTATCAATAGGGAACACATCGGCTACAGTTATCAGTTTGGCAGGTGCCTTTTGTGGTTGAACGGCATCCTTCTTTTGCGTTTGTGGCTCTACAGTGGAGGTGGAACTGTGCCTCACTAAAGAGCACGCGGCAACCCGTGGCCTTATAGCCGTTCCCACCATCCTTCTGGCTCCGACTCTCAATATAGACGACATATGCTTTGGTGATGTGTAGTGTCTTGAAAATTTTGTTACCACTTTTTTTCTTTCGAGTGCGGTTTGAGGACTGTTTTTACGCGCGCCCGCGTAAATGTAAGTATCTACATATCACCTCCACAGCATACACTGTGCTTACCTCCGTTCTTATTTCTACCGACCCTGTTGTAAAGCGACACAAATACGTTGCCAATTGGAAAAAACAGGTTTACACAAACACAAACACACCCACAGATGGTATCTTCGCAAGCTCGGCATACGTTGCAGCAGATTATTGAGCTGCAGCACTACGATAAACACAAACACCAAAACTGGAGTGAACTAAAACACGAGATTGTGGACGTAATAAATCAGCTAGTGTCGCGGTTCGAATCCTGCCCCGACATAAAGGAGAAGGGCAGCCGCATAATAGATAATCTTGACTCCAATTTTGAAGAAGCACCACCTTTTACGGTGCCTAGATTGGCAGAAGTGATCTTAGACCCTGCAAAGGAAGGGTATCGTTTAGACACCGAGACCGGCGTAAAAAAGTACATGAATACGTTGGTTCGAATCACGTTTGTGCTGTCCACAATCGAGGACTTTCCCCGGCCTACGTTTGCTGGCGAAGAAAAGCCCAACGACGACGATATCCCATTGGTAAAGATCCCATGGTTGAGCGACCTTAAAGAGTCCAAAAGAGACAAGGAAGACAGCGACGATGAGAGGCAGGCGAAGCGGGCCAGAAGCCAGAAAGAGAAACTGGAGAAGAGCTCGGGGGACGACAGCTCCGATGACATGGAGATGGATACAAGCATAGAAGACAAGGCAGTGGATTCCAATGAGGCCAACGTGGCTGATGTGGGCACCAGCGTGGACAGTTAAGAACGTTCATTAGTATTTACAGAGGGGAAATGCTGGAGAAAGGTATCATCAAGCGTCGAATAATTTAAGCCGGGACCGGGCTTAGGCACCCCAAAGATTCTTCAAGATATCAAACACCCCATTCTGGGTGGTCTCAAGAATGTATATCCCGTACAATCCCACACATGTACCAAGAGTCAAAAGACGGGATGCAAATTTGTGCCAGACTCCATAAACTCGTTTTGGAATATAATCTATTATACAAGATTTGAGTCCCATATGGCAGTGAAACAAGCACGTCACACAGAAAGCTGCATCCACCATAGGTATCTCCACGCCGAAAATGAATGGCGCCACCGTTAAGGGCACCATGGCCCCGGTTACAATCCTTTCATATGTCCAGTGGTGGCCACCTTCAAAAAAATCAGGTTCTGGAGGCACATAGGCATCGTTAACGGTTCCAACAATATGGCCTGGCGGCTGCTTGATAAGTTTGTACTTGTTGAAGTCTGGCTTCAACGAGATGGGTCTGACGAGCGCCGTTGGCTTTACGGCACCATTTAGTTTGGCAACAAGGCCTAGGGTTCTGGTTCTAAACATTGGTTGAACTGAAAAATTTCGCACTGAGAAGAGTATGAGAAGTAGGTGAGCCAATATGGGACTGGAAAGGAACTGAGAGAAAGGCAGAAGTGGTAGAAGTAGTGGAAGTGGCGTAAGTCGTGTATATCAGGAGAAGAACAGAAGTTTGGGAAGAGACTGTGGAATATCATGGACATCGTTAGCACTGGCTTTGTCCAGTATGATCTTACTATGTTCAACAAAGCTTGGCCTTATTCTAGTACCCGTTTGATTATCTTCATCCGTTTATTGTACATATTTACAAGAAACCTACCACGAGGCTTTGGTGACACCGGGGATCTGACCGGCTCTGGCTCTTTCTCTGAATGCAGTCTAGAAATAGTTAGTATATCGATCAAACAGTATCCTCTGGTGGTAATACATACTCTGTTGAGCTTGAAATCCTTGATAACCCACTTGGCATTCCCGGAAGCAACACACCTGTCTCTGATCTGCGTGAAAGATGTGTATTTAGGCATAGAAGCCAATTGTAATTGAGCTTCCATTCTGACGTTCCCAGGTAATTCTGTGTTTCTAGCAATGTGTCTCAAAGCATTTCTGGTGACTTCGTGCTCGGCGAACTGAAGTCTCTTGAACTGGTCCTTGAGCACCCGGGCGTTGACGTAGACGTGCTTGGGCACTTCGAACTTCACAGGAAATCTGAATGGCATATTGACGGTGTGAGTTAAAGAAGAAAAAACGAAAATTTTCAGTGCGATTAATTTAACCTCTATGGAATTTGATTTGGAGACTATAAGCTGCAAAATATTTGGGGCTAAAAAACCAAACTATGGATCTGGGTAGGAGAAAAAAGGTTTAGGAGTTCAGGAATGGGATAGGGAATCAGGGCAGGAAGTTTGGAATTTTGTAAAACTGCCCACAAAGATAGTTATGGTGACAGAAGCATGTTTTTAGCCTGGAAATCCACACAGTTGTCTTTGAAAACAGCCAAAAAGGCATCACCAATCACAACCAAGGCAATGTCTTGCTATATACACAGGATTGTGCATAGGTTACCAGTAAAATTAAAGCATTGGCAGTGTCTACAGCAGAGATATAACGTCTCGGTATTTTGCAGCCATAAAAACAGTCCAAAAAGTGCCCCCAAACTCAGGTACGTTTTCACAGCCATACAAAAAGCCCAAGTCAATGTCACTAACCGTCCCCAAGAGGCTCGAAGCCCAAATATACAAGGCATTCAAATATAGTTACTTAACAGGTCGTGTGTGGCTAATCTGGTCGCCATAAAGTTACCCGCATAAAATTCAGATCACTAATACACCTAAACATGTTTACAGGATTAGTGGAGAAAATAGGTACTGTGTTGGAGTACAAAGAAACCGACAACACCGAGTCGGGGGGTCACGGCGTGTCGATGGTTATTGGCGACTGTTCAGAGATTTTGGTGGACGCACATCTTGGAGATTCGATCTCTACCAACGGGGTGTGTCTCACAGTGACAGAATTAAGTGACGACAAAACGTCGTTCAAAGTGGGGATAGCTCCGGAGACTTTGCGTCGAAGCAATCTTGGCGACTTGAAGAAGGGATCTAAGGTCAATTTGGAGAGAGCAGTCACCAGTGACGTGAGATTGGGCGGACATGTGGTGCAAGGGCATGTAGACACCATCGCAGAAATAGTGGGCAAGAAGCCGGATGGGAACGCCATAACATTCACTTTCAAGTTGAGAGATGCCCAGTATATCAGCTACATAGTGGAGAAGGGATTTATTGCCATCGACGGGACGTCTTTAACTGTGACAGCTGTGGACTACAAGCAAAACGAGTTTTCCATTATGATGGTCAGTTACACGCAGGGAAAGGTGATTATGCCGTTAAAGAAAGAGGGAGAGTACGTCAACATTGAAGTAGACCTCACGGGGAAGTTGATAGAGGCCCAGATCGAGGCCAATATTGCCCGGCAATTGGAGAATGAAGACAGTGCGTTGGGCAAGTTGGTAGAGAGGCTCGTGGAAAAAAAGGTGAAGGAGGCCATTGGGCATGTGCAACAATGAGACGCTTGGAGCACATTATGACCAATGCTTCAAAACAAAAAGAAGAAATGCCACTTTGCCATTTTGCAATCTCTTATATAGTAAATAAATCTCACTCGCATAAAAAATTCTGGAGGCAAAAACTACTCAACACCACCATGGATATCATATTAGGGATCAAATTAAAGGATTGCACGCTTATTGCTACATCCAAATCCGTCACAAGAGGTATCTCTGTGTTAAAGGAAGATGACGATAAAACTCGTCAATTGAATAAACACAATTTGATAGCTTTCACAGGAGAAGCTGGTGACACAGTGCATTTCAGTGAATATGTTCAAGCAAACATCCAATTATACTCCATGAGGGAAGGAGACATCGAATTGTCACCAAAAGCCACTGCTTCATTCGTCAGAAACCAACTAGCCACCAGTATTCGATCCAGAAAGCCATATCAGTGTAATGTGTTGATTGGAGGGTACGACACTAAGACCAACGAGCCCACCTTAAATTACATTGACTACTTGGGGACACATGCGGTGTTACCGTACGCCGCACATGGATATGCCGCCTTCTACTGTATGTCGTTGTTGGATAAGCATTACAGAACCGACATGACGTTGGAGGACGGGATGAAGTTGTTGGATATGTGCTTGAAGGAATTGCGGACCAGAATGCCAATGGACTTCAAAGGGTGCTTTGTGAAGGTGGTGGAAAAGGACGGGATCCGTGAAATCGAGTAAACAACTCTCACATCAGATTAGACACAATTCAGTGGTTAAAAATCTATATTGACCGGCTTTGGCTTACTACTATAAATACATATCGGCTTTGGCTTACTACTATAAATACATATCAATGCGGACTAATAAACAACGCGATACATAATTTTTTTTTTCTTTCTTAAACTAACTCCCTAAACATGTCTTTTAGCTTCCCATCCTTGAAATCCATTCAAGATACTATCTCATCGTACGACTTCAAAGAAGTCACCAAGGCCACCGAGAAAAGAGTGCAAGAATTGGGTAAAACCATCCAACCATTAACCCACAAGACCGGTGAATACCTCCACAGTCAATTACTGCAGATTCAACAATTTGCCAACGCCAGTCACCCTAATGTGGAGGTCAGTGAGTTGCCAAAGGACTATTTGGAATTAGAAGCCAACTGCGACTTGTTGTTGAAGTTATACACCGATTTGATTCAGTTTACCAACGATACTTACGGCAAAGTAAGCTACGATTACCCTCCTGCCAACAACGGTCTCAACAAGTTGAAGGAAGGGGTGTTCAACAGCAAGTTCAACCAGTTGAAGAACGTGACTTCGCCACAGGAATTGGAGAACTTATTGTTGGGTAAGGAACAGGGAGCTGCTGCTGAAACTGAGGAAGATGAAGCCACTGTGCAGGTGGTCAATGTGCCAAAGACCTTATACGGACAAATCCACGTTATTTGCTCTAAGTACCAGAACGAGTTGAAAGACTCCGAAAGCCCATTGAACTTTGTTTTGTTGCAGATCAGTGAGGCTTACTTGGAGATTGCCAATGGCAGATTGTCCATGGACAAGACCATCACCAACGAGTTGAACCATAAGTTGGTGGACGTGTTGAACAAGGAGTTTATCAAGGTCAACGAGTTGAGAAAGCACGTGTACGCCACCAGACAGGAGTTTGACTTGATCAGATCGAAGTCGAAGGGCCAAGAAGAAGATGAAGAGGACGAAGAATTGATCAAGAAAGAAGACGAATTGGTCAGTGCTACCGAAAACGCAGTGGTGGAAATGAAGGCATTAATTAAGCCTACCAAATCCGTCAACTTGTTGAAGGTGCTTGTGAAGGCCCAAAAAGAGTGGTTCGAGTCTTCTGCCAAGAGGTTGGACACCTTGTTGACCAGTTTAGACAAGATTGAGTTCAAAGACGAAGAGTAGTGTATCGCGATTTATTTTCACTGACTTATTTTACAGATTATTTTATTTAACAATACACATAAAAAAACACCTTGGCCATGCACCAGCCGCAATACCAGGACAAACGCCAGGTGCTCAACAAGGCATATGTGCTTGAGACAATTGTTCGAAACCGGATAAAAGACTCCATTTTCTATAAGCAGTTTCTTTATCTTACCAACGAGCAGACCATTTTACCAGTGATTGTCAACCAAGTGAAGTATATTGGCGGCTTAGATGCCAACAACCGGCCGGCACCATTCCTATGCTGTCTCCTACGGCTTCTCGAGATTCAGCCGTCGCCCAAAATCGTGTCTTTGTATCTTTCAAAGCCTGAATTCAAGTACCTTACATGTCTCACTCTCATGTACGTACGAATGACCAGTACTGCAGCAGAAGTGTACCTGGTGTTCGACAACTACGTCACGAACTACGCCAAGGTTCGAACTCAGCTTGTGACGCCGCAGATTCGTAACGGAATAGCCATAAATTTCGGGTTAACGTACATCGATGAGTTTGCAGACGATCTTTTAGTGAAGGACAGATGCTTGGGTGTTATCCTCCCGTTATTGGAGCCCAGACTGAAGCTTGTAGACCAGGGGGTGGCCGAAAGACACTACCACGTGACGAGCTTGGGGTCTGACCTGGCGGAGGACGAAGAAGATGAGTTTGTGAGCGACAGTGATTAGCACTTTATAAGCGACCTAATGAACAACGTAATGAACCACAACCAGCATACACTCGAGACACTCCACACGTCGGCGCCGAGCCTCGAACCAACAACCTCTTTCTTCACCTTGCTTAGTTCCCACCTATTACCCCCTGCTGCCCCTCTCTAGAGCCTCTCACTGGGTGCAATTTCAGGTACAGTACGGACCGGAACTTCGCCCGCAGTTGCAACCATTGTTCCCCCACTAGACCGGAGCCTGGCGCCAAACGTACCGCGATCAAAAGAAAATTACAACGCATTTTTTCTCGTCGCTTTTTTCTTTCCTATTTTTATCCCATAAACAGTATTCGACAGTTTGAAACCATGGCTGTCACAGTTGAAGAACAAAACCCCACGGGTCACTCGAGGACGAAAGTGGCCTTCATCGTGGCGTTGTTCTTGTTGTCGTTGTTCACATTCGTCACCCAAACTGAATTCACGTCTCAGGCATACTATTTGGGGTTTGACGAGCCAATCGTGCTCTTGTTAGTTACCCATGGATCCTGGTGGCTTTTGTGGCCACTTCAGTTGGTGTTTGTGTCGCTTTATAGACTCAGCGCCAAGGTCCACAGCAATAAGGCCTCCGACCTGACGGTGGGCTACCATCCCTTGAATTCTACCACAGAACTTCTCCCCACTGCATCCAAATTCAGCTACTATGATTACTGGAAAAAAGCAGTGGTGAAACAGTTCCACAACGCCTACCATACTTCCATCATCATATATGAGTACAATGTCAACGGTGATGAGCGGGTCAACGGCATCAACGAGTTGATTAGCCAGCACCCCAGACTTGCATCCACACTGTCTATCGTGGACTGTGTCAACTCGATGCTCACTACTCCTTCTGTCAGATACATCTTGTCCAAGACGTTTGTGTTGGTGTTGTTGTTAACCGTGGCCGGGTTCACGTGGTATGGTGCTATGGCCATTACCTATGCTTCCGATGTCACTGCCATTTACAACTGCTCTGCCTTCACCGCTTACATTTTTGCCATTCCGTTGTTGAAGGAGAAATTCTCATGGTTGAAAGCCAACTCGGTTATTATTGCTATTGTTGGGGTGTTTATCGTGGCTTATTCAGGCAATAGTGAAGATGCACACACCGACCACCCCTACCGGTTCTGGGGGAACCTTGCCATCTCCGTGGGAGCTGTGCTCTATGGGTTGTATGAGGTTTTCTATAAGAAGTATTTGTGTATCCCACCTCACTTATCCACCATGATCACCCCTAAAAGACAGTTGGTTTTCGCCAACTTTGTCATGTCATTGTTGGGTTTCTACACCATGATCATTTTGTTGATCGGGGTCTTGTTCACCGCCGTCACAGGGATCCACAAATTCAACTTGTTCGACTATAAGAATGCCGGAACCATCTGGTTATACATTTTGGGATCCATTGTGTCCAATTTGTCGTTCAGTGCCTCGTTCTTGCTGTTGATTTCACTCACGAACCCTGTGTTGTCGTCGGTAAGCTCGTTGTTGACGATTTTCTTGATTGGTGTGGTGGAATGGGTACTTTTCGATAACAAATTGAGTGCAGCCCAGCTTGTAGGTGATTTCTTGGTGGTCATTGGGTTTGTGCTTTTAACCGTGGCCTCCTGGAAGGAAATCAGCGAAGGTGAAGACACCGATGAGGTGGAAGTCGTGTCCACGTACTCCTTTGCCGTCAGCACCCACGCCTAAACTTACACAGTTTTTTCAAAAACAATCTGGTATTTAGTAACATGTACATTATTTTTGCAGTCGCACTTTTTTTTTGTATGTACTTATAAATTTCGCTCAAGCTATATCCTAGGCGATACATCACTTGCCACCAATTTTACACAACAACGCCATGACCATGGAAAAAGATTCGTTCGAGGGCCTTATGAGCTCTCTCAATCTCGATGCTGACAAGTTTGTGGATTATAAGGTGCATCCCGACTTAAACTACCAGCAGATGGCGATTATTAAAAAATCCATGGAAGACCAGTTAACGCTGCTTTTTGACATCTTGGCCAACGAGTTCAAGGCAGATATGCACACGCCGTTGTTGACGGCGGACGGGTTTCCCCGGGATGACATAGACGTGGTGAGCGTACGGCTTGTGAGAGTGAAGATCATACGATTAAGAAACGATCATAAGTATTTATTGACATTGATTGAGCAGAAGTTGGCGGACCAGTTCGCTGGACTGGCCAGCAAAGACGATACAGAACCGGTAGAGGTGCTGAACCAGGTACAGGCGCAGCGTCCGTTTGCGCGGATTGACGACGTGATACAGGGCAGTCCTGCGCACGGTGCTGGGCTCTTAGAAGGCGATAAGGTGGTTGTGTTTGGAGGAGTGGATGCGACAAACCATAGTCATTTGAACGCAGTAGTGGCAAAGGTCCAGGCCAGCGTCGATACACCTGTTGCGGTGAAAGTGGACCGTGCCGGGACGGCAGTGGACTTACAGCTCACGCCTACTAGCAACTGGGGTGGCCGGGGTCTTCTTGGATGCAAGATCGTGCCGTTGTGAGTAGAGTGAGCCGTGGGCAAGTTGTGCAGAACTGTAACACAGGAAAGCTGGAACACAGGGAAACTGGAACCTTCAACGCCGCTTACCTTCTGCCTAACCCCCGTGCAACGTGCTGGTGAAGGTAAATACATCACCACTTTCCACCACATACTCCTCCTTGTCCTCCAACTCCCAGTCAGTATCGTTGATCAACACCAAAATGCCTGGCCTGACGCTTTCATCTTCGATGAACACAGGAATATCTTTCTCATCGGTGATGATGTCCTGACATATTTGGTGGATAACATCCTTCATGGTGGCATCACCCTCCTCCTTTGGAATGGTGAGATTGTGCTCCTTAACGTGGTTGCTGATGATATCCAAACCACCCAAGAATTCTACCTTTACTTTGATCATCTCTGTATAAAGAATAAGAATATAACTTTTTTCAGTTCGCGTATAAAAAAACACCTGGCGTGAAAAAGTGAACAAACTAACACTTTTTTTTGGTCGCCATGTTATTTACCAATTTGATCGTGGGGTTATCATTGTTATGGTACGCTGTGGCCCTCCAGCGGACATTGATTGTCTACGATGCCGAAAATATCAATTTGGACCTGGCTCCAGCAGAATTGCTGAAGCTTGTGGCCGATTTAAAAGCTAGCGAACACGATGTTATTCTCAGAGGATACACCGACGACGATTTACGGATTTTCCTTGGAACTGATGTCATTTTCCACAACGTGTTCCTTTTGCCCGCCAGCAGCAAGAAGATCACCAAGAAGGACCAATTGAACAAGCAGAATCTCTTGAGTATCGGTGAATTGGGCACCAATATTGTGGTGGTGGGAGATGAAAAATACAACTACCCTGACGACGTCAGAGAATTCTTGAACGAGATAGGTATTTACCCTTCGCCCAAAGGGTACAAGTTGGTGGACCACTTTGAGGCCGACGGTCAAGTGAAGTTGACCGATGACAATATTGGATGCACCCGGATTTTGCCTACTATCAACACGGTATATGATGGCCAGTCTGCTATTATCGGCAACAGCGAGCACTTAATCCCTATTTTGAGAGCTGGCAAGACCAGCTTTGCGTCCAACGACAACATCAACCCTGTTTCCGAGGAAAACACCTGGGGTGTGGGGCAACAGAGTCACGTTATTGTGGGTTTGCAGACTTTGAACGGGGCCAGAATCACCTGGGTTGGCTCCGAGCAGTTGTTGACGTCTGCGTTGGTGGACTGGGCCTTGGGTGCCAGAAACAAAGTCAAATTGCAGTTTGTGCAGCACCACAAGGCTGACGAGCCGGAAAACATTAACAATACCTTGTACAGAATCAAAGACCAGGTTATATACACCATTGGGGTCAGCGAGTTGGTCAACAACGAATGGAAACCTTACGAGGTGAAGACTCCGGAAGACACGCTCCAATTGGCGTTCAAAATGTTGGATCCTTACCAGAGATTGAACTTGATTCCGTTGGGCGAAGCTTCTTCCACCGAAAACGGTCCTTTGGACACCTACGTGTACTACACCAACTTCACGATCCCAGACCAGCACGGGATGTTCACGTTTGAGTTGGATTACAAAAGAGCAGGCTTGAACTATATTGTGGATAAAAAAGTGGTCGCCGTTAGACACTTGGCCAACGACGAGTACAAAAGGTCGTGGGAAATCCCCAACTCCTGGTTCTACGTCACCTCTGCTGTGTTTGTGGTGTTGGGGTGGTTCTTGTTTGTGGTGAACTTTTTGTATGTCAGTAAAGTGGACAAGACCAAGAAGGATCTCTGATTATTGCACCTCCACCTGAAGCTTTGAGCCACAGCTCAACCCATGTTTATCGCTAGTCAATAAATGATACTCGAAAGGCAGCCCATAGTCTAAGGCGTCCACCTGGGTGCTAGTCTGCTCTCCTCTGTACACCGTCTGGCCAAAAGAGTAACCTGTCTGGGATACTATTGTAGATACGATGGTGGGGCTATTGATGAAGATTTGGCCCTTTTCTCCCGCCGGGATGGTGCCGGCAACGGTGTGGCTGAAACTGGTACTGAGCAGATCGGTTTCTGTTCGCTTCAACTGCACGTAGATAAGATATCCCAACTTTAAAGTGCTCTCCATTTTGGTGTCTGATGTTATGGTAGTGCCGTGGCTGAACGAAATGGACCCTCCACCGGTGCCAAAAGTAGAGTCAAGACACGGAGTTACTGGCATCAACCCTGGCACCAACTTCGTCTCTATAATCTCTATTTTTTGGGCTACCCATTTCAGAGCTACACCTGCAAGTGGAGCTTTGTCTGTAGCGAAATCGTGGTTCACGCCAATTTTGTTCTTGGTTCTGTCTATGACGCTGCCCACGCTGTCAAACACGTTATCTGCCTTGTCCCAGATCCCAGCCTTGTCCAAAATCCCTGTCTGGTGCAACTGGGGGAGCACAGCCGTGCCATCGTCGGCGGGCACTTCTTGTTTAGGAGATCCTTGGGGAGACTCGAACTGCGGATCTACTTGGAAGAACAACTCGCCGGTGGCCGTAACTTCGTACACGACGTTGTGGTGGTTCTCTGCAGGATCCGAGGCCTTTCTGATAGCATCGGCTAGCGTGCTCACTTTGATAGTAGCTGGTTTCACGTCAAACTGGGTGAAATTAGACGGACTGTAGATTTCTGGAACATAGGTGCTGTTTTTTGCATCCATTACAGAAAACACAGGAACGGCTACTGCAGCCGCTAAAAACGATACTAAGCATAAAAGAACCATTATATGTGCGTGTGGGAGTATGGAGACGGAGTTTGGGAACAGAAAGTGCCTCTTATTAAGTTAATTGTGCCCCCTTTTTATAGTCCTCTGGCCAACCATATATGCAATGCTCAATTTTTCAGTTTCTCAAGTTGAAAAATTATCATATCAACTAATGAGTCTGGTGGACGAACAGAAATCTGCCATTTTGCAGCAGCAGTACAACAAGTTACAGGCCGAGATCGCCGACCTCCAAGAGCAGCTCGGAGTGGTGTCTTCACAATTGCAGGAGCACGTGATCGTGGACAAGACGTTGACGTCTATCAGTCCGGAAAAGAGACAGGGCAGAAAGTGTTTTAAGATGATAGGCGGAGTGTTGGTGGAAAAAACGGTGGACGAGGTGATCAAGTTACTTGAAGCAGACATAAAGAGGTTGCAGGAGCAGAGGGCTACGTTTGAGAAGACGTTGAAAGAGAATAAGTCGAAATTAGACTTGTGGATCAAGCAGAACAATATCAAGATTTTAAGACAATAAATAGGAATATACAAATAAAGAACGCCTTTGGCATGCTACATACTTTTGGTAGGCTGGCACAAATTACACGGCTATGCTCTTGGCGTACTCGAGTCTGGCTTCTGTGACTCTGTTAGTTTCTCTATTGATAGCCTCCCATTTGGGCTCGTCCTTGAACAACCGGAGCGCCTTGACATGCCTTTGGGCAGACGACAACGTGAACCGGTGGTAGATCCCGGCAGGCAAGATCAACAAGTCTTTTTCGTTCAATTTGGCTCTTATCCATTCGTCTTTGCCGTTTCTCACATCAAAGTACCCTTCTCCCTCCACGATATATCTTATTTCTTCGTCCTCGTGGTAGTGCTCTTTGTAGAACATGGCCATCTTGGCGTTGAAGGCGTCGATGTCGTTGTTGAACTTGCCCAAATTCAAGGTGATTTCGTCTCTGTTGCGATAGTTTCTCTCTTTAGCGATCTCATCAAGCTGCTCAATGGTGTCTACTTTATAGTACAAAACGCCGATTTCTTTGAGCTTCTCAGGTGGCACAGGCACCCCGGAGTTGTGTTCGTCGGTGAAGTTTTCTGCTGTGTCTTTGTTGTCGTGATAGAAGAAAGCTACCATGGCTGTTAGTTAATGAGTCAAATTAAATTTGAATGATTTTAATTGACTTTTATTTCTCACTGTGGCATTACGGGGGACGTTTAATTAATGCTCTCCATACCTAAAGAAAACTCCGAATTTTGTCACAAACTGCGGCCCGTGACTCACAACACTGTCACTAGCGTCCCTGTAGTCTCTTCCAGGACTAAACACTTATACCACGCCGATTGCTGCACAGTCCACCATTTTTCAGGTTTTGGGGCCCCTACACCAGCCCCTTACACCATCCGGCCCCAGCAGATCCTCGTGGCCTCACATCAGTTTATCCGTGCCAAAAAAATAATGCACAAATAGCCGTGCTTACATAGTAAAAAATATCCAGTCATAGATTGGCCTGCGAACTTACGGACTACACACTACCATTAGGTGCTGTGGGCCCAAGACTTTCTTTTTTTTCTTGCCTTGGTGTTGCAATATGGTTCGCTTTCGGAAAAATCTCGTGTCATGCGCTAGTCCGAACTTTTCATGCTTTTAGGCAATATTTCAGGACAGAAGGCCAACAGTCCAAACAAAGAACAGGGTCTGAAGAGGGCGCAAAAAGCACTTATTGCGGTTGGGAAATGAGTCAGATCTCCGCTGTCATGTGTTTAAAAAAAGCCTGCTTTGTTAGAGATTCAGATGAAAAATGGATGAAAGGGACTTTTTTACGTCCTGCATACAAGCAGATGATGGATTTACGGAACATGATGTCTTCATTTATCATATATATACATGTGTGCCAGGTGAAATTTTTCTTCCCTACAACAACACTACTTTCTTCATGAGCTTCAACAAGTCCACCACGTCGGTGGCGTCGATCTTTGATTGCAACCGCTACGACAGCCACACCAACGCCACGTCGGTTGCCGTCAGTCCGGACCACTCCATATCTTCGACCAACCACGTCTTTCACGATAACGATTACCATAACGCCAGCAAAAACATCATACTTTTAGTGGGCCTACCAGCCACGGGAAAGAGCACCATTTCAAAAATGTTAACAGAGCACCTTAATACCTATACGCCGTACAAGGCCAAAATTTTCAACTGTGGAAAAGTCAGAAGACAGTCGTCCAACAAGTTCTACGACTATCAATTTTTTGACCCCAACGACGAGATATCCAAGTTCAAAAGGGATATGATTGCCATGAACACCCTAAATGCATTAATAGACGAGTTAAGCGACAATACCATCAACGTCGGCATACTTGATGCCACTAACACCACTATCGAAAGGAGATCCAGTTTGGTGCATTTGATTTCAGAAAAAACTGCCACCGAAGACTGGGTGCTAGACAACTTGATAATCCTTGACGTGCAGTGCCCAGACCCCAAATTGGTCAAATACAATATCATTTCCAAGACCACCAACGATGACTATAAAGACCAGGAATTTCAGAAATCCATAGACGATTTTTCCAAAAGACTCGAGCTTTACAAGCAAGCATACCAGCCGATCAACGACCACGAACTCCAGTCTTATGACGAGTTGTCTGCATATATCCGTATCGAGAACGGCAACCATAAGTATGAGTTCAGGAATAGGACCAAAAACGAGTTTCTTGAATTGGTGGAAAACTATTTCATGGGATATTGCAACTATGAATCGGTGCTTTATAGAAAAGCCGTTGACGAATTTTATGACAAAATTGATGTATAGGATATCAATGGATAGACGGGCAGTTGCCCCGGTGGTAGTTCAGTCTCTAGCCTCTTTTAGACCTATTGTGCTCTGCTGTGACCTTCATAAGACCAATGAGGAAATAGCTGTCTTACTCAGTCCGATCACGAGCTAGCTTACTTGCTCAGCCCTGCGATAGTCCTGATGCTATCTACTGGGGAACAGTCCCGACTTTGTCTCCAATGCCTTACGTAACTTAAAATCTTGGCTTCTGACTTCGTACCAAGTTCTCATCCTGACATTGTATCCTGCCATTCTTCCCTCTGTGGCATAATGTACTGCCTCGACTCCCCAACAGGCCTAACTCCACGTCTCAACTGTAATTATTCAAGCCAGGAATGCTCAGCAAGCCAGGCACCGCAGCATTATCGTTATTGAACCCAGAATCCTGTGAAGGTGGGGCAATAACAGCATTGACATTGTTGTTCGCCTGGTAGTACCATGCACCGGCCTTTTCGTTGGTGTACAAAGCATCTTGGAACGCCATAGGATCGTTGGGTCTGGACCTTGACCAGAATCTTGCAGACCGATCGGCACCGGCACTACACAATAAATGGCCCAACGGATGGTATTCTAACGCATGGATAGCCTTTTCGTGGGCATAAGGGATCTTGTGGCTGGGTTCCACCGCCTTGACCTGCTCTTTTTCGTCGGTGGGAATATAGGAGTCCAACAAGTAATGGGCAATAGACCCGTCGTGGCCCCCCACTGTGAACATTGACGGGTGCAATGGGTGCCATTCCACACACGACAAGTCACTGTCATGGTTGCGTAGCACCGTCAAGTCCTTCATGGTCCGAAGATCAAATATTCTGCACGATCTGTCTCTTGAAACAGATGCCAATAGTCTTTGCATCCCATTGGGCTGAAATCTCGTCTTACTCACTGTGTGCTTGAACCCGTGTAATGTGGAAATACACGTCCCTGTACGGGGGTCCCACAACTTGATCAAGTTGTCTTTGGACCCACTAACCACCAATCCCAAGCTGGGGTGCCAGTCGCTCGACTTGACGTCCCAGTGATGGCCCGTGAACTGTACCTCTTCCTTCCCGTTATTGAAATTCCACACTTTCATGGTCGAGTCGTCAGAACTGGTCAAGAACTTGGAGTCGTTGGGCGAAAACGAGATATCTCTGATCCCGTCCGTGTGGCAATTCAACACATTGACGTTATTAAAGTTGGTTTGCCAGTACTTCACGTTACCCTCTTGGTCTCCACTCAACAACCACTCGTCATTGTGACTGTATTTCAACGACAAAATGGCCGAGTCATGGGCCTGTGTAATTGTTTCGAAATTGAACGTTTTCCCGTTCCACAACGTGAATTCCCCGCTATGAGCGGCTACCAATAGTCTCCGACCTTCAGGAGTCCATTTCACAGCGCTTATAGAATGTTTCTCTTTGTTAGACGACAAATGCACAAATTTGGTCTGCAAATCCATCACTGCCAAGTTGTTCTTGTTGGCACTGTACTTGGAGTATGCCGGGGAGGGGAGTAAGTCAATCAAATAAGACGATTCAGGTCTAATGGCCCCAATGCTTTGGTTTGTGAGACCAATGGATTTAAGAAGGTACCATCGGCCCATATTGTTGCCGTGGTCCACGGTTCTTCGATGGGCAGCTTTTTTACTCTGTGAAGCGAGCTGCTGCTCGATATTCTGCTGATACAACATGTATCTGTCGTTATCTCTCAGGTCTCTGTTCATTGTGGAAGAGTTTTATGTGTTTTTTATTTACTGCGAAATTTTTCAAAAGTGGTACAGGGCTGCGATAGCTGGAGGTATAGGGTAAAAAGAGTCAGTACGAGTTAGAGAAAGGAGTTGACTACTATCAAAGAGCTCATCGATGAGTCACTAATACCAAAACACATATATTTCTAAACGAAAAAAGAACTAGATAGTCATGTCACATTACGACGAACTTTCTAATACAACACAAACTTCTAATATTCAGCAGACAAAAGCTGCTCAGGCTGAAAGAGCTTCAAAAACGGCTTCAAAAAGCAGATTCTAGCCTGGAAACCTAAGAAACCCAGGCTAAAGTGGCTTCAACAAGTCAAAAGAACAACACAAGTTCTTATCCACAATCATCACTGCTCCATAATTGTTAAACTCTCCACAGTAATTAGGTGCTGAAAACACAGTCACCAACTTCTTCTTGTCAAAGAACTCGTACCCGTCCTCAACCACCATGTGTCCTCTGACAATCAACTCGAACCCAAACGTATTGCAGAAATGGTCGACGTGCTTCTTTCCAAAACAATACGACACACCCCGATCGTTCTTGGGCCAATGATTAACAGAAAAGCTCTTCACTGACGGGTCTGGGTCTGACCACAAAAGGTCGGCTAAGAGTCCTTTATCCGGGACATCTGTGGGTCTCTTGATGGCTTCAATTTGCTTCAAGTCATACAAATCAGGTGATAATCCTCCGTGGATACAAAAAATCTTGTCGTTGATGGTGGCAGCAAGGGGCAAGGTGTTGAACACATCCACAAATAACTTCCAGGTCTTGTGGTTACCGGTCAAACCTGGTAATCTCCTTTTACACTCATCGTAGAACCCGTAGATCTTGGTGATGTTGGCACTTTCGTGGTTACCTCTCAACATAAAGAAGTTTTCAGGGTACTTGATCTTGTAGCACAACAAAAGAAGTATCGTTTCCAAAGACTTGTACCCTCTATCGACATAGTCACCTAAGAAAAGATAGTTAGAGTAAGGAGGAAACCCACAGTTTCTAAAGATTCTGATCAAGTCCAGAAATTGCCCGTGCAAATCACCCACCACATTCACGGGTGGTGACAATCTCAATAGCGTGGGCTGGTCCAAGAATATGGACCGGGACTTGTTCAAGATATACCTGATTTCTTCGGAGGTCACTGGCAACTTTTCTCTGGATTTCCGGGACTTCTTGATATGCTTGTCGCTGTCGCCGACGCTGATCAACCGGGATATAATCCCATCAATATCGACGGCTACTGACGTGGACCTGGACTGGGTGCCAACCGGCAAAAGTGGTGGAGAAGAGGTGTCTGACGAAGACGACGACGAAATCGACAGCTGAGACATTTTCTTGGTGATGCGGTCAAGCTTCAAGTCTGCTCTGATCTTCTCCTTGGAGATCGCCAACGGCACAGATGTCTGTGGTGTAGCATCGGTAGGAGACACTGGAGATGAAGGGACAGGAGTGCCTTCGGTAGTTTCGAAAATGGGGTGTAAGTTGCCGGACAACGCATCGCCATCGAACTCCTGAGACCCATACCGACCACTGTGTTTGGGGGAACTGGACATCGACCCTACCGACAGCAACAGATCGGTGTCCTTGCTGTCCATGGTGGTGAACACAGGCGATACCAAATCATCGCTGTCAGTAGAACTGCCATACCTGTGGGCCGAGCCGGAACTGTTAGGCAACAAATTTGCCATGCTGACGCCGATTTCAAAGTCCAAATCGTCCATGTCTCTTCTTCTTCTGCCCTTGCCAGAGGTATGGTGGCCAAATTTCTTTCCGCTGGAGGAGTACCCCTTGGCTTCATAAGGATAGTTTGTGTTTGTATTAAAAAGGTTCGGTGGTTCTATCTTTATAGCAGAACTCTTGTTAAATTTTGAAGATAGCGCAGAGCTACGCTCATCGGGATCCAAATCTTCACTGGTGGCAATAACTTCATTGCTACTGCTGGAACTTGAATTCAAACACTTCGGTAGGGGATCATTCTTAGACGGGCTGTTTCCCATAGCTTGCAGACAAAAAAAAGGAAAAAAAAAGGAGGAATAAACTTGAACGGTGTTTCTAAAGTTTTGGGGATGCTGGGGGACTAGTCACAACGATTTAAAAGTGGACTGCCAGATAATGTGGGAAAGATTATACGAGTAGTTAAGTAACTTTAGGGGAAAAGTTTTCTCTTTTTTTTTGATTACTTATTAATGAGATAGGAGCCGGGTCGCATTTTTCTTGTCATGCTTAAAGTTTAAATGGCGCGCGCGGTGCGGATGGCGCGAACGTGGCAGTGGCTGGCGCGGGTACTGGTGCCAGCGTGGCAGTAGCCGTGGCTTAAGGATACAGGGTAGTAAGTGTTTGTGGGGCAGTGTAGTAAACACGGGTGGTTTTGGATACTTGTTGAAGATTTGTGCTTTTTGTTTGTGTCAGTTGTGGGTCAATTTTCTATTTGTGTCACATCTGTTTCTTAGTTCTGTTTGTGTTCTTTTCACTTTGTGTCCTTTTCACTTCTCTGTTCTGTTGGTACTCTTATTCTCAAAAACGAGCAACTCAATGCTCCGTCGTTTCTTAACTATGGCCACAAAATCCGTTCTTTCTGCCACCAACACAATGCCCCTGCGCTCCCCCGGCCCCATTGCGTCAGCTGGGTGTCTTATTATCGGCGACGAGGTACTCAACGGTAAAATTTTGGACACAAACTCCCATTTTTTTGCCAGACACTGTTTCAATGAACTTTGCATTCCTGTGAAAAAAACCATTGTGTGTGGAGACGACAAAGACGACATCAAAGGCTCACTACAGACGTTGATGCGTGACGGCTGTGACTTCATTGTCACCAGCGGTGGAATTGGGCCCACTCATGACGATATCACCTACGAGGCCATCGCTGAAGCCTTTGGAATTGATTGCGTTTTGGATAACGAAACCGTGCAGAAAATGCAGGCGTTAAGGGCCGAGTATCTTGATCTGTTGAGTGAAAGAAGGCGAAATGCATTCTACAGGATGGCTACGTTCCCCTGTGATGCTTCAGGGTCCGTCAAAGTCGACAGAATTTTCACCGAAGACTCATTATGGGTGCCGGTGGTAGCAGTGCAGCTGCAAATTTATATACTTCCCGGAGTGCCCCAGTTGTTCCAGAAGCTATTGCTTAACTTGACGCCTAGTATCAAGCCACGGATCGACGCTGCCTTGTTGTTGAAACGGTTTTTCGTCAAGACAAACGTGAAGGAAAGTGAGTTGGCTCCTTTCTTATCGGACTTGCAGGACGAGTGCAATGCTAAGTATGGTGCTGGAAACGTCAAATTGGGCAGCTATCCTCACTTTTCCTGGAAGTTGAACACCGTCAGTGCTATAGGCAACGAGAAGGTATCCAAGGAAGAACTCCAGAAGATTGTGGACCGGATTGCGACTGAAGTGGGAGGAGATGTGATCACGGCCGAGGAAGAGGAACTTATGACTACCACCAGTCCTGCTTCTACCCCTTGAGGGATACAGAAGTGAGAGGCAGAAGCCAGCAGAGGCAGAAGCCAATAGGCAGCTTACTGAACTGGGCACAGGAAACTTTGCTAAACTGTGATGTAACGACACTTGGAACTTTCAGAGCCTTGGCCTAGTTGAAAAGTGTGTTGTGTTATTAGTGCTTTTGTTCTTGAAGCATTGCCACTCAGAATGATCTGCAATGGACAAACTTTTGTTTTGCAGCCAATAAACTGTGTCATTGATGCCCTTTTGCAGCATTCAAACATATGATACAAAATGATAACTGTTATCTACTAGCTGATCAGATGCTAGGTGAAGTTTCTGGCCGGTGCTTGCCGACTTTTTTGGGCTACTTTTGCGGCAATCGTGTACGATCATTTCCAAACATGCTTCTTGAGAGAATAGAACTTTCTGTGGAGTGACTACAAGCATCTTTCAAGTCTTCCATTGATGTTTTATCTCTTCATAGATTCTGTAAGGCATTTCCTTTTGAATAGACAGTATGTTTTATAAGGTATAGCTTCAGTGGAAAACACAGCCATTAAATAGAATTTCAGTTTTCAATCATGTCTTCTATATGATATCTACCTATTAAAAGCATAGCTCCTTGTATGTATTCGTAAGTTCCAAAGATCTTATCATCTAATTTACAGCATGGCTTTTATTAACAAGTATTATGTTCTACTAACAGGAAATACTCTTTTAACAGTTATATCTAGTGATAACTGGACCTAGTATCTTTCTTCAATCAAGTTCTGGTACGCTTTACACTGTTCCATTAATAATACTGTGCATTGATTAAATATCCTACAACTTGGTATCAAGAAGGGCAGTCAACTCGTCAATGGCCTTGGAAATTCCATCGGCCTTGTCTCCCATACCTTGAATAGTGTTACCTTTACCACCAGCTTTACCACCAATATTACTGGAAACAATCTTTCCTAAGTCAGTGACATCCACTCCCTTCTCAAGTGCTTGGTTGGACATGTAACACCCGTGAGCAACCTTGTCGTTACCAGTGAATAAATAGATGGACTTTTCAGCATGTTGCTTCTTGATTAAATTTATAGCTTCAGTGATGGCTTTAGCATTGGAGTTTATAGCAATATGTCCCACAAAGTAAGGTTTGGCTTCTTTATCGTCTAACCATTTGTTAACGGCTTCCATGACCTTCTTGGTTTCTTCCTTTTGGATACTCTTCAAGTGGTCCTTGATGGACTTGTCCAAAGCATTGAACTTTTCGTTCAATTTCTGTTTTTCAACAACAGAAATGGACAATTTCTTCAAATCCACACCAAACTCTTTGGCTCTGGTTTCCTTGAGAGGCCCAAACTCTAATGAGTTGATTTCGTGTAATCTCTTTTCGTAGTCATGGGCAATTTGTTGGACTTTATGGGCTTCAGTACCGGTAACAGCAACAATTCTTCTGATACCTTTAGCAATACCGCTTTCTTCAATTATAACAAGATCTTTGATTTCTCCAGTCTTGACAACATGAGTACCACCACAGAATTCAACCGAGTATTTACCCCATTCTTCGTTACTTGGGTCCTTCAATAAGTCCTCCACTGGTTTTCCAATAGACACCACTCTAACCGGATCTGGGTAGGTCTCTCCAAACACAGCTCTCAATCCGTATATGCTTTTAGCGTCGGCTAAAGAAACATCTTTGGCATAAACAGGCTTGTTATCCTTGATGTACTGGTTGGAAATGTTTTCAACTTCGACTATCTCTTGTGGTTTCAAAGCTTGTTTGTGGCTGAAATCAAATCTGAGCTTTTCTGGTGCAACTAAAGACCCTTTTTGGTCAACAGAGTCACCTAAAACTTCTCTTAAAGCGTAATTCAACACGTGAGTACCAGTGTGGTTGTTTCTGATAGGCCATCTTCTTAATTCGTCGTAGCCAGCAATGACAGAACTGTCAACTTTAATGGTTCCTTCCACTAAATGACCGGTATGTAAGACGTATCCAGCGTAGACTTGAACGTTTTCCACGTTGAATTCCATGGACCCGTCGATAACGATCTTACCAGTATCATATTCTTGACCACCTTGTTCAGCGTAGAAAGGAGTTTTGTCTAAAAGAATACCATAGCTCTTTTCGGTATCGGAGACCGAGTCCACGAAAGCAGACCCATCAAAGATAGCAACGACCTTGGCTTTGACGTTTTCAACTCCATATTTAAAGGAATCGTCGGTTTTAGGGACAGCGTCGTTGGAGTCTAATTCAGACAAGGCATGAACGTCTAACTTGACCAAAGTGCTGGCACCTTTGCTGTTACCACCTTTAGAAGCTTCTCTAGAAGCCTCTTTGGCGATTTCAAACCCTTCTTCGTCAATTGAAAGACCTGCTTCTTCGGCCATTAATCTAGTCAAATCAACTGGGAAACCGTAGGTATCGTATAATCTCCAGACATCCTTACCACTCAAAGTTTGTTCTGGGGTCTTAGAAGCGACAATGGAGTATTGTTCAAACAATTTTTCACCTCTGTCCAAAGTCTTAGCGAAACTTAACTCTTCTTCGTTCAAGATTTCCATCAAATCGTCCGACTTTTTGGCGATTTCTGGGAAAATCTCTTGGTTTCTTTCGATCACCACAGGAGCCAATTGCTGGAAGAAGGTTCCAATGGGGTAATTCATGTACTTTCTAACGTATCTAGAACCTCTTCTCAAGATTCTTCTTAAAACATACCCTCTACCTTCATTATTTGGCACACCACCGTCAGTGATGGCGAAAGTCAAGGTTCTGACGTGGTCAGCAATGACTCTGTATGCAGTGTCGATCCCGTCTCTGTCGTCAGCACCGAATTTACCGGCATAAGGCCTGATACCGGTGATTTCTCTGATCTTGTCGAAAATTGGAGTGAAAACATCGGTGTCGTAATTAGAAGATTTGTTCTGCAAAATGGACACCAATCTTTCGAACCCCATACCAGTATCAATGTGCTTAGCAGGCAAAGGTTTCAAGGAGCTGTCAGATTCTCTGTTATACTGGATAAACACAATGTTCCAGATTTCCAACACATTAGGATCGTCCATATTGACCAAATGAGCAGCGTTTCTGCCACCGATTCTGTCGTAATGGATTTCGGAACATGGACCACAAGGACCTTGGTCCCCCATTTCCCAGAAATTGTCCTTGACATCTCCTGGCAAAATGTGGTCTTCTTCGACCCCAATATCTAACCAAAACTGTTTAGCTTCCAAGTCAGGCTCCAAGCCCTGTTTTTCGTCCCCACCAAAGTAAGTCACGTAAAGTCTGCTCTTGTCCAACTTGTAGCTGACGGTCAACAAGTCCCAGGCGTAAGCAATGGCCTCTTTCTTGAAATAGTCGCCAAAAGACCAGTTTCCCAACATCTCGAAAAAAGTGTGGTGATACGAGTCTCTTCCCACATCTTCCAAATCGTTATGCTTCCCACCGGCTCTGATACATTTCTGGGAGTTGGCGGCTCTTTTCAAACTGGCAAAGTCGCTGGATGGGTCCACGGTTCCCAAGAAAATGGGTTTATATTGGTTCATACCGGCGTTAGCGAATAATAAAGTAGGATCATTGTGAGGAACCACAGAAGAAGAAGCAACAAAAGTATGATTTTTATCTTTGAAGTAGTTCAAAAACGTCGATCTGACCTTAGAGGCAGTCCATTCAATGTTATTGGTGTTTGACATTTTCAACCCTCTTAACATTCAACGATTATCCTTTAAAGATTGAAGTTTTTTTTGTAGATTTTTTTTTTTTGGTTAGCGTGTCTCATTGTTAGATGAATCATCTGGTCGTGCGGTGGTGAATTTCAATAGCTGCAAATAGATAAGAGAATAGGGTTGAAGGTGTTTCAGCACCAAAGCGGAAGATGGCACCATGATGAACATGGATTGGATAAGGACGTAGACCTAGAAGTTTCTGGGGGCTGGTGTAAGGAGGTGAAGAGAAGGGGCAGTTAGAGACAGGATAAGGTATAAGCAAGAGCATACATTTGGTCTAAAGAATCATTATGAAACTGGTAGGACTGTAGAAAGTGTTGGGACTGGTTGAAACTAAGAAACAGATAGAAGCGTAGTGTCTGATACTGTATAGCAAATATTGGAAAGCATATAGAAGCAAGAAAGTAAAACATGAGGGGGCTTTTGCATACTTACTGTAGAACCATGAGATATTCTACAGGAGAATGTTAAGGTATAAGAAATCATAGTATTTAGCATCATGCAGAAAGCGTAATATCTGAGAAATCATAGTCAAGTACAAGATAGGAAACCAAAGCAGTTTTGCTGTAATAATGCAGTACTGCAGGAAAGTATCTGTAGAAGCAGTAGCTAGTATAATACAAGCATATCAGAGCTTTAAGCATACTAGGGCATTCAGCATAGATAAGCCAAGCATAATGAGAGCACTTTTGGTAATATTATCGGAAACCATACAGTGGTCGGAGCATACAGAGCAGGCATAAATCTCACATTGAGCTCCGTGTCAATGTCATGTTTGAATTCTCTGCAACTGGTGCAATGTACTTTTTGTCTGTGACTCTTTTGTACTGTTTGCAACTGTAACTCTTTCAACATTTCTGTACTCTTTCTCTGTGACACTTTCAATATCCTCTCTGTAACTCTTGTACTCTATTTCGATACTGTTTCTCTATACTCTTTCTCTGTATTCACACTGTGTAAATTCTATACTCTAATCTGCACCCTTTGAGTAACAAAATTTGCTCACTCAAAAATCAAATGTGTATTTGCAAACTGTCAAAAGACGCTAATAAGAACACAGTTATCACCGTAAAAACGGCAAATTCTACACGCCCATGATCCTCAAAGGCGACACAAAGTACTCGTGTGTGGAGTGTATACGGGGACACAGGTCCAGTTCCTGCAAACACCACGAGCGGCCCTTACTACAAGTGAGACTAAAAGGACGTCCCAACATCAGAAACAACCCCAACTACCGAATAGCCATCTTTGCCAAGGAGATCGAGCACAGGGACATTAAGAACGAGGCCGGCAACGGGTCTACTACCAGCATCAACATCATCAAGTCGTCCATGAACTATATTATTGACTATAAGACCAGCGAGATCATAGGGCCATATGTGAACGAGTCCCAAATCACGCCCAAGACCATGAAGATCAACGAGGACAGTTTCATCAATGCAACGTCGTGCTGCTCCAACGGGATGATGAAGGGGAAGACCGACTGTGGGTGCAATCACTCGGTCAACAAGTCGAAGATCATCAAGAGGTATATATCTAAGAACAGGAAGAGGTTTAAGTTTGTGGATAACACTCACGAGGCTAAGCTGCAGCTGTTGAAGGACCGGATCAACGAGACGCTTCAGAAGCAGGCGCCTCCTTGTTTCTGTGGGGATGAGTGTACGTGTGGCGGATGTGTGGTGCACAGTCGAATAGGAGGAGATATTGAGAGTGTGCTAAAGGGGATGGGAAACGGGAATGGGAATGGGACAAATGGAACAAGTGGTCAATTAGGTACAGAGATAAGTGCAGATGCTCAGATAGCAGATGATCAGATAAAAGGTGCACAAGAATCAGACCAAAATGCACAACTCCAGTCAAACTCACAACTCCAGTCAAATTCACAACTCCATCCCGTCCAGCCGGCCCTGTTGGCCCTGCTGGCCCCCCTGGCTCAAACCCTCAAAGGCATAAACCCCCATCTTCCCCCACAGCTACCTTCGCTTGCGTCTCTTGACACCCTCAACAACCAAGTGCTAGGAGTCAACTTCGATTTCCCGTTACAGAGCATGGACTCGCCATTGACGCCCGATTCTGGGGCTCTAGAAGTCAACGAGTCGGAGTGTGGATGTGCTGATACCGACTGTCGGTGCTTCAACTGTGAGACCCACGGTATAGTCAATGGGATCAAACTAGACGACTTGTTTGGGGGCATGGACTTTGAGCTTTTTGAGTCGATCTCCTAGGACCAGACTCCTGGCACCCACCGGTCAGACATCCTTACACCAGTCACGATTCCTACACCAGCCAACGATTCCTACACCAATCAACGATCCTTACTTTTCACCAGCCAAAACAACCTACACTTCACTGTCTTCACTCCATCACTCCCTCATACCTTTCCTTTTCCTTGATACTGTAAATAGCTAATATACTCGGTTGGAAAACTTGATAGGTGCACGCTGACCATCCTTTCCATTCAGCTCCACACTTCTGTATACTTTGCTTCAGATTCTTTGTTAGTTTCTTTGCACAGAATTTCAGCCAAATTAACAGAGGCCTGTTTAAACGGGATTTGCAGTCGTCGCAAACAGTTTCCATTTAGATGAAGGGTCGTGTACAAACAGTCGAGTCGTGTTTGTGACAAAAAGTCGTGGCATTTCTATCAAAGGTCGTGCCCATTCTGTCAAAATCGTGTATCATGTGAAAAATCGTGTCCCTTTGCCAAGGTCGTGTCCCATGTCCCCGGTTTTCCCACGACCCACCCCCTACCCCTAGAATATTCTAGAAGTTGCTCCCTCCCCTAAAAAATCTCACCACTCATCGAAAATTCTAGAATATCCTGGCATTTTTCACCTATAACCAAAAGTTTCTGCTACTAAAAAAAGTGAGACATCTTTCTGGCACATAATGTCAATTGAACCTATCATCGATATACTTCAAGAAGATTCCAAAAAGAATGATTCTGTTCCAGACACGAACGATGATATCCAAGTGATCAACCGGACTCCGTTTGATGTCCACTTTGATCAAACAAGCGCTGCCGGTAATGGTGCAAATTATGGCGGTTCAAGCGGTTCGAACGCAGGACCTATCTCTGGTGCTGGCAATGGGATTGGGCCCGGTTCTGGCACCTCTGGTGGTGCAGGCATGGCGTATGACGACGCCTACGGCAAGAACATGGAGTTTGGAGGGTTGACTCCCATTTTACAGTCGCTCGATGACCCCATCGATGAGATAGATAACAATAACCAAGAAGGTATGGGGTTTGAAAACCAATTGGTGATGGCACAGCCCAAGCTATACTCCAACCTTCCGCCCATGGCGCCGCTCAGCGAGTCTGTGATCCCCAACGGGCTCAATTTCCAGCCTTTTAGCTACGATTCCAGCGACAACCAGGGCTTATTGCTCAACAGAAGCAGTGCCAACAACCAGACGGTCCCCAGCACCAGCACCGGGTCCAAGAAACGCAAAGACACCACGCCCAAGACGCGGCCGGCGTTTGTGATGAAGATCTGGTCCATGGTCAATGATCCGGCCAATAATGAGTATATCAAGTGGGACAATGACGGCAAGCTGTTCCAGGTGTTCCACCGGGAAGAGTTTATGAAGAACATCTTGCCCAAATACTTCAAGCATAACAACTTTGCCAGCTTTGTGCGACAATTGAACATGTACGGGTGGCATAAGGTTCAGGATATCAGCAACGGGACACTCAAAGATGATAAAACGGGGGAAGAGAACTGGAAGTTTGAAAACCCGTACTTCCAGAAGGGCAGAGAGGACCTTTTGGACAACATTGTGAGAAACAAGTCCATGGCACAGGATCTGGACGTCAGCGACAAGCAAATCAACTTGAAGCTTATACTTGGAGAGTTGGACAACATCAGACTCAACCAGATGGCACTTCAAGAAGATTTGAGACGGATACGAAAGGATAACAAGACGTTGTGGCAGGAGAACTTCATCACTCGAGAACGGCATTTGAAGCAGAGCCAGACGTTGGATAAGATTTTGAAGTTTTTGGCCACGGTGTACGGCAACAACAACACCGGCAAGATTTTAGAAGTGGAAGACAATACCCCCAGCATCAACTTGGACAATATCAACGACGACGGGTTCTTTGAGAAATTGTCCAGTTCCAGCGTCAATAACACCCGGACGAACTCCAGTGCCAACGGCAGTAGTTTTTCCAACGGCAACAGTGGCAATTCCAAGCCCATGTTGATGTTGATGAACCAGGCCTACAAGTCCAGTGCCAATACCACGCCCGGCAATGCAGGAGAAACGTCGTCACATAATTCTCCTACTGTGCACGACAACGATGTGATCAATGGGCTTGAACAGAACATCTTCCAGCAGGGCCAGTCGATCCAGCAGGTGCAGGACTGGATCCAAAAACTCAGCAACCAGCAACAATTACAGCAACAACAGCTTCTTTCACAGCAGCAGCAAATTGACGATAATTCTCGGCATCATCAGGAGAACGAACTTAACGGCGGGGTGCCTTTGACTCCTGGCAAGCTAGATTTGGACTTTGACGTCAACGACTTTTTGCGGTCCGGTGCCAACACCCCGGCAGGCAATACTCCTGCGCCGGAAGACTACGAGCCCAAGCGGAAGAGAGCAAAGTCCCGCAAGTTTGAAGAACTATAAGAGTGAAACACAAAAGTGAAAAACTACAGGAGTGAAAAACAACAATGTACCATAGTGTATAGTAGTGGCAGTATGGTCGGGAATAGCACCATATATAGAAGATCCAATTACAATGCCAGTTCTGCAAACCCATAGCCGTACGATGTAGGCACAAGGCCAAGGGGGTCTTGGGGCCTTTATTAGGCGACAGAGTCCATAATCTCCATATACTCAGGAAAAGGGGCTTCAAATGCTATAAGCGCTTATTTGACAGGACCTGCGTTATTTCTGTTGCCACTTGACAACCATGCGCTTAGGAGAAACCTGTTATCGGGCGAATAAGGTAAGCGGAGTTGTTATGCCATTTGATAACTTTTCTTAGCGGTGGTTTTTGAATACCTTTATGGGTGCCTACCCGAGACGCCAGCCCCAAATTCACGGTAACCACCGGTTATTCCCAGCATGTCAGCTAATGATGACACCGCCAGGTTCAAAATTGACTCAAAACGGCTTAGCGTTCCGGCAGGTAGGAAAGTTTAAATGAGCCTTGAAATAAAGTTCAGATTGGGTCAGAACTGTTACTGCATCTTTTGCGACTCGCTGTTTTGGGAAACAAACAGCCACACCAACACTTAACGGCAACAAGCCACAAAACAAGGTTGTGGAATTTCCCCACGGGCCCCTCGGTCTATCCTTCCTTCTTTTTTGTGCCACATATCGTATTTGTATCCACAGTTTAGTAAGGGTCCTCTCGCTTAATAGACGAATTACTGCGAAAAAACCTCTATCCTAAAACGGCAACAAAAAATGTCTCGAGCGGAAAAAAGAAAAAAACCGACATGCTGTCCCAGAAAAGCTAAACCACTTTCATATGAAGCAGGACAAAAGTTAATTATATAGTAAGCCTGCACTATTGATGTTGCAATAAGTTAATTTATGTGACATTCTCGCTAATTGCTGTTTTGGTGTCAGTTCGTTCCACGGCAATCTGGTACGAAAGATCTAAACTGTTATTTTGTTTCTTATTTTTTATTTTTTGCTTTTTTTCCGGTGGCCTCCACCCTGGAAAAACCCTTACTGTGATGCCGCGGACTATACTAATCTAATTTTTCAGACACTAAAAACTATATATGCTGCTTTTAAAGCGACTACAAGTGCCTAGTGATCATGAGATCACTTGTCTCCGGAACCCTGACTTAGAGCCCATGCCGTCAACCCGACGAATTTGGGGATTTTGGTCGTTTTTCGGGTACTGGGGGGTGCCAAATATCACTATCTGGACCTGGTCCACCGGCAGCGCCTTATTGGCGTTGGGCCTTAGTATCGGCAATATTATGGGTGCTTTGACACTAGGGAACGTTCTCATCTGCATTTATACCTGCTTGAACTCCGAGCCGGGCTTGAAGTACCATGTGGGGTTCACAGTGTCGCAAAGAGTCATTTTTGGCATATACGGCTCATACATAGGCATCTTGATCCGGATTCTTTTGTCTGTCATCTTCTATGGAGTCCAGACGTGGTTAGGTGGACTCTGTATAGTTGTTATGCTCTCGAGCTTGAGTCCTGGCTTTTTCCACATGGCCAACACCTTTGGCGAGTCGGTGCATATGACCACCCGAGACTTTTTGGGGTACTTTATCTTTCTGGTGTTGCAGATGGGATTCTACTTCATGCGGCCAGAGAAGATGAACAAGCTCGTGAACGTGTCGTGTTTCTGCACGTTTGTGTCGTTTCTTGTCATTCTTATCGTATGCGTGGCAGCAAACGACGGGCGACCAGGAATTCTAACCCACGGCCACAATGCCAAGGGGATCAGCGTCGGCTGGATGTGGATGTACGCCATTAGCATATGGTACGGGGCGTTGTCACCTGATATAACCAACCAGACCGATTTTTCCCGGTTTGGTTCCAGCTACAACAAAACATACTTGGGCATTATTGTCAGTATCATGGTCACAGGCACTTTTGTGCCATTGGCCAGTTTATTGGTAGCTTCGGCCACCCTGGAGGCGTACGGTATACGGATATGGCTTCCAACGGACTTATGTTTGCTCTGGCTTGATCGGCATTACAGTTCGGGTGTCAGAGCCGGGAATTTTTTTTTGGGGCTAACTTTTGCTGCAAGCCAAATGAGTTTCAATGTGGTTGCAAACGGTTTTTCCGGGGGAATGAACCTCTCAGGCGTCTTGCCTAGGTATATCAACATCCAGAGAGGAGCGGTGATCACTGCCCTTCTATCATGGTGTGTTCAGCCGTGGAATTTCTACAATTCGACGTCGGTGTTCATGAATGTGATGAGCTCGTTTGGAGTCATTATCACTCCTCTCATAGCCATGAATATCTGTGACTTCAGTGTTATACGAAAGGGCAGACTACCTATAGAAGACGCATACTCGACGTCCAGGTCGGGTGCTTTCTACTTTTTCTATGGATTTAATCTAAGAGCTCTGGCAGTGTGGATTATCAGCATAGCACCTGGACTTCCCGGACTTATCGATCAGGCACAACCAGTTCACATTCCACAGGGTTTGGACAACTTTTTCTATGGATCGGCGGTGTTTTCGTTCATTCTCCCGTTTGGGCTTTATTATCTTGTGTGTAAGGCATTCTCGTATGCCAATACCTACGAATTTGACGACATTTTGCCCAGTGACGTCGAACACGAGAGTACACGACTGGAACCTTATTCCGACACCGAGTTTATTATGGCCCACGAAGCAATCCACGATTGTAGTGATTGCACAGAAGATCCAACAAAGTTTGCCTCAGCCCCAAACAAGACATAGTTTTTCCATCCAGTAGTTAAATAAAGTTTTGGGATCCCCCACACTAACGCCGTTTGTTACTATCGTTGTATTTTTTGACCCTCCACCACAAACTCTAATATAACCTATGTGCATCATTGGGTCGTAAAAAAAACCTTAATGCTAAATAACATGGTTGGACAAAAATCATTTGCGCTTTCTATTTCAAACTCTAATTTTCAATGGCATTCTGTAAGTAGAGGGAAAAACATCATTTGATTGAACTAAAAATAGTTTATTTTTGAATCACCCACCGTTGGGTTGTACGTCTTTGTTTCAGCCAATTTCATTGTTTAAACCACCCTGTAAATTAAATACAAAAACTGTCACATCATTTTTTAGTTGCAAATATTAGGCACGCTGAAATGCATCATTTGGACGCATGATTCAGCCGCTTCTGCTGCACATGGCAGTTTTAGGTTCAGGAAAGTGGAGGATCCCCCCACGCTACTTACCCACTATTCAAAAAAAAAAAGAAACCACGTCAATTTCACAACACTAATTACAAACATATCCGTCGATGTCCCAACCTGCGTCGGGTGCTCTTATCTATTTTTTTTTTTAATTTCGTGCTTCTTTTTTTTTTAATTTAGTTTATTTTTCCTTTCTCAATCGATAGTGAAAAAGGAAAAACCTTGCAAATTTCAATACAGAAAATTCACAAAAAGACCCTCTTAATCATTTTTGGTTCCCAACAAAAAAAACATCGAAGGTATAAGGTGTTCTAAGGGGGTTTTCTCGTTCCATTGATAACTAAGCTGTTCCCCTTTTGCAACCACATTGGCGGTCAAACCTTTTTCTTCCTCTACTGCTCCTTTCCAAGAAACCGTTATTTAATCCGATTTGACTCCCCCAGTGTCCTTCCCCAATAAACAATGACCACAGAGTCTCTGTCGCCCACCACCGACGCCAAACCGAAGAAGAAGTTCTACAGCAAGCTCGGGTGCCGGGAGTGCAAACGGCGGAAGATCAAATGTGACGAAACCAAACCTGCTTGTTTGAAATGTTCTCGTCTTGATAAGGTGTGTGTGTATCCGAAGCTAGGAGAGAAGGTTTTGAGAGTGAGTAAGAAGTTCCTTGCCCACAACGGTGGTTTGGACGCCACTGCTTCGTCTGCAGGTGCCAAGAGCGACAACGAGGACCACAGAGCTGCTTTGTTCAGTCAAATTAATAATCAAATTAACCTGGCCATTCTGCCTCCTCCACAGACGCTAACCCATCCACACCAGCTACAGCCGCCCCACAGTCTCACCCAGGCACTGTTATCGCTGTTGCATGCAGAATCTGCCATTGTGCCGCCGGTGGGCCACCCCCAGCCCCTTGCTTCTTCTGGCTCGCCGCAACTTTCTGTGCCAACGACAAGAGTGGCTCCCATACACCCACACCCGACCACAGGAGCCATCCCACCGCCCCAGCTGCTGCCGCTGGGTCCGCCGTTGCTGTCTGCCGTGTCTGCCGGTACCTCTGGTCCTTCAACCAGAGGCGCTGTGCTGCTGCAACTCAATCACACTTTCCAACTGTTCCCCTCTGCAAACTATAATATGCTGGCACCCCTTCCGGGACATGCACATAGCCCTCCGCAGCTTTTCAACAGCACTTTTGTGTCGACTGCCGGCTCCAGCACCGACGCTGCCACCGTTGCTACCCCCACCGATACTCCCTCCACTGCTCCTGCTTTGGCTGCTTTCCACCCTTCCATCAAGTACAAACCGACGTCGTCCTACATCCTCAACTCCGCCAATTCCCCCTCCGACCAAGGCCTGACCCGCATAGAGTCTCCCATGTCGAAGACGTCCAATTCCTCTGGCCAGGACCAGAATCCTGTGGCCACCGCTGTCAACACCGACGACAGCTTCAATCTTCGGAACGACGCTTTGTTTGACGTCTATTTCAACAGAGAGGACTTGGACTTGTTGGCCAGCGACTTGAACAATTTGGTCGGCAGCATAATGGTGGAGTCCAATTTCGATAAGAAGCCTGACGATTTCGACGCTGCTTCTCTGGAGAGCAATTCTACCATCCTAAACACCCAGGCCACGCCTCCTTCTATTCCTATCATGCGGTCCATGTACTCCAGCGACCACAATTCTATTCCTAGAAACATTCCTTACCATTTCATTCGCCTCAGCTCCACCCACGAGAAATACTACTTGGAGCAGTTCTACAACGATTTCTCCTCGGTTATCATGCCCTTTTTGCCGTACGACGAGTTGGTGGGTGGGTACTTCAACCCTGCCAGAGATATAGTGATATTTTGCGCTTCTAAAGAGCCGTTTTTATTGGCAGCTTTATTGGCCCAGGGAGCTAAAGTCGCTCATAACAAGACCAATATGCCCAAATATGAGGAGTCCTACTGTAACTATTTGGCAAAGTGCTTGAAGCTATTGGGGCCTGCCTTAAATGACGAGTCCCAGGACAGGTCGTCCAGTGTTTACAGGAGAAACAATTCCAAGAAGAAATTGGCTTCTAACATAGAGTCAGTGCTTTTGACAGTGTTAATTCTAACTTCGTCCAATGCCTCCAATACCAAACAGAACTGGAGACCCCATTTGAAGGGAGCCAAGGACCTCTTGATGAAATACGCTGTGCATTCTGATTTAAAGGGTAGTAAAGCCTTGATTTTCTGTAAAACGTGGTATGTTTCTTTTGAGTTATTGGCGGCCTTAAGTTCCAAAAAGGGGGGAACTCTACAGAACGACAATGAAATAGGCTTGATTATGAAGCTAGACGAGCCGGACGTGGTCCGGACTTTAAGGGAAATCGGTATAATATCAGAGACCGGATTTAACTATATGTTTGGGTTCCACCACAGCCTTTTGCCGCATATTAAGGGGCTAATAAAGTTATTGAACGCCTCCCGTAAAGGGCTGTTAGAGGCGACCACTTCGTTCAACCACATCCAGCTCCTTTCTGACTTCTATCAGACATCTAAGTTTCATTTCATCAACGAAAAGAATTATTTGTCTCCAAAGGATTTAGGCGACGAAAAGCCTAAAGGGTTACTTTTGGATTGCATTAAAGTCAAAAATAATGACGTCTACATCAACTGGATGGACCTAGCGCATAGAGCTTACTGTTATGCCGGGATGTTGACGGTCTTGACAAAGGGTTTTGGACTCCCTTTTGACCATCACCAAGTCAAACCAATCACCACAAAATTAATTGACTCTATGGTGGTGCTAAAAGATGTCCCCACCCCAGCTGTTGGGTGTAAGCCGCTTATGATCCAGTGGCCTATGCTTGTAGGGGGGCTTAACTGCTTTAAAGAGGAACACAAATCAATTGTGCAACAATTTTTCCGAATTAGTGGGTCAGGGTCTGCAGGGTTTTCTATTCATGTCATAGACAAGGTCTGGAACAAACACAGAAACAATAAATTCTCCAGTGACGATTCGGACCTAGACATAGATACTGTCACTTACTAGACACACAACAAAGTCACTTATTAACCTTTTGATTTTGACAGGTTTGTACATTACAGGATTAAAAAAAAATAACCTAAATACGATATTTCTTCCATATGTGTATATATGTAAAAGAAGAAAACATACGAATGTAATATATACTACAATTTAAACAATTGGTAAGCATCCATTTCACCGAACACAAGGTTTTTTCTTATGAAAGTGGTACTTTTATGAACTGGCCAAAAGGTCAAATCGGTTGATTTCACCTCTGGCCATTTTAAGTTGAATGCTAAAGGCAGTATCCTCTTGCGGCCGGCACCCTGGGTACGGCTCCACACTCCGATTCCATTCGTACTCCCCTTTGGAATTCTTGTATTGAACGTACCAGCCAATCCGTTCGGCACCTAGCCGTGCCCCGTCAAGATTGGCAGACGAAGGCCCGAGTCGAAGAGAGGCATTTTTGCCTGTGATAAACAAAGGCAAATGTGGCAGCCACTCTAAATTGTCTGTAATGCACGGAAATCCTTGCACAATGTCGATGGGAAACTTTTCATTGATGGTTTTCATGAACGGAAGATTCCCAATGTCTGGCTTGTTGCCCGTGGCAAACACAATGTAGTCTGCATTAATTGTTTGCTTGTCACTCAAACCAAGCTGCCATGACTGGGTGTCGCCGTCCCATTGTTGCGTTTCTATACGGGTATGTTTCAACAAGTTTAGTCTGCCGGCTTTTACATGCTTCAAGGTTATCTTGTGGTACTCAGGGTTGACGGACCCGCCTTCTCTGGCCTCGTTGATCATGTTGAATCTCTCCTCATCGGTGTCACTGATGTAGAACGATGACTTCTTGAGGTTCTTGTACTTGGTGACCCAGTCCAAATGGAAATCAAAATGCTTTATTTTCAACGGGCCTCTTACCAAAAGGTAAACGTTCTTGATGCCCTTGGTGATGGCCACATGTGCAAGCTGTGCAGACGTGAGTCCTCCACCCACAATCACCAATGTCGAGTTGGGGGCCAATTTCCCGTGGGGGAATGCCACTTTCCGCTGGAAAATGTCACTGGTATGGCAACATTTATGAAGCCCCATATCCATGTCGCAAAACGGACTTATAGGATAATTAGGTTTCCCTCTGTGGCCCGTAGCCAATATGCAGATCTTGCACCCGAAGGTCCCCTCGCTTGTCTTGACAACGAACCCTTTCCCAGACTCGTTGGTGCCGGAGACTGTGATATTGGTGTAATCAATGTCCAAAACCGGCGCCTTCCTTACAACACCGTTCAAGTCGTACCTGTCAACAATGTCCTGACAAAAGTCTCTGAAAAACTTGGTGGAAGGCCTGTAGTAGTCTCTCCAGTCTCTCATGTTAATATCAATTAACCCCGGCTGGTCGTGCGTGATACCTTTGGTAGGTAAAGGGCTAGCTTCATTGGTATTTTTCATGAATTTCCGGGTCCGCTTCTTGTACTGGTGCTTGGAGTACTCTTTGCCCACCACATTCTCGATTTCCTTCAATTCCTTCTCCCGTTTGTGTAAATGGGCATAACTCACCATGCCATCAATATTCACAGGGTCCGGATGGAAGAACATAGGCGACCGGAGAAATGGGATTTGACACGACTCAAACTGGTTATCCCATTGGCCCAAAAATGTCTCCTTAGTTTCGTCCAAAACAAGGATCTCGTCTGCCTTAAAATTGGGCTGGTTGCCACCACGAGCGCCTTTTCGAATATTGCGCTTATTGATTAAGTTTACCTGATTGCCTCTTTGTCTCAACCAATGGAATCTCTGATGTTCGTCTTCGGTATAAATGGACCCAGGACTCCGTTCGCATAAACGGGACGCAACTGCAAGACCACAGGGGCCTCCCCCCACAATAATAACAGGTCTAAAATTGTCAATATCTATAATGGTTTCTGCCATTTTGAGATTTTTATTTCGGCTGCAAAAATTTGCCCTGTGAATTTGTTTGTGATTCTTGCAACCGCATTTTATATCAAGTAACTACTAAGGTCAAAAATTTTTACTTACTAGTGGTTGCTCCAAATTTTTCTCGTTTGTACTTATAATGGTTATACTTACAAAAGGAATCCTTCAATAATGGCCAAGAGTCCTACGGCACCCGGATCGGGGATTCCGCCTTCCGCTTGTAAATCTTTCTCGTCCACATAACTAGCTCTTCCAAATTTGGCCTGCAACTCCTTGGTGCTTTCACACCCTTTTTTGGCAGCTTGTGCCGCTTTGGACACGTCGCCTGTGTCTTTCAATGTGTCCACAAATGGCTGCAATGTATCCACAAGAGTTCTTCCGCCAACCCGTGCCTGGGTGTACTTGAAAAGACCATCATACAAGGCAGCGTGTAACGCTTCTGCTACGGACTCAACAGTGATAGAAGATGCCTTTTGAAGCTGGTGGGCCAATGCTGTCAAATAAATGGAGTAGATTCCTCCCGAGGTCCCTCCCATGCTGTCTTCCACCGCCTCGGTGATCTTGGAGATGGTAGATACAGGATCGTTGATGTTGTTGTTGAATTTTTCAGTCTTACTCAATGCCAAAATACTGTCTGCACCCAGGACTAAGGTCTCTCCACAATCTCCATCCCCTACCAAAGTGTCATAGTGGGTGATCTTAGGTTCCTGTTCCTTCAAATGGTCCAAGGCTTTAGTCAATTTTGCCATGAACGACTTGCCGTCAAACTCAAGGCTCGAAGTCACCTCTTCCACCTCTTTCATAGGCGACTCTAACGATTGCGTTTCCTGGCTCCAAGTGTCGTAGCTTTTAGGTTTCCAGCCGGGGGCGTTGGTTGGTGCATCCAAGTACTCTAAGACCTGGTCCTTGGTGAATTTGCTGGTTGTCTTCTGGAGATTGGACAAGTTCAATAAGGTTATGGAGAACCCTGGAGCATTCAACGAAGTAACAAAGTCGCTGACTAAAACACGTTTGGGCTTCACCTTCAAGGGGAACGTGGCCAACGCATGGTGCACAATGGTAAACAACTCCAAAGAAGACGTGCCTCCTATATTGTTGACCAACAAGACGGTCTCGTCTTTCTCCAAGTCAAAGTCCACATAGTGTCTGTCCAGGTCCTCTGCAGACACCAATTTGGTGTACATATCCTTCAAAAGCGAGTCGATTTTGGGGATGGGCGAGAGCTTGGTGCCTGGCTCGTTGTGGATACCCAAACCCAATTCTGCCTCATCACTAGCAGTAAACTCGATCTCCTCAGTCAGTTTGCCAGGCATCGAAGTTCTGTCCAAAGATGCACCAAGAGTAACCAACGACCCATTGACGGCACGGCCCAAGTCCACAATATCCTCCAACTCGTACCCCTTGTCATCAGCCGTAGCTGCCCCCAACACTTTGTGCACTATGGCAGTGCCGGCCAACCCTCTTCTGCCAACCATGGCGTTTTGCTGCCGGCCCACAGCCACGTCGTCCGTCACCGCCAACATATCAATCTTGTACCCCTCACTCTTGGCCCTTTCCACCACCAACCCGAAATGCAACACGTCCCCGGTGTAGTTCTTCACGATCACCAACGTCCCTTTGTGCTTGTTGCTCTTGGTCTTCACCGCAGCCATGATCTGCTTAGTGGAAGGAGACGCAAAAGGCGCCCCGCTGACGGCGGCGTCGAGGAGATTGGTCCCAACGTATCCCCCGTGGAGTGGCTCGTGACCAGCACCTCCGCCGCTAATTAAGCACACCTTTTTGTCGGTTTTGGATTGATTGTTGAAAACTACCTTTTCGCTGGGGATGATCAGTAAAGATGGATTGCTAGCACATAATCCTTTTAGATTCGAAACAACGATGTCTTCGTCAGCGTCATACACCCAATGCTTAGCTAATGTCATTGTGCTGAAATGGTCTTTTTGCGTAATTTGCTCCCAATTGCTTGCAAATAAATTTTAAAAAGAAAAGAATTGGATTAGGGATTGGATCCATTAGTCTGGTTTCTCGCTCTTTTTGACGTTTTATAGAAGTCGTGCCCTTACCATAAATTGCAGCACTGTTCAGAAACATGCATACAACACACATACCCCGTTAAAAACCGTGCTGCAGCTATTATTGTACAAATAAGCACTACAGTGCCATGCTGCGTCTACCACTTCTTCACCAGACTCTTTTTTTCAAGCATATCCCTCTCAATCTCGAAAGTAACCTGCTCCCACCGCATTGGCTGTAAACGTCTCCTGTCCCATGCTTATGTAAGCTTTTGGCGCATCGCTTACTCGCACCATTACTAACAGGACCCTCAAATGCCAAAAAACCAACCAGGTCCCCAACCTTAAAATTTTTCAATTACATAACAAGTCCCAGTAGGTACAAACACATACAGCGATGTCGAAAACCACGCTGGAAGAATCTGCAGGAGATCCACAGGCTGCTGGTGGTGGAAAAGCCGTGAAAAAAGCACCTGCATCGAAGAAAACGTTTTTTGGCTGTGACGTTTGCAGGAAGCGAAGAATAAGATGTGACCTTGGAAAACCTTTTTGCAATAACTGTAAAAGGATTGATGCCGAGTGTCCTGGTTATGAAATCATGTTGAGTTGGTTGTCGTCGCCCAAATTCACCAAGTCGGGTGATTTGATACCTGGATCTGTGGCATTTAAAAAAGAAAACCGTCTCTTCGATGAAAGAGCAGGTGAGAGCGGACAGGTCAAAAGAAGGCAGGTCGACTTTGTCAGATGGGAAAAGGGTACTTTGAACGAGCCGTACGAGACATACGAAGACATAGACCAAGATTTGATGATCTTGAGCAATTCCGAAACCGATGAAAATGTGGAAAAAATGGGTAAAACGAAATTGCTTGGTCCATTTGGGGTTTTCCTGAACCAGGCCCCCAAGCCTGGCAAAAAAAATGCCAATAATCCCGTACACACAGACAATCCACAGCAAAAGAGGCGGAAAAGACCCCTTGTATCCCATCATGCCGAGGAATTTCGGTCCCAGAGTCCTCCTGTTCCTTCCCGGTCCACAACTCCTATCTCACAAGCACAGCACATAAGTAACGAACAATTATGGCTTTCCAACGAGCTTCGGGACGACGCCTTATTGACTGCAGCTGCATTGAACGGAGATTCACACCTTCTTGACTTTATGGGTAGTATTACTCCGGGTGCACTAATGAACAGCGACCATCCTAGCAACACTTTGACTCCCATGAACTACGATATGCCCAACCCCAACAACTACCATTCCACCAATCCCAGCGAGTTCTTGAACTTGTTGTTCCACAAAAACAACAATCCGGCCGGTGGCATTGCATCTGACAGATCGTCGCCTAATTCTGCAGGTTTGGGAACTCCTGCCAATAAAGAGGACCTAAACAGCCTTACCCATCCAGACTCCAGCATTCTAATTGACCCAACGAACCAGCATTTGTACTATTCCAACTACAACAACTATTTCTACGACAATCCCTATAAGTTGAACGAGAATCTTGAAATTCACCTCCATGCGTCTTCTACGCCCAACAAATCCAACGAAGAATCTACAGACATGGTGGAAGGGGAACACCTGCATGTCACAAAGATGCCTTCTTCCATTATGGATATCGTGCAGAACCCATTGCAGCCCAAATTGGGGTTCAATCTTTTGACTCCTTCCTCGTCCATCGGCTTGCCCACCACAGCATTGCAAATTCAGCCTTTGACTCGGTACTTGTTGAACCATTATGTTACACACGTCGCAGACTTGATGACAGTGTTGCCATTGACGGAAAGTCCTTGGAAGACCATTTACTTTCCCAGAGCGTTGATGGCTATAGGAGAGTTGGCTGCCTTGGGAAAGACATCCACTGCCAAAAATGCTTTGTTGAATGCCTTATTGGCCGTCAGTGCTTTCAATTTGCAGTCGAAGTTTCCTAAAAACAGTGACTCCATGAAATACTACTTGAACTTGGGTATCAGTCTCCGTAACCAGGCCAGTTTATTTATCCGGAAGTTATTGGGGACGTCGAGCGACACCCAATTGGAAATCGAAACTTGTTTGAAGAACGAGAAGTATAAAGACGTCTTGTGTGCCGTGATGTCGATGATCAGTGTGGATTTGGTGTGGGGAACCATGCAGGATACCAACTTCTATATTAGATGGTGTGGCAGAGTGATCAACACCAAGATGCAACACAAAAAGAAGTTGAGTCCTAAAGCCAAAGTGTTGCATCGTATTTTCCTGTCGTTGAAGATCATCCAGGATTCCACATGTTTGAACTACGATGTCATCAAGTATGACTACAAGTTGATCAATGAGCAAGGTTACGATATCAATGGAGAGAACTTCATTAAATACGGCAAGTCAAGAGTGGGTAAGGGCAACATCGACTACATCGTCAACGACAAGAGCAATAAAGGCGGCGTTGAAGCCGACGACAAGAAAGACGTCAATCCTACGCCTCTTTTCATCAACAAGAAGTTGATCAACACCAAAAACCACAGTGAAAATTTTGCAACCGATGCGTTGTATGGATTGCCTAACTCGTTGATCAAGCTTTTCGCCCAGACCGTCCGGTTGCTTAGAAGAAAGATCTACAACGACCACAACGAGGTAGAGGACCCCGAGTTGACCCAAGAAGTGGCTCAACTAGCTCTTCTGTTGAACTCCTGGGATCTCGACTGGAAGCTTTGTGTGGAGGGCAAAGATGGCAAGCAGTTCTTTTCCTCAATGCACGAAGTGACCTACCACCACATAATGTCGTTCTACTATGCTTTAACCATCTACTTCAACCGGTTGATCAGAGAGCAGAATCCCATGGAACTACAGGACAAAGTCAAGTCTACTTTGGACCATCTCAACGCCATTCAAAGGCTCATCATCAAGGAGAACGTGGGAATCATCCCTTTGTTCTGGCAGGGGTTTATTGCAGGATGTGAAGCTATTTCACCAGAATTGCAACTGAGCTACAAGAAGTGGGGTGCCGATATAGCCCAGTATCTTGGAAGTTACTGGGGTGCCAGACAAATCATGTTGGAGGTGTGGAGACGGAAACGGCTCAACTTGGCCAAGGACGACTGGGTTGGGGTGATCAACGACTGGGAAATGAACTTGATGTTGAACTAGGAAGGGCCAACTGACTTGCATAAAAAATGGCCGCAAAATCGCATCGACCGCAAAAACACAAACGATGCAGAAGACGTACACAAACACAGCAGCGGAATCGCATTGTTAAGTTACAGACACGCGTGGCGGTTAGATGCTTGTACGGGCGTACCCGTGTACCCTCCGCCCACATTCCAGCATCAAGCAAATGTCAAGCAAAACGGCCTTCAAATACGATGCGATGCCCTGAAAACGCGGTTCGCGGTTTTTTTTGTTTGTAAACTTAACGCTAAAAAATTGGCGATGTTTACAAACATCGCGTATTTCACTTCCTTGCATATCATACAGTTTCAACTACTAAATGGCTTAAGTTTGGTGTAATTGGTGTCTTGTGTTTTGTAAATGGAAAAGAACATAGAAATCAGGGGTTATTGATGTCATCCCGCCCTCAAATCACCATTCGTGACTTGTAAATAAAGAACCGTGATTGAGTTGCTGAACCTGACTACACTTTGAATTTGCCTTGATTAAGTATAAATACACCAGGATTTAACCCCTTTGGATCTTTTTTTCAGTTTCATTAAGATCCAACTTTCTACAAGTCTCCTTCAAAGGTTCATTAATTCCATCACTCGTTTCAATCACTAAAATGCAATACCAATTATTAAACTTATTAGCTTTAATCGCTTTAACTTCTGCTGCTGAAGTCGAAACTGTCACTGAAAACAGTACCGTTGATGTGACCATCACAACTTGTGCTGACCACCCAGACTGTACTGCTGTTGCTGCTGCTGTCTCGCCAGCTCCTGCTGCTTCTTCTTCCGAAGAAGTCATCTACGTTGATGAAACCACCACCCCAACTGTCACTGCCTCCACCGGTGTCGAAGCTACTGTCTACTTACAATCCACTTTAGCTTCCACTTACTCTTCTGCTGCTGGTAACGACTCCGCTTTAGCTGGTGTTGAAGCTTACGAAGGTGGTGCTAACTCTCACAACATCGCTTTGGGTGCTGCTGGTTTCGCTGGTTTAGCTGCTTTATTGATGTAAGATCATCATAAAAATAATATTGATATAATAATTTGAGGTCTTCTCCGGTCATATAAACGATGTATTAGTTTTTGTATATTAGGTAATAAATTTAACATTAGAGTTATACTGATGTAGAGTGAACAAAATTCAGATTGCAAAAAAAACGTTTTTGGGATACTGCATATAAGTCACGCATATCAACTGTTGCAACTTCTCAGGTAAACCTCATCTATTTTTGCTATGTACATATCTAGTCGTTAAAATACTTTATATAATCTTGCTGCAACTCGATCTCATCATAGTACTCGTTGGTGTCTAACCCAACGAATCTTGCCCAGTACGAGTTGAGCTTGATTAATCCTCTTCTGTATAAAAGGGATGGGAAATGCTTGTAAGATCTCAACACGAAAACCAAAGCCTGTGCAACATCATCAAACGCCATCTGCCACTGTCTTTTCCATTCAGAAGTCTGTTTCTTCAACGACTTATCTTTTGGCGCCTCTTTGGGCTTCGTCAGCAGTTCCAGTTGCTTGTGTTGTGTTTTCTCTTCTTGTTGCTTACTGATCTTCGACTTGAGGTCATTGGATCTAGCCATAAATGGGAAATTGAACCCGTTATTATCAGTTAACTTGTCAAAGTCACCTGGCTGTACTAATCCTCTTTCAACATCCTTCAAGTGATCTAAATACATGGACTTGAAATTCTTGACTGCCTCAATCGATTTACTTAATCTGTCAAAAGTGTTGATCAATGAGACGATTTCGATTCTTCTGAATCTTAAATTGTTGTTGTTCAAGTCTTCAAAAAGAATCTTCAAGGCAGTACCGTACCCAATAGTTTGTAACTTCCCCCACATTCTACATCTGTCACATCCCACACAGTCCATAATGGCACTGATGTTTCTGAACTTAGTTCTAAACTCGTTCTTGTACTCAGGCTCTATGATCAAAGAGGACTTAAAAATGGGTTCCTGTTCCAAAGCTCCATTCAAATCATTGAACAAATGTAAGTAGTCATCATGATTTTCGACCAAGTCATCGGCCTGTTTCAAGTGCTCGACCACTGGGTAATCTTTGAATAACTTGACAATGGCCTGACTGACCAACCCATAGTTGAAGTACAAGTTGGAGATTCTATCGTTGTGTTCACCAACTCTTTCCATGAAAATTTTCAAGTTGGGGTGCACGTCACTGATACCCTCTGCATCCGGTGAAATGTACTCATTCGATAAGTGAGTCGAAATAGATGCATGCATCCCACTAAGAATCCGGAAAAATAACTTCTTCGTGGAGCATTCGCTATCGGCATCGTCTTTGAAGCAGTTCTCGTCATAGATAGCTTGCCACACGTTATGTGCTTGTTTGCCTCCATAACCGGTGAATCTTTCTGGGTTGTCCAACAAGTTGATATAATCACAGGTATGCTCGTCGTCCAATTCACAGTAGTCCAAATCCTCACAACTGTCGGTATCCAAGTCGTGCTGTTTGTTCAAGTGGCCTAGTCTCAGGGGTTTAAGATCATTCAACACGGCCTCGTCCCAATTGTATTGACTGGGTGGTAAGATTTCCACTGCACAGTTTTCGGTGGCACAGAAATGGCCCTGGCTCCAGAACTTACATTCTTTCTCGAAGTTGATCTTGAAGTATCTAAAGTATGACGTCTTGACAAGATCCTGCATCAATGGGTACACTTTGTCGTTGATATCATCGATATATGAAAAAGTAGTATTGCAGTCATTAGTAATAGTCTGCGCACAGAAATCTGAGGAGTAAAAAGCCGTGAATCCTAGCGCTTGACTTATCAACAAGAAGCATGCCAACGCTAACTTCATTTTCTGTTTGGTGTTTGATTTTAGGGAAAACAAAAAATTAAAAGTAGTATTCTGAAAAAAACTGTTTATGTGTCCTTTGAAATGAGTCTGGTGATTCACTGAGAAAAGAAGACAAAAGAAAAAAAGAGGCGACGGAAAAACAAAAAGAAACTGAAAAAGAAAATCGCATCACTTGGGTGCAAACATGCGCTGGGGTTGCTGTGTATGGGGTTCTTGCATAAGCATGAGTTTCTGTCATCTGACGTTTTTGTGATGCTGAGCTGTAATTTGCATTTAAGAGAATTTAGGGTTTTACTGTAGCATGTACCGAAGCGGCAGTGTCTAGTGCCGTGCTATTCCCAGCGCCGTGCCTTCATAGAAGGTGTTAGACTGTTTTCGAAGGTGGCATTCGTTATCTAAGGAAGATTAAAGCTTGGACATGCCTTATATGGCATGCTATCGCAGCTGATAGTCATATCTCGATGAAATGATATACTTATAACGTCTTATCAATTAAGCCACTATCGTTCGCGTATCTACGTTATCGGTTTTATCATAGTGTTCTTGCATTATCGTTCTATATATTCGGTGTCTTTTGTCATACTGCCTATCATGGGGCTTACTTCCATATTTTTTGAACCACGTCAATTTATGCACTTTCTCTCTTACTTATTTATTCATGATACAGAATCTGTAAATTTCGCAGCCAATCAATCAAATTTAATCTTCTTGGCCGTTTTAGACAAATCAACGTCTTTGAAGAATGCCCCGTATGCAGAATGGGCCTTCTTCTTGGTGTGTCCTCCGAATTTCAATAACTCTTCTGGTACTTCTTGGTCGGCTCCACGTAAAATGTTACAAAGAGCACCACTCAAATGCTTTTCATGCTCTGTGAATAAAGTGTGAGAGATCCCCGTTTTACCGGCTCTTCCTGTTCTTCCAATTCTGTGAACATAATCTTCAACTGTCAATGGGAAAGTCAAATTTATCACCAAAGTGACGTTTGGAATATCTAACCCTCTAGCAGCCACATCTGTTGCTAATAAAATTTGAGACTTTCCTTGTTTGAAATCTTGTAAAGCCTGGGTTCTTTGGTTTTGGTTCAAATCCCCGTGAATAGCACAGATACGGTAGTTGTTACGTTTCAATTGTCCTTCCACTCTGGCTGCTTCTTTCTTGTAAAGAGCGAAGATTAAAATCTTATCGTGATCTTTTGAGTACTTGTTGAGCAAACTGAATAATCTTCTTTCTTTGTCAAATGGTTTGATAACTTCCACAATCTGTGTGATTCTCTTGTTAGCGTTCAATTCATTGGTAATGTTACCAAGGGTAATCTTAACTGGGTTCTTAAGGTAAGAAGAAGCCAAGTTTTGCACTTCGGTTGGCCAAGTAGCAGTGAACATCAAAGTTTGTCTGGAAGAAGACGTACAACTGCCGATGATAGCCTTGATATCTTTTTCGAACCCTTGATCCAACATTCTGTCTGCCTCATCCAAAACAAGGTAGTTGACTTTACTAAGGTCGATGTACCCGTCGTTGACTAAATCCAAGAGTCTACCTGGGGTAGCAATAACGATATTGGAATGCTTCAAGTTGTCGATTTGATCTTGTTTGGAGACACCACCGTAGATACAGGACATCTTCACCTTGTCGGTCAACTTGACCAAACTGTCGTAGATTTGAATAGTCAACTCTCTAGTTGGAGAAACACACAACACTTTTAAGTCGTCAGTTGGTTCCACCAATAACTTTTGCAAGCAAGGTACACCAAAGGCCAAAGTTTTACCGGACCCAGTCTCAGCAACACCTACCACGTCATTGCCGTTGAATAAGTATGGCCAAGAGGCAGATTGAATAGGTGTTGGTTTTGGAAACTTCTTAAGCTGAGCCAACTGAGAGTGCAATTTGATATGGTCAAATGACAAAATTGGAGGCAAATCGGAGGAGTTCTCGATATGCACTTGGTTTTCGGCAATAAAGTTATCTATTTGTTCTTTGGTAGGCTTTCCAAGGATAACGTTGGAGTCAGTAGGAACATCTTCTTTTTCAGTATGAGCTTCTGGGACCTTTTCTTTCTTTTCTTTCTTGTCCTTTTTGTCTTTCTTCTCTTTCTTTTCTTTCTTTTCCTTCTTTTCCTTCTTATCCTTCTTATCCTTCTTCTCCTTCTTTTCTTTCTTTTCCTTCTTCTCCTTCTTTAAGGCTCTTAAATCGCTGTTTTCTTCAAGTTCCCTCTTTCCCATCTTTGCTGTTAAACTCTAGAGAACTCATCGCATCTTTTTTTTTCTTCCCGCATTTTTTAATCAGTCGTTTTTGTGTCACTTCTCCCGATAGTCAACGGTTTGCGACTGTCCTCGGTGTCCTGCATATAATTAATTCTCGAGAAATTGACAATACGATACCTTCAGGGTGGAAGATAGTCAGGATCAGAGATTAAAGTGGTTAGAAATAAGGTAGTCGTGTATAATTATATGGGGTTTATGAGTAAAACGAAGAATTGAACAGGGAAAAGAACAGAAAAATAAATAGAAAGGTACTAGTTCTTCTTCTTACCTCTGGATCTCTTCTTCTTCTCTGTCTTCTTATAGTCCTTATGTTTCATATAGTGGGCATTCGATTTGAACTTTTCGTTGATGGAATCTTCCAATTCCTCATCATCGTCCTTCTTGGTGTAAGATCTTGAAGGCTTGGAGGTTTTAGTAACCTTAATCGATTCGATTATCTTATTTGATTGAGCAGCATTTTTGGCCTTAGACAATCTAACAACATCCGCATATGATAACTCTTTGAGGTCAATGTTGACGAACTCGTCATCCACGGTGCTTTCCATGGAGATATTTATCATCTTATTGGAGTCTGTGTTGTTGATGATAAAATTTTGGGGAGCATCATTGACTTGGGGGGCAATTGGGTTCTTTCTTGTGAAAGCTGATAACAAATTGAACTTAAACATTTTTTGGGGCACAAAAGATTGCAATTGCAGCACAAACAGAAACAAGTATGTGGGTTGAGGAGGAAACTTAACGAGTGTCTTGACTTCTGGTTAAAAGAAGAATCAAAACACGGCTTGGTTTATAAAAAGAAGAAAAAACAAACAAAATAAACAAATTGTAAAATGCTTGTAATTGTGTTTATTTATATTGATAAGGGTCATAGATAAACTTTCCCCAAAGTCGTGCGCGCACCGATCACTCATATGGTGTAATTATTGCTGAGTCACGGGGGGACGTGCCACGGGGAAATTCGGGCACGAGGACCGCAACCTGGAACTGGCGTGGTGGAACGACCGTGGCATCAGCGTGCGGTGGAATTGGCGGCAGCTTGCTACTGCATGTGGTAACATCTTCGTGTCTGAGACTATGACTCAAGAAGCATCATTCGTCATTGACTGTTTTGGGACAACAGTCACGAATTGAGCCACCAATTGAGCCACGAGCCAACGTCTGTATGCCCGAAATCGTGTCAAATGTCTGTATGTTGAAGTAATCATAAAACTGCCCATGCTTCCATACTAAACAAGACGTAGGTACTTCTCCTGTGTCAAAAGATCTTCCATCTTTGTGTTGGTTTCTCTGATAACGCAGTGGTCAATACTGAATTCTTTATCTTCCATCAAATTATCGGCAAGCTCTATAATGCAGTCTTTGTGTTCGATTGCAACGTTCGAAAGCCCTTCAAACATAATCTCTTCTAGATTGATTTTCTTATGCATGTACCTATCGAAACTGACGGTGGAGAACACATTATAAACCATTTTAAGCATTGAAACCAACACCGGTGTACGGGTGCAAAAAAAGAGCGACGATAAATTCAAATCGTTCTCTTTCAAGTATTCAAGATCCCATTTTGGATGATCCGATGCAAGTTCATGCAACAAAAACCGGATAATTATAGGCAACATGTTGATATATGCAAGTACTTCATACTTGGCATACTTGAAATAGAATTTTTCGTACCCTTTAAGCGTCTTTTCGAAGAATCCTATGGCTGCGTCATGGAATACCAAGTAGAAAAGTTCCTCTGCATAGTATTTGTCCCAGTATCTAGAATTCATAATGCACATATCACGTGTTGCACTGACGTGGAGAATTAACTCTAGTCTTTGCTCATATCTAGGAGGGTAAGCAGTCACTATTCGAGGATTTTTCTTTTCGCTATTGACGTAGAGCTTGAGATCTTCAATGAACAACGTCTTGACAAAGTCTTTGTACTCATTGTAAATTTGCAAAAGCGATTCAAATAACTGTTTCAGACCTTGTGGGAATAGCTTCACCAGGGAACGGCCAAATATATTCACCTTGGGTCCTTGGTCAACTCCATTCTTTGAATTCTGTCTGTATTTTGCCATCTGTGGCAATACTATTTGCATGTATTGGATTTCAAAGTCAAACACTTCCTGTAAACTGGACATTGCATTCTTCATGTTCTCTTCGTTCTCTTCTAATAAGTCAATATTGTCCTTCAAGAAAAGAACCAGACGTGCAAATAGGTCGAAGTTCTTTGCAACTCGGCCTATATTCTCTTTCCGTTCTTTCATTATGGTTAGGTACTTGAAAATACCAGGCATCCCTGTGTATTCAATTTTGGTGACTGCTAATACCAACAATCTTTCCCAGTCGATCATGCTTGTTTTCCGGTCGAAAACATCAGAAGGAATGCACTTTCTGATCATCTTATACATGTCACTGTTGGTGTCAGGACATTTTTTCTTGATTCTGTTTTCGATGTAGATAATGATTCTTCTATCATCTACCCAATAGCTGTACTTTATGTTGAACAAATGTAACACAAACTCTGACACGTCAAGCTCATTCTCTAGTGTGTTTCTTTCCGGCCAGCCTGGAGTTCTTGTATTTGTTTTCTGGTACTCGAAACTGTAACTTTCAAATAGCGGATCTCCAATATCGAAGTATTTGAATGCATCGTCATACTGAATAACACTATGCAGTCTTTGAAATTGCTCCAACACTACCTCAAGACTTTGGTTCTTCCATTCTTCCTCTGTGTATCTATTTTTGTCATCGATGTACTCGATGAAAGTCCCCTCGAATCCACCATTCATGAGCATGTCATAGATGTCTTCCTTAGTCATACGGTCCCCCACATTTATAAAATGCAGGACCTTGTTGTTTTCATCGATTTTGGTCTGGTACAAGTTGTACACCATGCCCGTCTTCAGCACAATCCTACTAAAGTAGAATCTTTCAAAAAGCAGGTTGATGTTATCGTTAGGCTTCACCATATCTTGGGGCCATACCTGAGTGGATGACTTAACATTTTCATCATCGATTCTTATGATCGTTTGGTCTTCAAAAGTCACGTCAACCAAGGCTGAATTCAATCCGTCAGTAAACAGTTCTACTGTGATAGTCTTATTTTGGGCTTTATCGAGTTTTTCAAGTGATTTAGCAGTCTCTGTATCATTCACTGGTCCAGTGCCATTTTTCAAAGAAAGCGTTTCCATGTTCTTCATGAGTTCCAGTTTGATACTGCCTATGCTTTCTTTGTAGTCCTTCATCTGCTCTTCTTTGACAACCGGTGCTTTTTGGTCTGATACAGCCGCTTGGTCGGATGTTTCGTCATTGTCAGTTTCTTGAGTCAGCAGAGCATTTTGCAGTATCTTCTTGTCCTCATCTTTTTCTACCAATTGGTAGAAAAAGTCTTCAAGCTTGGTCAACCGACGATCTATATCTTCGAAGGAAGCAAACACCGAAGGAAAGACGTCGTGCGCCATCTTGTGGAGTAATTTATTGGTTTCATCTATCTTGTCCTCCAACATTTCTTACTGAAAATTTTTACTGCTCGATTTTTTCTGTTTTGATTGCAAAAAAATGCAACAAAAATAGACACCATATAAGTGGTTTAAATGAGGCTCGGGAAGCTGAGAAACATTCGTGTGGCTCCAGGGAGAGACTTTGTCTGTGAAAGAGAGTTTGAGGAAGTTTAAAGATGAAAAAAGACGTGAGAGAAGGCAGAAAGCGGCGAAAACTGCCAGAATTTCGGGTTTTTGCAAGCTACGGGTCTGTGTAGTGCTTTCTGGCGTTTGATGTGGCTATTTTAAGTCTTGGTGAGTGAATATTTTGCTTGTTGTCTTTGTAGATGACTGATACTAACTATGTTTCTTGAATCCCGTGGCTTTCTTTCAGTAAAGAAGACCCCAAAATCAGCCCAGAAGACACCAAACCATGTGCAAAAGGCCAAACTGTGACACCAGCTGCAATACTGTACCCCCTTCCGATCTCAGTATCACTATCGGTCTCTCTTTCTATATCTCTGACCAATACTCCACCAAACTACTATCAATCCCTATTCAAAACCGTTCAACATACATGAAAAATCATGAACCCAACAGATCGAGTATTCCATGCCTTCCAGCTGTCTCCTATACACGCCGCCCATCCAATGCCGTCCATACATCGTATTATCACATTGTCTGCAAAAACATATCTTCCCACCTCTATATTTCAGTCTAAACGCGAAGATCAAAAAACACTAAATATCATAACAAACTGTCCTACTAACAGACATGGAAGGATGGCAAGAGGTGCTACGGCTCCCTGTTTCCAGTCCAATTGGGACATTGCAGTTTGATAATCAAAGCAATCTAGTCTGGTTGTCGGATGATGATGGATTTGTCAAGAGTTATACGGCAGTTACAAACACCTTTAATGACCAGTTATCGATGTATCCCTACACCAAGTTTCGGTCCAGTACTCGTGGTGCCGTCAAACAGATGTTCGGGGCGGCAAGCAAGCTTTATACGTTGTCTGAGCACAACATTAACATTAACAACAAAAGAGGAATCCCATTGATGAACATAAACACAGACTTGAATGAGCATTACGATAATTTCAACTGCATGGCATTAAACGAGTTAAGTAACGAGTTGATCGTCAATAGCAGCTCCGGTGGGCTCTTTAAGACCAATGTCAACGACGGCAGGACTTTTGACCTGTTTAACTATGCTGAAAACTTGTCTTTTATCAAGCATCAGTCGAAGCTTCTTACTTTGGGGAAACAATCTGGAGGAGTAGACTTATTTGACCAAAGCTCCAACCGGGTGATCAAGGAGTTCAGTGGGCATAGCAGCGGATTGAGTGACTTGGATATTAACGGTAACTTTCTTGTCACGTCCGGCTTTTCCATAAGGCATAACTCCTACTTCGTGGACCCCTTGGTGAATTTGTACGATTTACGAATGATGAAACTTTTGTCACCCATATCATTCCCATTTGGGCCTTCATTCGTCAAATTCCACCCTAAATTGCCGAACATAATCTTGATAGCTTCGAAATCAGGTAATTTACAAATGTTGGACATTTTCGACCAGACAAAGTTTCATATGTACCAGCTTGACTTGTTGGACAATAACAATTACATATCCAACTTGTCCATAAGTGATAATGGGGAGTTCATTGGTATGAACGACAGCTACAATAACCTCATACTATGGAATTTCAATGACAGCAAAAAGTTTGTGAACTTCCCCTTAGACATTGAAGGGATTACTTCCATAGATGAGCCAGTGACGCCGATGCCTGTGGACAATGCAAGTATTCCTTTGAATACTGTAGGGATGCCCTACTACAAGGATCCACTTCTTTCCAACTTTGGGTCCAATTTAATTTTCACCAAGGAATTGAGCAAACTCCCCATAACATATGACGACAATATACCCTTTATGCAGTTTATTGAGAACAAATTTGATTCCAACAACAACGAATACATCCTGTTGAACAAGAAGAGTGATTCCGATTTTATTCCGTTCATTAGCGAAAGTAATAGCAAATTTGATGATTCCAACTTCACTAAAATTCCAAATTGTTACCATAAATTGTTGATCAAGTATAGTAAATTTGGAATTGAAGACTTCAATTTTGATGTGTTCAACAAGACTGGATACAGTGGTTTGGAGAATAATCTTGAAAATTCTTATCTCAATTCTATTTTGCAGCTTTATAAGTACCAATCTGATTTCCAGAATATCATTTTACAAAATTTGAGTCAAGAATGGTTACCGAATGATTCTGCCACAATCTTACACGAAAACAATTTCAAGGGTTCCTCCGTGTTGAACGAGTTGGGATACTTGTTTGACATGTTAAATAAGGCAAAGGGTAAGAATTGTCGAATCTCCAACTTCTCTGAGTTTTTGAACTCGGTGGCTCCTGATGATTTGCTTAATTTTGATGACTTAAAGTCAGTCAACTCTCAGGCATTGAAGACTAAGATCTTGAATTTTAACAGTTTCTTTTTGGCAAAGCTACATGATGATTTCCAGAAACAAAACTCCTTTTTCAGGGAGTTCATGAGTGTCGTATTGATCAAATATGTTGTGGGGAACCAGACGATGGCATTGCCAAATATCACTGTTTCTACAAGTTCAGCAGGTCCAAACTCGTCCACTATAATTGACTACTTGAATAACTCTATCAGGAATATTGTTGATCTCCCCAAGATATTGTCAATCAATGTGGACTTGAACAACAGAGATTTTAAACTTCTAAACAGTGACTGGTTAACAGAATTCATACATACCGAAGCTAATTCCAAATTTATCACGTTCTCAGCCAGACCAAAGAACTACAAGAGCTATAGGCTTCTTGGGTATGTTGCCCAAATCAACAATGGGCCTGAAACGTCAATTGGCAATCACAATCTCGTGTCCTTCGTTTATATTGGCGACAAGTGGTACTTATTTAACGATTTCTTAGTGAAAGAGATCAACAAAGTGGAAGTTTTGAATTTCCAGAAGGACAACAAGAAGCCATTGGTTTTACTCTATGAAGCTATTACCAAAGATCATCAGCCGCTACACCATTTTACAGTGGATGATTACCCAAAGATCAACGATGAGATACTTTACAGGGACCATTTTGCTTTACGTATCCGGGAAGATTATGCTAAACAGTACCAGTTGTTAACAAAGACCAACCCACCACGACCAGGAAGCTTGATTGCCATAGATGCAGAATTTGTGATACTAGAAGAGGAGAAATTTGAAATCAGCTCTAAAGGCGTCAAACACTTGATACAACCCAAAAAGCTCAGTCTTGCAAGAATATCAGTTATAGACCAGGATGAAAAACCTTTCATTGACGACTATATCATCCACACACAGCCGATTAAGGATTACATAACATCGTTTTCGGGGATTGAGCCGGGCGACTTGGATCCTATCCACTCTACCAAGAATTTAGTGACATTCCAAACAAGTTATAGAAGACTATGGCTATTATTAAACTTGGGGTGTGTTTTCATAGGACACGGACTCCAAAACGATTTCAGAACCATCAACATACATGTACCCAAAATCCAGATTCGAGACACCTCCGAATTGTACTTCTTGTCGGACTACAAGAGAAAATTGTCATTGAAATTTTTGTCGTACGTAGTCCTTCAGGAAAACGTACAGGTGGGTAACCATGACTCCATTGAAGATGCTCGGTATGCTTTGAAATTGTACAAAAAGTTCCAAGAGATTGAAAGTCGGGGCAATGTCGAAGATACGTTAGACGACATTTACTATGAGGGCTTGAAGTTGAAGTTTAGAGTGCCTGAGTAGCTTAAAATCATCTGTATAGTATATAAATCCTATATTTACCAAGATCCGTGAAGTCTAATCAAAGTTCATGGATACGATAAATCTCTGTATGTAAGAAACTCCCACATCAAACCTCCTTACACCAAACAGACCCAGCCTGACATGTTTTCGTGGTACTGAAAAATTAGATATTTTGTGGAGTTGCGAACTTAAATTATTTTCTAAAACTATCCATCTTCAAAACATGCCCGGAGAAGAAAACGTGGACCAGCGAGGACACCCAGGCTCGGGAAGTGCCAGTCAGGGATCCAGGGCAGGATCTAATGACAGGCAGACCACGCCAGAGGTGGAAAATAAACCGAAAAGACAAGGGAAAGGGAAAATACATAGTCGAACGGCGTCGTATAACAAAATTAATGCATTAACCAGGCCAGGAATTTCACGGTCTAAATCGACCGATGGAGTCATCAGGGTCAAGAGAAACAACAAATCATTCACCAAGCTTGCTAATTTGCAGCCTTTGACCAAGACTTTGTCTAATCAATCACTTAAGCTGAACAAATCCAACACCTCACTTAAAAATTTGGCTATATATGGTCATCCAGGAGGACTAACGCTAACACACAAACAGGGAAAAGCCATTCTTAAGCTCAATGACGAGGACGATGATTATGAGGACCTTGAAGACATAGCCGATGAAGAGCAGGCAGCACCACAGGACCCTGTTTACGATGGTCTGAATGCTAATATAGCAAATGGTCCTGGCAATACACAAGGGGTCAACATGGGGAATATTGGTGGTCCTATAGGACGTGATGGGTCCCAGCAAGGCTTTCAGGATGTTCCTCTACAACAAGTGTTCCAGCAGGCGTTGGAGAACTACAATTATGCCGAACCTGCAGTGCTTCCAAACCAGCAATTGGCACAGACACTGACACACGAACAACGCCACCAGGCACTGGAACCGGCAAAGCCACCTCGGGGTGTAAGGCATCAGGTGTCAGATACGCAGCTTGAGAATCTCAAGAGAAAGAGCTTGATCACCGAAAGCACACCTGAGGCAGAGGAAGAAGAGTCAGAGCACGAACTGGCCACAGAGCCTGAACGGGGCCGAGAAGAACAAAAGAAAGAGCCTAATATCCCTCGGTCGATAGCTGCATTACCTACAGACGACGGCGTGGAAGCCACAAAGCCACAACAGGTGGTTTCGAATGTGCCAAACGAGAAACAAGCCTATCCACATGCCGTGCAAACTATGAACCATCAAAACGGCTCAGAAACCGAGTTGAACCTGACGGGAGCTACGCCGTCTAGCAACTTGTACGGAGCATCATTGTTCTTGTCGCAGTCCACGGGGCTTGTGAAGAAGATAGACCCCCATGAAATGAACGCATACGAACCTTTGGGTGAATCCAATACCGATTCGGGGTCTATATCGTTCAAGGCCAACCGCATAAACCTTGACCAAAGTGTTGCTAAGCCGGTCATAGTGAATAAAAACGTCATCAAGGAGAACTCCTACCAGCCCAACCAGACAATTTTCAATAACTTGCAGCGGACAAACAGCCAGTATGTCAACACCAAAAGACAGCTCCAGCAACAGCAACAGCAGTCACAGAATCCACAGCACGCTGAAACACAACAGCAGTATACACAGCAGGGGAACGATTCTGATGCCACCAGGAACGTGCAGATCAATTTGAATGGGGCCAACAACTTCTCCAATTTCCTCGACAACACCAAGAGCAGTCTCAGCGACTCCCACGACAACAGAACTCAGCAACGGTTGTGGCTACAGAGGGAAAACTCTTTGATGGACGTGACGCTCGATGCCCACCAGCTTGCCAATTTGTCGAACTTGTCGTTGAACAACTTGATGTTCTCCCATAACTACCCCAGCAGTGCCAACTTGAGTCAAATGGGCAATAATGCCAGTGCTCCAGGCACTCCTGCCATCCCCAACGGCCACGGAAATGGATCCAGTGCACAGTTGTCGCAGATGGGATACATTGGCAGCCAGATCGGGCCATTGACCCCCATGACCTCAGAGCATCCTAATATGACGTCCAACAGCAATGGTGTTCTCGAAAGAACTGGATCCACTACCAACATGAACGGGCTCTTGACGCAGTTCCAAAATGGTACACAGAACCCCATTCAGTCCCGTATTGAGTTTGAACGATTGAACAGAGAATACTTGAATGTGAGAAGGCACTTGAACCCCATAGGAGAGAGCTTGAACCGATTCAAAGCCAACACGATCGAGATATCCAAACGCGAAGGTGGTGCCTCCGAGAGCAACAAGAACGGGAACACATTCAAGGAGTTCTCACCTCTGTTCCAGGATAAGGAACAAGAGGTGAGTGCTGCTTTGAACAAGATATGGCAAGACGCATTGCTACAAACATCGTCGATAAAGGCCAGGCAGGGGAACATGCAGAACACACAGCAGCATCCATTCTCGTCTCAATCGTACACCAACTCACCCCAGCAGATGCAACGGCCTCAAATGCAGAGATTGCAGTCCAGGTCACAGTATATGAACTTGAGAAGTGCTCAAGCACCTACCACCAGAGCTGTGAAACTCCAAGCTCAAGCCCAGGCCCAAGCACAGGCCCAGTCTTTAAGACAGCCGCAGACCTAACCGAGCCAGTAGCTCTTCAACTGGCATACATAACAGACACCATGGGCATAAGCTAACTTTTTTCATCTATATTGCATTACACATCCTATTTACAGTTTGGCTATTTTAACACATTCAACCCTGTCTTTGCTTGTGTTTCCCGTTGCTCTTGCAGTATACGTAAACTCTGCCCTTTCTTCTCACCATGTAGCAGTCTTTGCAAAACTTCTTCACTGATGTTCTCACTTTGAATGTTCTTATGGTGGTCAAAGACCCTGCGACATTGGCCGATAACTGATTGAATTTGGGCACGTTTGAAAATACCCCGGTCATGGGCGACGTTAAGGGTGTCCTGAAGGGCACACTGTGTCTGGCAGGAACCAAGGTTCTCAACACAGAGCCTATTCTAAACATGGAAATTGTAGGATCTGAGTATACTGAAAATTTTGTGCGTAAATTTCCTCAGTATAGTTTTCGCAGCGGCGTGCGCCTCTTAATTTTTTGTGGTATTCGTGTCTCTACCGTTGTAGTTAGCGAGTAGCATTTTTTCGTTCCAAAATTTGTTCAACGAAATCAAACACGTCAAATAAACAAAAAAGTGGTATCATTGATTTTGATCAAAACTTGCTTGGATTGTGTAGACAAAAGAAGTTTCTGAACGTATCCGTTGCATTAATTAAGCCCAGATTCGGTTGGATTGAGCATTGATTCATCTACTGGTACACAAAAAACATCCCCTGAAACTTTTGCCAGAATGTCCACTTCTACTTACAAAAAGGGCGACGCCTACTCGTCGTCCAATATCCCCGATAAAATGACAATCTTCCAGGAATGTCTCCAGCAGTTCAATGCGTCGCCTGTGAACGCTAAGAAATGCAGACAATTGTTGGCTCAATTATTGAGATTGATCTACAGTGGTGAACAATTCCCATCTCAGGAATCCACCACTCTTTTCTTTTCCATTTCCAAATTGTTCCAGCATAAAGATGCATCGTTGAGACAGTTGGTGTATTTGGCCATTAAGGAGTTGTCTGCCACGTCCCAGGATATTTTGATGGTCACTTCTAGTATAATGAAAGATATTCAAAGTGGTGATTTGATCTACAAACCTAATGCCATTAGAACCTTATCCAAAGTGTTAGATCCTACCACCGTATCTGCCAGTGAAAGATTGTTCAAAAATGCCATTGTAGATAAAAATCCTATAGTCTCCACTGCAGCTTTGATATCTTCCTACAACTTGTTGCCAATTGCTAAAGATGTGGTGAAAAGATTCACTAACGAGACTTTAGAAACAATTCAAAGCTTCAAAACATTTCCAATGGATCAGTTCCAGCTTCACGAATACTACGGTAGCGCCACCACGAACTTGCCGACTACCACTTATATGTACCAATACCATGCTTTGGGATTGTTGTACAATTTGAGAAACCACGATAAAATGTCGTTAATGAAGTTGATTACTTCTTTGAGTGATGGTAACTTAAGGAATTCGTTGGCTGTCATTCAATTGATCCGTTTTATCAACAAAATCTTGACCGACGATGAATCCTTGATCCAACACTTGTTGCCAACATTACTTGGATTCTTGAAACACAAAAGCGATCTGGTGGAATTAGAGGCCTGTAAAAGCATTATTAGCTTACAGCACTTGGTCAGTGAAAGAGAGTTCACTAGTGTGGTTAACACCTTACAAAAATTGTTGACTGTTCCAAGAATTTCAACTAGATTTGCTGCTATCAGATTGATCAATAAGATTTCCATCAAACATCCAAAGCAAATCATCACCGTTCACCAAGAATTGGAAGATTTGATCAATGATTCAAATAGATCCATTTCCACTTTGGCTATTACCACTTTATTGAAGACCATTGGTAGTGGCACTATTGAATCTGATTCCGCTGATAGCTCCGGTAGTATCGACAGATTAATCAACAAGATGACATCGTTAATGGATGAAATTACTGAGGATTTCAAGATCGTTATTATTGAAGCCATTGAAAACTTGGCTTTAAAATTCCTGTCGAAACATAAGAAATTGATTTCCTTTTTGAATGATTTGTTGAAAGATGAAGGCTCTTTGGAATTGAAGTCTTCTATCATCGACACATTGTTTGACTTGATCAAATTTTTATCTGCAAAAGAAACCAAACAAACCATCTTGATGAACTTGTGTGAGTTTATTGAAGATTGTGAATACACCGAATTATCTGTTAGAATCTTACATTTATTAGGTGACGAGGGTCCAAAATATTCTAATCCTTCATACTACATCAGGCATATTTACAATCGGTTGGTATTGGACAATTCTATTATCAGATCATCTGCCGTCATTGCATTATCTAAGTTCGGTATTAACTGTGGACCAGAAGTTGCCAAGAACATCAAGATTTTGTTGAACAGATGTCTTAACGATGTTGATGATGAAGTTAGAGACAGAGCCACTTTGTCTTTAAAATTCGTTGAAAGTAACGAAAAATCCTTAGTTGTCAATGAATCCAAATACGATTTGAATGTTTTGGAAAACAAATTGATACACTATTTGAACGATGAAGCTAACTTTAACGATAAGTTCAATATCGATGAAATTCCTGTTATCTCTAACGATGACTGGAAGTCTCAAGAATACGAGAAGAAATTGAACAAGTTGGAGAAGACTGATGAAATTGAAGCAGAAAATGATACTAATGACAAGGCTACATCATCGGAAGAGCAATCTGATTCACAATCTTCTGACTTGCTTAAACAACAAGAATTCGAGCAGGAATTATCACAAGTGGCTGAATTTGCCGAGTTTGGTAAGTTGGCCAAATCGACTTTGAAACCAATCTACTTAACTGATAAAGAAAACGAGTTTGTTGTTACGTGCCACAAACATTTCTACCTTGACAGTAAGAAATTGGTATTACAATTCAACGTCACCAACACCGTCAGCCACTTGATTGCACAAGATGTATCGGTGATTTCTCAACCAGACAACGACAGTTATGTGGAAGAGTTTATCATTTCAATTGATGAATTGAAACCAAATGAAACGGGCATCATATACGTGTGTTTCACCAGCCCATCTATTGAAGATGGCGACGAATTAATCAGTGGATTTGGTAACACTTTGAGTTATACCAATAGAGAAATCATTGATGACGAAGGTAATATCGACGATTCTGACGAAGGATGGAACGACGAATACCAGATTGGTGATTTGGAAATCTTGCCAGGAGATTTCATATCGCCATTATACAATTCTAACTTTGATAACATATTTGACCAATTGCCAATCGAACAATCCACAGTGGTACAATTGAAGGGTATCAAAAGTTTAGACAATGGTATACTCAAATTGAAAGAAGATTTGAATATGCTCCCATTAGATGGAACTGAATACGTCACCGACGACTCCAATAACCACATTTTGAAATTGTTCGGTAAAGATGTGTGGGGTGGTAAAGTTGGTATTTTGGTCAGGTTGGCTTTGGCCAATAACAAATTGGTGGCTAAACTTCAAATTAAGGTAGAAACGGAAAATTTTGTCAACTCTATAGTTGACGGAGTTTGAATGCCAGCAGAGAGTGTGTTACATAAACGAAAAAGTTTGTAATAAACGGAGAATTTCCAATAAACGAATTTGTCATTAAGGGGTAAGTGTAGTAGCCTTTGTTCTTTATTTCTATTGTTATTTAATGGACTTTATAGTCCTTTTTTTGCAATCACATATGATAACAAATATCCTTTTCTCCGTGATGTCACATCGCACGGTGCCACAATTGCCTTTATGCCGCAGTGGTAGAGGCACGATTCCGTGCCGTTCGGTGCAATGATAGCGTCAGTGATGGCGGCATGCCGCACGTAGCCGGCGCCGTGGCCGAATTTTGTCGCGGGACAGTTCCTCGGCAATATGGAAAGAGCCCCAGAGTGACTGACTTCGGAGTTTTTTTTCCATTTGAAAATTTCCCCATAGTCATCGGCATATAAATATGGGATCATTTCCCAGTTTTTTTTTTCAGTTTTTTCTTTAGCTAATACCAAACTTTTCTACTTATTCATGTCTGACTTCAAAAAACAATTTCAAACCGTTCCAACCAGCTTCTTAGTGTTGAGCACTGAAGTGAGTGAGCCATTTATTATTCCTACTGTATCGCCAACCAGTTCCCCTGTGTTGCAACCGGTGCCAGAATCTTTGCAAGAGACTGTGGACACCAACGACCAGGGAATCAAGTTAGAATAAGTGACTTTATCATTTTTAATGACTAATGACTTTCATTCAGCATAGGTATTTATAGGCATATAGGCTACATAACAATTTAGGGTTTTCACATGACAGCAGTTTCTTTGTAGATTGTCTCTTTCAGCTGTTCTCTAAGCGTATATCAACTTGACGCCGTTCTCTCTTATCTCAATCTTAGCTGTCTCTTGTCTTCTTCAACTTCCCTGGCCAGCCTAAAAAAAGGGGTAGAATTCATTGTACTTGACGGCATAGTAGTAAGTGGAAAGAGCCCCCAAACCTACCAAAACCAATGGCACGGGCTTCTTGAACTTCGTGGGAATAGCTCTGCTCAATCCGGCGGCCAACAAAACCGTACTGGAACCTAAAGCGATTTCCAAACCCCAGTCCTTATTTTGCTTCAAAAGGTAGCCGGCAGTTCCATACAAACCGGTGAAAGTCACACCGGCAACCAATGATGGAATAGAACCTTTTCTGGCGTAGCCCATAATGCCCCCAATGGCACATAATCCTGCTAAAGTAAAAGATGGATGATCCATAGTTAAAATGTAGTTAGTTATTTAGTGATTTTTCTAGCTCGATTTTTTGTGGCGTGAGAAAATAAAATTACTGCTTTTATTGGTTATTAGCTGCAAAAAACTATACGAGCATATTTATGCATTTGTGTTTTTAAGTTTGTGTTTTGTATTTGTGTTTTATATTTGTGGCCTATACCCTAGTTTCGTTAGCCGTAGAGGTCCTGGAAAACCTGTGGGGCTTCGTCGCTGCTCACGTGACGGAACTTCTCTCTGTCGATTGCAAACAAGCCCTGTTTCTCTTTGATGCCGAACTGCATCATCTTCAAAAGCCCGTACACCATGGTCAAATACGGTGCTGGCACGTTGTTCTTCTGGGCCACCTTCAACGGATTGCCCACAATAACTTCCACTTCCATTAGCTGGTTCTTCTGGTGGTCTATAAGCATCGACGGAGGATAGAAAAGCCCGTCACTCTTGTGGAAAATATAGTCAACGTTATCGGCTTCTAACACATAGCCCTCGCTGGCAGCAATCTGGACGATCTCATCCACGAACTGGCGGAAGACCAAGTCGTTGGCCCCGGCTATCTGGCACCGGGTGAGATCCAAGTTCACTATAGCACAAACGGTGTTGAAAACACTATTGTAGCACAACTTGTACCATCTGCTCAACTCCACATTCTCGTCGATGGTGATATTGTTGTCTTCCCGCTTGTAGGCGTCCACCCATCTTTCCAATAGCGGTCTGGCCTGCTCAATGGGCATATTGTTGGCCTTGAAGATTCCGAACGCAATGTCGTCCTTTCCCACATGTTTGACCAAGTTGCCGTACTTACTGGACCCGGTCAATGAAATACCACTGATGACCAAGTTATCGGGGAACTTTTGCAAAATTGGAAGCTCTATGTTCAATCCGTTCTGGATCAAGACAATGGTGGTGTTGGGCTTGACTACGGGCGCAATCAACTGCTCACAAGGCGTGGCGGAGTCCGGCAAGTTCTTCGTGCACACCACGAGGTAGTCGAACGCCTTGTCCTTGCACTCTTCGACCGATCTGTACACATTTTTGGGCTTAAAGAAGGTTTTGCCAAAAGTGATGGAGTCGATCTCAATTCCGTGAGTCATAAACTCTTCTGTTTGGTTCCGCACAATAACCGAAACGTCGAGCTTGTCGTTTTCCTGTAAGCTCATAGCGGTAATGGTGCCTATACCACCGAGGCCGATGACCAACGCTGACGGCTTCATTATCTAAGTGGTGAGAGGTTGTTGGTGGCTTTTAGAAAGATGCTCGCTTTTAGGTTAAGTATGGGTGTGCGGATCTCATTTTTTTCCTGTGTTTGTTGATAGTTTATGAACCAAAAATGAAAAAAAAAAAGTAACCCGAATATGCAAATACTTGCAGTGGGTACCTCTTAAAAACAAAAGTCGTGTTTTCGTCTAGTAAAAACCAGTAGAAACTGTTAAGATGTACAAAAACAACGTACGCCGAACATTCCCAACATTTATCTCTAATTAAAAAAGGTTATTTATACAGCAAACTAGGTATCTCGTGTCTCTAATTGATTCTGTATCCTCAAATCACACTAATCAGTCTCATTCAATTTTCAACACTCACCACAAAAGTTTTTTCCCACTTCTTCCAATTACCGGGTGTGTTTTTTTAACAAATCAAACCTACGTAACTCTGGTTCTTGACAATCCGAAAGTTTTCTGGTGGCTTGAATCTGGTACTTCCCTCAGTTGAAAAAGCGTATCTTAATTTTTTTCACCCATAGCTTTTTGCCCGTATCACAGCACAGCAAAAATCCAACCTGAAATTGGGCCACAATGAACATTTCGTCCATGTTGTCTAACGACGACACACCTCGTGGTGCCGACGTGCCCATTGGCACGGCAGGTTCACACACAAACGGAGATGCCATCGAACCAACCACAAACGGTGAAACAAATGGCGAGTCAACCACAAACACAAATGGCCAATCTGCCCCAAACACAGCTGCAAACGCATCCACATTGCCTCCGGTGTTGGCGTCTATCATGCCATCGCCGCTGCTGGTGGACGACACGTCGATGGTGGACCCGGAGTACTTGAGGGCCATCGAAGACAGACTTTCGACGATAGCCAATATCGACACCAAGCTAGTGTCGTTGAACAACACACAGAGCATAGACACCGAGCTCAATAGCCGGTTGGTGACGCTTTCAAACGCCAAGGAGTTCAACGAGTTGACTTTGAAGAAGCTTTACTTTGATAATAAAGCCAGTCTTACGTCCCATTCCGATGGGGTTTCCTATAAGATCAATCCGACGAGGGCCGGCGACGATAGCATTGCCAACGGCAAGAGAAGGGTGTTGAATGGCGTGTACGCAGACGATGAAGAGGAAGACGACGACGGCAAGGGCAGCAGAAAGAAGAGAAAGAAGATTGTGCCCAATGCAGCTGCTGAGCCTACCACTGCAGGCCTGAAGAGGACGGTGGTGAAGCTGGAAAAGGGCAAGCAGCTCAGAGACTTGAAGTCGAAGAACGGTGGTGGAGCCGCTGTCGAAACCAAGCCGGACGTTACGTCTGATGGTAAGTCGAAATTGGCGTCCAAAGAAGAGAAGTTGATTGCTAAACAGTACGAGAACATCTTTATATCTATCTGGAAAGACTTGTCTAGAAAGGATGGCCCTAAGGTGAGCAGATTGATGCAGCAGTCGACGCAGGCCAAGCTTATTAACTTCAAAAAGACAAGCATATTGGCAGCCAGAGAAGCCAAAAGATGGCAGTTGAAGAACAATAAGAACCTGAAGGATTTGAGTTCTAAAGCCAGAAGAGCCATGAGAGAGATGTTCAATTTCTGGAAGAGAAACGAAAGAATTGAACGTGAGTTAAGGAAGAAACACGAGAAGGAAATAATGGATAAGGCTAAGCGTGAAGAAGAAGAAAGAGAAGCTAAGAGACAGAGCAGGAAATTGAACTTTTTAATCACCCAAACAGAGTTGTACTCCCATTTTATTGGTAAAAAGATCAAGACCAATGAATTTGAAGGTGCTGATTTTGATCCAAACTTGAAGAACTTGGTTGGCGATGGTACTGACAAGAACTTGGATAAATACGCTAATGTTGATGGGAAACAAACTGATTTCCACTCCATTGACTTTGACAATGAGGATGAAGAGAGCTTGCATAAAGCAGCAGCTATGAATGCCCAATTGGCTTTGGAAAATGCTCAGAATAAGGCCAATGAATTCAATGAACCGGTGAAAAATCCCGATACTAATGGTGAAGAAATGAATTTCCAGAACCCAACCATGATGGGCGACATAAACATCACTCAGCCAAATTTATTGAAATGTACTTTGAAAGAGTACCAGATCAAAGGTCTTAATTGGTTGGCCAACTTGTACGAACAAGGTATCAATGGGATTTTGGCCGATGAGATGGGTTTGGGTAAGACTGTCCAGTCTATTTCTGTTTTAGCATATTTGGCTGAACATCACAATATCTGGGGTCCCTATTTGGTGGTCACTCCTGCTTCGACTTTGCATAATTGGCAACAAGAGATCACCAAGTTTGTTCCTGACTTCAAAGTCTTACCTTATTGGGGAAATGCTAAAGACCGGAAGATCTTGAGAAAGTTCTGGGATAGAAAGAACGTCAGATACGGCAAAGATGCACCTTTCCATGTGATGGTGACTAGTTATCAGCTAGTGGTGTCAGATGTGGCATATTTTCAGAAAATGAGATGGCAGTATATGATTCTTGATGAAGCACAAGCCATCAAGTCATCACAAAGTTCAAGATGGAAATCTTTGTTGAGTTTCCATTGTAGAAACAGATTGTTGTTAACGGGTACTCCAATTCAGAACTCCATGCAGGAGTTGTGGGCGTTGTTGCATTTCATTATGCCTTCTTTATTCGATTCTCATGACGAGTTTAGTGATTGGTTCTCCAAGGATATCGAAAGCCATGCTCAGTCTAATACTCAGTTGAACGAGCAGCAATTAAAGAGATTGCATGTCATTTTGAAGCCATTTATGTTGAGAAGACTTAAGAAGAACGTGCAGAGTGAATTGGGTGATAAAGTAGAGATCGACTTGTTCTGTGATTTGACTAACCGTCAAAAGAAGTACTACCAAATGTTGAAGTCACAGATCTCAATTATGGACCTTTTAGAAGGCACGATGTCCTCAAAATCCTCTGATGACGAGTCCACACAAACTTTGATCAACTTGGTTATGCAGTTTAGAAAAGTTTGTAACCATCCTGATCTTTTTGAAAGAGCAGATGTCAAGTCTCCTTTTGCATTCACCAAATTCAGCGATACTACATCCTTCATGCGGGAAACCAATGATTTAGAGTTGAACTACTCTGTCACCAACCAGATCAGCTATAATTTACCAAGGCTCATTTATGACGAGTTGTTAACTCCTGGTTATAACAGCAATGAAGGAACAATGACCAAAATCAACAGCTTGTTCAATATCTACGATCCAGCTAACTATTCAGTGGATGATTCATATGGCTGGCTAAGATTTGTGGATTCTTCCCCCACACAGTTGAAGAAATTGGCTAAGCAGGACGTTCTCATGAGGGCTATCGACCACAAGCGATACACAGATATCAACTACACAAAGATAAACAGATACAAGTACGTCTACGAGGGTGATTTTGTGCCTCAAGACAAGAAGTTGTTGATCTCGGAGTATGAAAACGACTTGAGCAACACACCAGCTTTGTCAGCGCTCACTAGTGTTCAGGATAACGTACGTGAAGACTTTTTGATTAATACTTTACAACCCGCTGCTGAGCCTATAGCTTCAGCACCACCTATTGAAGTTTCTTGCTTGGACAATGGCTTCAACTACAAAATGAAAGATACTTTATTTGACCCGGTGGTGAAGGAAAGCTTGTATCCATTATCATATAACAATGAGCTCTTGTTGATGAGAAAACTTGCAAATAAAGAGATATCCATCGACGACTATCCAAAGACAGACATGTTGCCTCAAGAAGTGAATAAGTTGATTGACTATTCCAATATCAGAATGCCTTCAATGACCAGATTCATTACTGAGTCCGGAAAATTGGCTAAATTAGACCAATTGCTTGTGGAATTAAAGAGAGACGGGCACAGAGTGTTAATTTACTTCCAGATGACAAAGATGATGGATTTGATGGAAGAATATCTTACTTATAGACAACATTCGTTCATCAGACTTGACGGGTCTTCTAAGTTGGACGACAGAAGAGATGTGGTGCATGATTGGCAGAACAAACCGGAGCTTTTTGTGTTCTTATTAAGTACCAGAGCTGGTGGGTTGGGTATCAACTTGACTGCGGCCGACACCGTTATCTTCTATGACTCCGACTGGAACCCCACCATTGATTCCCAGGCCATGGACAGAGCACACAGATTAGGGCAGACTAAACAAGTGACGGTGTACAGATTGTTGACCAGAAACACCATCGAAGAAAGAATGAGAGACAGAGCCAAACAAAAGGAACAAGTGCAGCAGGTGGTTATGGAAGGCCAAAGTACCCATGTGAAAGAGGACGCCAAGGAGAAGAAGAAGGATGTGGCCTTCTTGTTGTTGGGAGGTGACGAAGACAAGAGCACGCCCACAATAGCGTCTGCTGAGCCTGAAAGCTCTGTGCAATCAGACACCGAACCAAAACTGACTGAAGATTCAGACGACCCTACCAAGAAGTTGGAGAGCATGTACCATGAAGGCGAAGGGGAGATTAGTTCGGGCAGTCAGGGAGTATAATGGAAAATAACATTGATGAATATATAATGGTAGAGTTTAATAAATTTTGCAGCCAAAAAATGTTATAAATTAAATATTAAGGTCTGCCGACAAGCAGAATACATATGCAGAATCTACAAACTATTAGGATCACGCTCTTGGAGGGGATTTTGTATGCTGAGTTTGGAATCCAAGCTTGTTTCTAGACTTTCTAGGAAGCTTTTGCTGATAGGATTGTTTTGAGCAGTTTCTGTATAGGCATCATGCTTCAAATCCTCTTGTTTCATATTCTCTTGGAACACATGAGTTTGATCGGGGCCTGCCAAATTCATTTCTCTTGTGCTGGTGTTCGTAAGGGTTGATCCCTGGAGCGATGTGTCGCCCGAAACCGCTTCTAGTGGGCCATTCGGGGGAATTTGCTGCAACTTGACTTGACTCTCCAAGTTGTATAACCGGTTGAGACTTTCTTCAAGTTTTGACTTCAACTCATCTTTGCTCATACAGTTTGTATCTTCTTCATCGAGTGTGGTTTGAGAGGTGACAATGTCACTGAGCCCGCTTATGTTGGAGTTCAAAGAGTTCACAGAGAACCTCGAAACTTTCCGTTTGGATAACTGGTCTAAAGTGAATTGGTTGAAGTCCTCTCGTTTTTTCGTCTTCGACAGTTTGGAACCGTCGACGTCTTCCATGACTGTAAGCAAGCTCACTTTGAGTCCAGGTCCTGACGTCCTCTTATACTCACTATCTGGCGATTTTAAGCCGGGGGACATTTGTTCGTTGAATCCGAATTGTTGGAGTTGTAGAGTACTCAACTGACTAAGCTGGCCCGATTTCCTCCCGTGCTTTGTATGGAACGACTTCAAGTTGAACTCGCTGTTAGTGGAATTTCTGTTGGAATTGGAATAGGACGAGTTAGATAAAAAGTCATCGTCGTTCAGCTGGTAGTTCAAGTCTTGTAAGTTCAACTTATAAAGCTCGTTTATGGACCGAAGGTCTTCTTTGAACTGCTTGAAGATCTCGAGCTTCTCATATATCTCTCCTTTGTTATCATACGTGGACTGGTTGTATTTATCAAAGAACTTGAGGTTTGTGGATAAGTTGCTGACCTTGTTGACTAGTTGAGTGAAATTTGAGTTGGAATTGACATCTGCCGTCTTGTTCAACTTCAAGATGTCTTCATTTTCCTCTGGTGGGGCATTGGACTTGTTAAGCAACTCGAAGTCGTCAAAGATCTCATTGAAACTTTCTGCCGTCTTACTGTGTTTTGTGATTGACGAGTTCAATACGTTTAATTTGCAAATCGTGCTGATAAAGCCTGTGTTTGATAACTGTGCCCCGAACCTATCCATTAAGCTCACCAAGAAAAAGCTAGACTCGTTGGTATCCTCTAAGGTCAACAAAATGCATATCAATAGCTTTCGAAGATTGTTGAGCTTGTTTATCTTGGCCACTAAGAGCTCTATGGCATTTGGATGCGAGCTATTTTCCTCTTCGACATCCTCTGCTCCCAACTCTATTTGGTTGATATTGAAATACTTCTCCAAATTGGGCCCATTGGTCATGGGTAGTAGCGTGGTGATGGTGTATCTCAAATTAAAAACGAAAAGGTCTAAGATTCGATTCAAATTGCCATAACGAGTATCGTAACCGTCAGTGACGTTGAACAACTTGGCATTCTTGAGGCTGATCAAGTTTAGTATCACCTTCTTGTTGAACTTGAGGTTCTGTACCAAGAACTCTTGTAGCACGTTCAAAGTGGTGTTGAACAAGATCATCTTGTGAATGCGGTGGAATTTGATGAGTTTTGAGGATATGATCAACAATATCTTAAACAACTTGAGATTGGCCGGGCTTTGTCCCCCGTACTTGAGCCTTTTCAATAAGTAGATGACAAGGTTGACTGTGATGAGGATATTGTGGGGATTGGACCTGTAAGATGGAGGAAACTTCAACTGGTAGTTTTTGGTGACAACGAGACTGGTGCCGTCAGGATTGGCAGATTTCACAAACACAAAGCGACGCTCCAGAGCCCGCCCGTTTGCTAGTATCCCGTTCAAACTAGACTCGTTTCTCGATAAGATCATGGAACTGTCAAGGAGATTGGACACAATCAAATTGTACTTCACCTTATCGTGAAACTGGCCATTGAGCTTCAAGCCGAGGTACTTTTTGATGAACTTCTGAAAGTTCTCTGTGGTGCACGGTATGGCAGGAACCTCTGCGTCCTGTATCTGTGCTCTGCCCGTGAAGCTGGGCGTGGGGACGTACTTATGATAACTGTGGAAGTTCGTGCTGGGGTAATGGGAGCTGTTACTAAGGGTTTCCTCAATGCCCCAGTCACTAATGCCGTTTGTGGATACGTTTTCTTCCAGCACATAGGTGTCTGTGGCCAGCACCTTGGCACTGTCGTGGCTGTCCCCTTGGAAGTAAGATGCAAGTTTAAACCTTTCGAAATTCATCTATGCCTTGCATCAGATCAGATGTGCGCAAAAACCAAATATGACGGTAAAAAGTGCCGATTTCAACTGTTGCTTCTATGGGGTGACAGGAAAGGTTCTGTATACGTGGGTTACCAAGTTAGGGGTGTTCAAGGCGAATTTTGGGCCCCAATGATTAAAACGTGAAGTGTATCGTAACCTTCCTTAATCGGTTATTAAAGAAATATGTGAGAAATGTTTTTTTTCGTTTGTTTATTTGAGTATGCGGCCATTTTAGGAAAACTACATATGATTTTTAAGTTTTAGCAGCCGTTAGAAAAAAGTATATTACATAAGCGTGAACGTCTATAGAAGTGGCTAGGGTCTGTGGGAGTGTCTGAAAGGGTTCGAAAATTGAAGGCTTGAAGAATGCAGCCTTTGGGGGTTCGTCGCTAGAACCCTGGCCCGGCACCCATACTGCTAAACCAGTCTGATTCGAGGAACAAATTACTGTCGCCAATAAAGTTGTTTTTCATGTCTTCGTTCATGCCTTGGTTATGCTGCTGTGGGTGGCCCTGTGCCTGCGCTTGGGCTTGTGCTTGTGCTTGGGCCTGTGCTTGTGCTTGTGCTTGGGCTTGGGCTTGTGCCTGTGCCTGGGCTTGTTGTACTTGTGCTGCTTGTGCTGCTTGTGCCTGAGCCTGTGCTTGGGCTTGAGCTTGTTGTACTTGTTGTTGTTGCGCTTGGGCCTGTGCTTGTGCATGTGCCTGCGCTTGTGCCTGCGCTTGTGCTTGCGCTTGGGCCTGTGCTTGGGCCTGTGCTTGTGCTTGTGCTTGCGCGTGAGCCTGCGCCTGCACTTGCGCTTGTACCTGTGCATCAGGATGCGGAGTCTGCTGACCTTGTGGTCCCATTTGCAGCATCATACCCATGTTCATAGGCCCGTTGTGCTGCTGCGGAGGCGACTGTCCATGTCCTGCAGGAGGCCCTTGGCCCTGCTGCTGCATCCCTTGGTTCCTCATCATCATCTGCTGTCTCATCATCATTTGCTGTTGCTGTACCTGCTGCGGCGTCATGGCCACTGGCTGCCCACCTTGTTGAGGCGGTCTGGCTTGATTCTGTGTTCGAGGAAGCTGATGTTGAGGCTGCTGCTGTGATTGTGGATGTGGCGCTTGTTGCTGCAGAGGTGTAGGTGCTTGTTGCGGTTGTGGTGTGTGTGCCTGTTGTGGTTGTGGTGTCCCCTGAGACACAGACCCTGGAGTAAGCCCCGGCGGTGCTGGAGTAGGTACAGATCCTGTTGGAGGAGCCCCTTTAACCCCGGGTCCTCCTTGCTGGCCATTTTTCATCATCATATACTGCTTTTTCTGCAAATCGTTCATACGACCGCCATTGACGCCAGTTCCTAGAACAGGGCTCTGAAGATACAATTGGGGATTGGACTGCTGCTGCAACTGTTGCTGTTGGCTTTGTAGTCTCATCTGTTGCATCCGTAGCTGCTGTTGGTACTGAAGCATGCTTACATTTGACATCTGGTTAGACCTAGGAGGCAACATGCTATTTTGATTTTGCTGCAGAGGCTGCTGAGGCACTGATTGTGGTACTTGTCCTGGGCCTGCCATGGGTTGTCCTCCTGGTCCTTGTTGTCTTTGTGGACCCGTGGGAGCACCTTGTGGGCCTTGTGGGAGCATGTTTTGCTGCTGTTGTTGCATAAATTGCCTCTGTTGCATTTGTGGGTTCTGAAGCATTTGCTGTTGTGGATGCTGTTGTAGTTGCTGCTGGTATGGACCAGGGTTACCCATCTGATTCGGTTGTGGTGGTAGGTTGTTGTTGTTTAGCGTCTGGTTCAAATTGGGGTTTAAACTTGCCTGATAGTTCCACAATAGACTCCACCAGTCTAAAAGAATATTTTCACTGCTGGGGGATGAATTAATGGACTTATCAAACTGTTGTTTGATAGAAATGAGCTGGTTCGACCCGTGGTTCGTCTCTGAAAGAAGGGCTTTTGCAGAATCATGCATGCCGTTCTCCGTGAAGTAAACGTAAAGGAATGAAAGCAAAACCTGATGATGGTCTGCTTCAGATTTTGGATTTGCATTTAACCCCATCATTGCATTGTTATTGTTATTACCTGGCCCTAAATTTATCGGACCTGGGGTGGTCTTGACCTTAGTAGCATTACTTGTTTGCAATGTCCCCTTAATGCCATTGTTGGTGTTATTTTTCATAACCTTCGTTTGCTTGCCTTGGTTTCTTTTAGCAGGCCCGCCTTGGGGCTGTTTTGGAGTCTGGGCTTGAGTTTGCGATTGAATAGAACCTCGATTTGCATTGGTGTTATCTACACTTCGAGGGGTTTCCTGTGTAGTCAAGCCCGGAGTGAGCCCGTTGGCCAAATCCGTAGGTGAATTATCATCATTGAATAAATCGTTGGTGAATATGTTATCGTTTAGATCAAGTTCGAGGTTGCTTGAATCATTGAAATTCAACAGCGTTAGCGGATTCGAGTCCATGCCTTTACCTTCTAGAAACAAGCTTATATGATAATTATGAAACCCGAAATGGAACTTGTCTTGTTGACAGAATTGAGATGGTGGTTCTCAATCCTCTTGTAAGCGAGATGCGACTAGAACACAAAGGATTTCAAAAACAAAGTATAGCGGTTTACAACTTTAAGTTTATGATGTATTGTTAAGTGGCCTGGACCTTTGTCGATGTTATTTGGCTATGCGTGATACAATTGGACAAGTATTCCAGAATCCTGCAAAAAAATAAATAAATCCTGATAATAATACTTAATGTATTGACCCTTGTTCGTTCTCAAATTTTCATTTTTTTTACTTATTTTTTGAGCGAGCTTTCATTTCCCTGTGTGCCTTTTTTTTTATGATACGAAAGATAATATCTTTATCTTGTACATCTATTCACCAAGACACCTGGAGAGTACCTTTCTTTTGACTCCATGTGCCCTTAAGCATTTTGCTGGGTGCTTGAATGGCCTACGCAGATATATTTTTTCATCTCAGCACCACCGGAGCCCCATTGCAACCGCCCCGAACGGGTCCCGCCGCACCGCCATCGTTACCACCATTTTAGGGAACTTGACGACTTTTGTTGCTTTACTTCAGTATGTCCTGCATACGGGCGGAGGAGATATGTGCTGTCTGCCAGTATCGGTTAGGGCCACACTCGTCAATGGTCGTGTCCCTTGCTAATAATCCGTGGAGGGTATTTTTGGTATGGGCACTACTGAGCCAATTTTTCGGGCATAGGGTCGCAATAGCCGTTAGTTGCAATATTCCCTTCGGAGACATGTTTTCTCTTCCGGTACTCTTTAAATCACCTCAATTAGCAACTCTGAGAACACCATCCGCTTCTGGTAGTTCTGGCCACACCTTCCATGACATGCTTCTTAAGTTATATGCCAAATTGTGCCTGTTTCCTGGTCCGCGCTAAATAAACAAGGCTGCAAAATAAAGTCAGCAACCATAATAAAAAAAAAAGCCAATAAGAGAAACAACCGACATGGGTCGAATATTAGCTAATTTTAATTTACTATCCGACATCACCGAGAATGACAGCTGCCAAATATAGGGGTTGATTTAGAAGTGAAAATGTCTCGGTTATGTTTTTGGCTTCAAAATTGAACTGAGTTGCGGAGTTTATACATTGTGATGACATTTTTGTGGGGCATATTTTTGGGCATACAGACACAAACCCTAAAAAATGGCTCAAAAATGGCTAAGTATTGCTTAGAAATTGTTGTAAACTCCTAAGTATAAATTAGGATTGTTCCCACCTGCTAATTGAATATTTCATTCTATATCAGATTACACAACAATCAATACAATGTCAAAAGGAAAAGTTTTATTAGTTTTATACGAAGGTGGTCAACACGCTAAGGAGCAAAAGAGATTATTAGGATGTGCCGAAAATGAACTCGGTATTAGAGAATTCATTGAATCTGAAGGTTATGAATTGGTCACCACCACTGACAAGGATGGTCCAAACTCCGCTGTTGAAAAGCACATTGAGGATGCTGAAATTGTTATCACCACTCCATTCTACCCAGCTTACATTTCTAAAGAAAGAATTGAAAAAGCCAAGAACTTGAAGATCTGTGTTACTGCAGGTGTGGGGTCTGACCACATTGATTTACCTACTGCTAACAAATTCAACTTGACTGTTGCAGAAGTTACTGGTTCCAATGTTGTCTCAGTTGCCGAACATGTTATCATGTGTATCTTGAACTTGGTGAGAAACTTTGTCCCATCTCACAAGATTGCCTTAGATGGTACTTGGGATATCGCCGGTGCTGCCAAAGACGAATACGATTTGGAAGACAAGGTTGTCGGTACCGTTGGTGCTGGTAGAATTGGTTACAGAGTTTTGGAAAGATTGGTTGCCTTTAACCCAAAGAAGTTATTGTACTTCGACTACCAACCATTACCAGAAGAAGCTGTCAAGAAGATCAACGATGCTTCCAAGTTATTCAACGGTAAAGATGTTATTTTGGAAAGAGTCGAAAAATTAGAAGACATGGTCTCTCAATGTGATTTGGTCACTATTAACTGTCCATTACATGAACAGACTTACGGTCTTTTCGACAAGAAATTGATCTCCCATATGAAAGACAACGCTTGGTTAGTTAACACTGCCAGAGGTGCTATCTGCAATGCTCAAGATGTTGCTGATGCTGTCAACTCTGGTAAGTTATTAGGTTACGCTGGTGACGTTTGGTACCCTCAACCACCTCCAAAGGACCACCCATGGTTAACCATGAAGAATCCTAACGGTGGTGGTAATGCTATGACTCCTCACATCAGTGGTACTTCTCTTGACGCTCAAAAGAGATATGCTGATGGTGTCAAGAGTATCTTGAAGAGCTACTTCTCCAAGTCTTATGACTACAGACCACAAGACCTTATTGTCATCAATGGTGACTATGCCACTAAGGCCTACGGTCAAAGAAAATGAGGCATTAGGATTTGCTGTTGAGTATATGAATGTGCCTATAACTTTATAGTCTATACCTTAAAGTAAATAGGTAATTATTGTTGTTCATATAAAAAAAATTTTTTCATTTGATTTCATTATCTGGACCCTCTGAGCCCTCTATATTGACTTTATACAAGATTACTAATTCATAAATATACACGATGTAATGTCTTACATCTACCTGGTGCTGGGGACTGCGATCTATGTTCGTCTATTCAGTGATGGCTTCTTGAATTGCTAACTTTCTGGAATGGCTATCAAAATGATTACTTAACTCCACGAAACTTACAGTCTCGGGGTCTATGCTCATCTTTTGCTTGTCTTTGAATGTCACCTCAACAATAGGTTTGTCTTTTGATGATCCAGTCAACACTTTGTGGTCTACTGTACACTGAGCCTTCAAGGATGTAGGTATTCTGGATAAGAACAATCTAGCAGGCTTGGCACCTGCGGTAAAGGGGTTGAATTTGACTGTCACTTTGGAGAAGTACTTGGTGATCATGATTCTATTGACTGTTTCCGTACTCTCTAACTAGTATATAGCTGTGAGTATTTGAAAATTTTTCTTTAATTATCGCGGAATATTTTTTTGCCATACACGCATACATAAAATGTTGCAACTATCCTTTAATGTAAGGATAGAGCAAATTTGATGTTCCACTTCCCACATAAGACAAACGCTTGCAAATTCAATTAGTAGTTATTCATCTTTCATATTTCATTTTCCACAGTTTTTTTCCTGTAATATTTTTAAAATTCTAGATTTTCCAATATATCTTAATATGAAATTGGTTTTGTACTTTTTTTGTGATAATTGCAAAACCAAATTTTAACATCTTTCATTTAACTTGAAAGGGGCTTAACATCAAACAGCCTTTTTATCTACAAACCGTAAGGATTCAGGGTTCAAATTTTGGAATTAACAGATCACAGACAACACTTGAAACTACAGGAGATCTAGTACCGGTGTTATGAACGACAACTCTCGATTAATTGGCTACATCGTTGCTTTTCGAAGTTTATATTAAATCGTTTCATTATAGTTTCTGTGGAGTCAGGTAATTTCATTGCTCTTTCAGACTTAAATCACTTAAGAAATACATTAATTGCCTCAAAATGACTAGCAAATAACCCTGTAGCTTCCTATTGTAGTCCCAAAAGAAAAGTTTGGAACTGAAACGGCTAAACTTGCTGTCCGTAAAATACGGAGTCTCACTCAGATTCTTTGTTAATTTTAGATGAAACGTGTATTTGTGTCTTTACCGTGGCGGTAGTGCTAACCACAGGAACAGGAACTCGTCACAGGAAGTCGCCACAGAAATCATAGACGAAGATTTACCAATAGAAAATAGATTATTGTTGTTAGTATTCTAGGCAGAACACTACGACTTCGATTAACGGGCAAAACAAACAAAAGTAACGATCCCGAACTTTACACAATGATGAATTGGTAAACAGCCCGTTAAAGTATATATCATGTTGCCCCTTTAAGAGTAAGAAAATATCAGTCTCAGTAATGAACCCTACCACATTGTCCTGTACGGATTATATGCCATACTGATTGTTCCCAGAGGGTGCTGGTTTTAGCATAGGAACAATGGTATGTGATGCGACTTGCATGCGAAAGTGACATATGAAGCAATGAAAACAAACAAGGCTAATTATATTTTTCTGTGTAGATCCTCCTGATATCCTTCCATTTCAGGAGACGGGACCATACGAATTGAGAACAGCGGCCATATCGGGATGACTTGTTTCACCTTTGTTTAACATTGTCTACTAGTTCTACGAGAGACGAGTCATGACGTAGATTAAGTTTGTCGACTCGAGATCGTTTCATTAAAGTTGTGGCGGAACGAAGCAAACGGAAGCAATGAAAGGGGTGTAGATTTGTGGATCTGGTATGTGCGCTGGCTGTCCATTTGCAGATCCTTTGAGCATGCACTGTAAAAGCTTAGCTAGGTGATGAGCGCTTACTACTTAAAATCTATATCGGTGATTCGAGTAAACGGAGCCAATCTCGCGTTCAGATACGGAGCAGTAAGGAGATACCATTTTGGGTCGAAAAGTAACGGAATGAGTGACGAGGAACGTAAACAACATCTTCTCGACTAATCTCGAGACCCTTTGTGAGGCCAAATTCACCGGGATTACAATAATATTTCACCTTTTACTAATGATGGCAGGGCCCGCCAAAGACAATGGACGCGAGGGTTTTGATGCGAAGGGTTCGCCTTGTTAGAGACCCTTTCAGGATTTTGCAGCTCCGCGAAGTTACTGCATTAGGACGGACACTTACTTATTTCGAGATCAAACAATGCCTCCAGGATTAGTATTGTTGCGCATTGTTTTATAATCAAGGCTCCTATATGTGGTACATAAACCCTATTGAAGCCAAGCAAGACTTTGAAATTGTCTTCTATGTCTGCCTACATTGTCGAATGATAATGTATTCCAATTTCAATTGCTTTGTTCCCATCCGCTTCGCACATTGTATATGCTGCGATTGTTTTTTGCAGCTATATGTTCCAGGTCTCATTGTTGCTATGGTTTGTTTACCACTTCAGTGAGTTAATTTGCACCCTACCCTTAACCAACCAATATATAAGCAGGCCCATATGGCCCCTCCTTCTACTTTTTTTTCTTTGTGCTATTCATATTCTATCAAAAGATATTATTGATAATCTACTTAAGAAATTATATTAGTTTTTGGGAAAAGTTACTAATCTGATTTCAACAGTTACCATACAAAACCTTTAACAACAAAAGTTATACATCCTTCGTTCAAAGTTCGTTTAAGTTTGATACTTAATTTTAATTCTATTTAACAATTTTTTTTTGTGATACAAATAACAAATACAATAATGATGTTTTCTAAGACCGCTGCTATTGCCATTGCTTGTTGCTTGGCTGGTGTTTCTGCTCAAGACAACACCAATGAAGTTTTAAAGAGAGCCTTAGCCGATGCTGGTATCGGTGCTGCTGCTGCTGCTGATATTTTAGGTTTCTCTGCCGCTGCCTACAAAGGTTACGGTGCCGAAATCTTAGGTGACCACTTGGCTGCTGCCACTGCTTCTGACGGTATCGATGCTGGTTTGCCATTCGGCTTAGCTGAAGGTGGAATCCACAGAGACGCCGGTGCTTCTATCTTGAAGAGAGGTGTTTCCAACACTGGTACCCAAGAAGCTGAAGTTTTCAAAAGATTTTTAGCTGAAGCTGGTTACAATGCTGAATCTGCTAACATTCTTGACCAAATCGTCGAAGTTGTCAAGAAAGACGACAACGAGTCTGCTATTATGAAGAGACAAATCGCCACTGCTTTCGGACCGGAAGCTGCCTCCAAGATGTTGAGTGGTCTTTCTAAGAGAGAAGACCCAGTCGCTGCTAACAACAAAGCTGGTGTGGTCAAAAGAGCTTTAGCTGAAGCTAACATTGGCGCTGACGCCGGTCTCAGCATCTTAGGTGCTACCGCTGGTGCTGCCGGTGAAATTGGTGCCGAAATCTTAGGTGACCACTTAGCTGCTGCTTCTGCTACCGCCGGTATTGGTGCTGCTATCCCAGGAATTGCTTCTGGTGAAATTGGTGCCGATGCCGATGCTTCCATCTTGAAGAGAGCTTTGGCCGATGCTGGTATTGGTGCTGACGCTGCTGCTAACATCTTAGGTTTCTCCGCCGCTGCTTACAAAGGTTACGGTGCTGAAATCTTAGGTGACCACTTAGCTGCTGCCACTGCTTCTGATGGTATCGACGCTGGTTTGCCATTAGGTTTAGCTGAAGGTGGAATCCACAGGGACGCTGGTGCCTCTATCTTAAAGAGAGCTTTGGCCGATGCTGGTATCGGTGCTGACGCTGCTGCTGACATCTTAGGTTTCTCCGCCGCTGCCTACAAAGGTTACGGTGCTGAAATCTTAGGTGACCACTTAGCTGCTGCCACTGCTTCTGACGGTATTGATGCTGGTTTACCATTCGGCTTAGCTGAAGGTGGAATCCACAGAGATGCTGGTGCTTCTATCTTAAAGAGAGCTTTAGCTGAAGCCAACATTGGTGCTGATGCCGGTCTCAGCATCTTAGGTGCCACTGCTGGTGCTGCCGGTGAAATCGGTGCCGAAATCTTAGGTGACCATTTAGCTGCTGCTTCTGCTACCGCCGGTATTGGTGCTGCTATCCCAGGAATTGCTTCCGGTGAAATTGGTGCCGATGCCGATGCTTCCATCCTTAAGAGAGCTTTGGCCGATGCTGGTATTGGTGCTGACGCTGCTGCTAACATCTTAGGTTTCTCCGCCGCTGCTTACAAAGGTTACGGTGCTGAAATCTTAGGTGACCACTTAGCTGCTGCCACTGCTTCTGATGGTATCGACGCTGGTTTACCATTCGGCTTAGCTGAAGGTGGAATCCACAGAGATGCTGGTGCTTCTATTTTAAAGAGAGCATTAGCTGAAGCTAACATTGGTGCTGACGCCGGTCTTAACATCTTAGGTGCCACTGCTGGTGCTGAAGGTGACATTGGTGCCGAAATCTTAGGTGACCACTTAGCTGCTGCTTCTGCTGCCGCCGAAATTGGTGCCGGTATCCCAGGTATCGCCTCTGGTGAAATTGGCGGTGACGCTGGCGCTGCCATCTTATAAGTTGCTTCCTAAGCAAATTTGATGGTATACTGTATTTTGATAGAGCACTTGGTAACATTTTAACTTTCCCCCCACGTTATTTTCTACTTTTATAAAATTTTTTCCCACTTTTACGTTATAGTTCTTTTAATGGTAATGTTTTTAAGATATTTGACTTATCTCTAGTTCATTGACTTAGTATTTTGGTATTTGGTAACATACGAACATAAATCCACAGAGAAAGAAACAATGTTTAGTCTCTAGTAGATGAGGGAATGGTCCTAAGTTCAATCACTTCGGGATTTGGACTTAATGAAGTCAGCCTCACATTGTCAGGCAGTACTGTAGCAGCAGTCTCGTTTGTGGAAGTGTTTGGCTTGTTAGCCTCAAGTATTTTTTTGTGTAAGTCGTTATAGCGTTGTTTCCTTGTGTGATGGATATAATCCCATTGAAAGTAAGCCACAGGAATGTAGCTCAAGATTGTGGCCTTTAAAGCAAGCTCGAGCCACAGGCTATCTTCCACAAAACCCAAAGCGAGGAAAGTCAATATCATCTCTGACACCATCGAAACGGGGAAAGTAATATAATAATGGTGGTAATTTAACCAGAACAAGGTCATTGGAGACGACCTGGTCTTAATACGGAATCCATAGTAAGCATAATGGATGATATAGCTCATACACCATGCTGAGATCAAGAAGGAATATGACGTATGCTTAGCAATCTTTGGATGAGGAAAAATGACACCATAACACACCCAGGCCATTCTTAACCCATTCAATAAAGGCCAGAAGTCAGAAGCTTGGAACTTGAAGTTAGTGACAAAGCACCTTACGAGAGCCACTTCAATCAATGGAAGCAACGACACTGCATGGAAGAAATCAGCTATGCCACTAGGCAAGAACTTTCTACCTACTAAAGGAAGAAGGATTAAAAATCGACATAAGCAGCAAAACCAAAGCGTGAAAGAGCATACATTGTACGCAAATATGCACTTGTGGTTTGTCGAAAGAGGATACAAGTGAGCCATTGGAAGTATGTACCTAGTCAATATGATCTGTTTCCTATACTGTCGAGAAACGTAACTTGATTTTTTAAAACGCGCTGAAAAAAAATGCAAAGTGATTAAGACAAGATGAGAGCGTCCTTCTTGATAGGTTTATTGTTGTCACTTACCTGTGTCATAGCTGCTAACTGGTCACCTGAAGATTATGAGATTTTCAAGTTGAATGACAAAATAAAAGAAGATTTGGGGCCCGACACCACGTTTTATACTTGGTTAGGTCTTTCCAATGGACAGAAATCAACGCTTGAAGAAATCAATAAGGCATACCGGAAGTTGAGTAGGAGATTGCATCCTGATAAATTTCATTCGGCAAAGAAGTCCGTCAAGAAAGCGGCAGAAGAAAGGTTTCAGAGATTGTCGTTGGTAGGTAATATTTTAAGAGATAATTCCTTGAAACAAAGATATGATTACTTTTTAGGTAATGGGTTTCCTAAGTGGAAAGGTACAGGTTACTTCTACAGCAGATTCCGCCCCGGCATGTTGTCAACGTTGATGTTTTTGTTTGTGTTAGTGGGCATGTTCCACTACTTTTCCATGAAAATTAGTCGGAAGCAAGATTACAAGAGAATTGTTGATCTTAAGGACGATGTCAAGAAGAGGGCTTGGAACGGGTCACTTCCTCCTATTGATGGCTCAGACAGAAAGGTGTTCAACCCTAACAATGGAAAGGAGTTTATGGTATCGGCTCTCGGAGATGTGAGTCTTATTGAGAACGATGAGAAAGAGGGTATGATTTTGCATCTTCTTGATGAGGAAGATATACAGGTTAACATCAGATTCACTGATACTCTCTTTTACAGGGTCCCTGTATTTTTGTATAATAAGAGTTTGGGGCGTTTCCTAGGAGAAATAGCTCCTCCTGTATATCCTCAGAAGAAGCGAGAAGACTCAGCAGAAGACAAACCTAAGCCCAAGAAGAAGAAGAACAAAGGTGAAAAAATCGAATTACCAAATGGTAAAGTGATATACGGCAGGAAGAGAAAATGAATAAAAACTGACTTTCATTAAATGATATAAACTCCTTGGAACGTTTTGCTTTATTCGTTAATAAGATTAAACTGTCAAAATATAGTACAAAAATAAAAAATAGAATGATAATGCTGCCTGCGGTATCATGATAAATGATTTTTCACTCTAGTAAGCTTATTATCGTCATCAGCCGGCTGTATATCATCGTCGTCAGATGAACTAGACTCAGAAAGGTTTTCTAAGAATCCTTCCTGTGAGAAATGACCGACGTCTTGGTCATCCTCATCAAAGCTGTCATTTTCTGTGATGATTTGTTCTGGTTTGGGTGACATGTCTTGGATTCTGACTTCTGCCATGGTCGACATTAGATTCTTGTGATTACCATTGTCGTATTCTCCATCATCTTCATCCTCATCCTCCTCATCTTCCTCACGCACTTGCATGTCATCACCGTCGGCTTCGTCACCTCCCTCATCTACTTCGTCTTGTTCATATACCACATCTTTGATTAAACTCTTTGACTTCCTGGACTTTTTTCCTGTCCCACCATTTGTCTCGAGGAGACCTACTCCAGAAGAATCAAATGCAAAGTCGCCTTTGGTCTCATCTCTTGCCCCTTCCATGTCATCATCCTCATCTTCTCCTTCAGTTCTATCTACGGGTTCTGCACCCAACACCACATTATAAATTTCTCTAGTCTTCAAGAGAACGTCGTTCACAAACCAGTTCCACCCTTCCGACGAGATAGATTCAACGATACAAGGGGAAATGAGATCTGGCTTGTAAAGGGATGTGAACTTCACCACTTCCTCACTAATGAGGATCAAATGCCCGAGGTAGCCAGGTCTTGTCTCATGTTCTTCTTGGTAAGTTTCAACGATGATCCTCGTAAGGTTAGTTTTGTCGTCCTTGAAAAGGTTAGAAATCAAAAACGAGTTATAAGAGTTCAACTTCCCATTGAAAATTTGCTGTATCAAATCAAACACAACATTGTGGAAGAAGTTATGCCATGGATATTCAGTGAACTTGGATATGATGTTCAAAAGGATGCCTGAGTCTATCAACTTGATCTTGAAGTAGTCTCCAACGCACGGGTTAGATCTAATAGCCTGATCCCTAGATGTACATACAAACGGGTTCTCCGGAGAAATAGTGGGTTCTTCATCATCACTTTCATCTTCTATGTCTAAACTGTTTATGAGCTTGATGAAGTCCTTATTTTCCCCATCAAGAAGCTTCAGAATAGTTTCTGGAGTGAGTTGAGAAACTTTTGAAGCTACCAGTTGCATGTCGTCATCCAAGGACAAGTTTCCTATATCATTTGAAATATTTGCTAACGATATAGGATCGTTTGTATCGTCAATGGACTCGTCATTGTTCTCTTCATCAAAATCTGATGTGACTTCTTCGTCTTCTTTAATCATTGGCTCAGATAAGGCTTTAGACAACCTGGACGCTTGCTTGTCTCTTATAAGATCCCTTATTTCATTAATTTTCCGGATCTTCTTGGAATTGATTAACACCATGTTTGAGCAATGCAAAAGTTCTGCAATCAATTCGGAAATTCTAAATTTTGTAAAACCTAAAATTCCTGCTTCTTTACTCACTTTTGCAGGTAGCTCTGGCTCTAAATCCATCAAATCACAGAACTTATCGAGGTTATCTGAGAATATGGCCAACATTTCACCCAAATAAATGGGGTCTTTAGCGCTGGGCGTGTTTTGTTCGAAATCTTTTAACCATTGAAACATGACATATGGATTTACCTCTGTTGTCTCACCTCCGTTTGTCTGAAGCAAGGAACTATATGAACCACAATTCAAATCATAGTCTGAATTATTCTTACGGATCAATTCAATCACTATGCCCACACAATTGTTGATACCATGTTTATTAGTTTGGCGAACCTTTGTTCTTGGATTCTCATAGGTGAACAACATAATATCGTGCACCATCTGATTGACTATTTCTTTTGACACCAATTGCCTTGTCAATTGGTTGGGCCCAATGTTGGCCTCTACTACCACAGCTAATGCTGTGTTAGACGAAATAGTGATCAATGCCTTTATGAAATCTGTGGCAGCAGTTTGTCTGAAGAATAACTCGTAATCCGGAATAGTATCCTTCGTATTCTCGAACTGGGACAATCTGGGTTTTAAGACGTCAATGAGTTTGGGAATCAAGTCTTGTTGATACAATGTGTCTATTATACCGGTGGGAGAATCAGGTTTATCAGATTGGAGAATTCTCAAGAAGAAATCCATCAACATTGGCACCTCCAACTTACTGAGGAAGGTATCCACCAAATCTTCCCTGTTCCGAATATAGTTCAACAACTCTATCGAGTTAGTATCCATGAGTTGGTCCAAAATATGCACCAAATGGTTCACCGTTGGGGAACTTTCGTTCAAATTGTCCAAATACAAGATCAGCCACAACTTATCGATAAAAATAGGTGTTTCTATAATTCTGTTCAGTATAACCCACATCTCAATGGAAAGTATATCAGCAGAGACCTGAATACACCGGCGCATCTTATCTTCTGATGATTCCTCGTCCTCACGGTCTTCTCTTTCTACTTCGTTATCTTCGTCGTCTTCATGCGAGTTCATGCTCAGGTCAGCATCTGCAGCATCATTATTATCCTCATGCTCTTCCACTTCTATTTCTTCATTAGCAGCTTTTAACCCCTCCTGACTGGCAGCAGTGGCTGCAGCTCCACCTTCCAGATCCTTGGTATCTGGATCTTGACCCTCGCACAAAAGACGTTGTAGTTCTTCATTTTCTTCCTTGGTGTATTCATGAAAGAAATCCACACTTCTGTATAGGTAATCAAGAAGCCCCACAAGGATCTGCGGTTGTAGCAATAATTCCACCAACTTGACGGCTCTAGCATCTTTAGAATTGTTGCCATTGTTGATATCACTGGAAGACGCTATAGAGTTCGAATCATTATCACTGGCCATCAAACTATTGTCATTGAAACTGATGTTGGAAAACTGGGTATTGTTGAAATGCAGCTGCTGTAGTTGTTGAGCAAATTGGAACCCATTGGAGTTGTTATAATTGCCTTTGATATTATGCAACTCGTTTACGAGTTCCTGCAGTAAATTAGCATCATCTATCAAATCTTCCACTTTGACAGCAGAGAAATCCTGAATCCCATCAAGGAACTTCTGTAGCCGTGTGTTATTGTTGAAGGAGTTGGTAAACGGCCAAAATGACATTTTAAAAGTATGATTTGATATAACAATCGGCTATCAGTTGTGATTGAGGACTGAGCTTCTTTATTTTACAAAGTGGCTATGATTAAAGCACTTTTATAATAATAACGTCAAGATCAAATACCACAGATAGATTCCTGATTGTTTTTTCTGTATCAGTGTTCACTACTTTGTAATGCTATATGCAGATTCTATAAGATTGTTGTAGGAAATGTAGTACTATTGTGGACACTGTTAAGTTTAGATTTTCCGTTAATTTTTTTGAGTGAGAGACTGATTTCGAGACTTGCATATAAGTACATTGGTGAAAAGATAGAATAGTACACAAAAATATTTTACAAATGGAAAAAACGGTTAAACTTTTACTATGAGTCAGTCGACTGTAGGAAGATCTTCTAGATATTTCAACCCCTTGGCAACATCATGCTTGAAGTTATCAATTATCTGGTCACATGTCTCCCTCACTATTTGTCTGCAGTTCTGAGCACAATACTCGATCCACTCTTTGACGGTCATTGTTTCCTCTTCTTCCGGCATGGCACCGATAAACTGGGTCAATTCTCCATTGATGTCATCTTTGAGGCCGTATTCTAGCTGTGATATCTTTTCAAGGTATTGACACGTCTGTTCCATGGTGTGAAGCTTTTCCGTAATGGCATCATCAGACGGCTTAATAGCAGCCTGGATGGCCTTTACTTCTTCGATTATGTTTTTGGTGTCTTGCATTGAGCTCAGTGGCACACCGGGGGTTGACACTTTTTCCTCAGGGCTCTTGAAGTCAGCACTCCTCTTTTTTGCAACACTTGTTCTGCTCCGGTTGTTATTTGCAACCTTTCTTTCAGTATGATCAGCCGGAGTCACCAGAAGAACGTCCTGCACAGCACCAGATCTGGAGTTGTTTATTTCTGCCTCTGTTTCGTCCTCTGCACTGCTCTTGGACCTGGAAATATCCTGTTCCAATCTCGTAGACCCTAACACGGGGGAATTAGATTTGGTAACTTCGCTTATATCTTTCTCTTGCTCGTCGTCGTACTTTCCAGGCGAGCTTATAGTGCCTTGAGATATCGGGTCTAGTTCACTAAGTATATGTGACAAGCTCCGTATTTTATCTTCGGGGTTTTGGTCATCGGCTTCTTCTGCATCTTCGTCTTCGAGATCAAGCATCGATCTCTCTAATTGCTGATTGATCTCCATTATTTTCTTGATATCATCGTCGAAGTTATTGATGAAATTAACAGGTGATGAGTTTATTGCTTCCATATTTGGTGCTGAGTCCTTGTTTAAAGCCGTTTTTGGAGTGGAAGACTTTAGATTTTTCCGAACATCCACGTCTGTGGACACCGAAACATCAGAGGGCAATTCTTTTTTGACTGGAGACGTTTCGGCACTCTGTTCAGCTGCTATGGGCCCAAGGTCTTTCCTGGTCTCGAGTTTTTGTGACTCGTCCACCATGTTCTCTTTCTTCACCACTACGTCTTCGTTCTCTAGTATAGAGTTCCTGTCTTTGACAGGTGCTTCTTCTTCCTTTTCATCCGTATCATCTATTCTGAACACCTTGGACTTTCCCTTTCTTCTGGATTTCGTAGCTCCCTTGGCAGTGTCCTCTGTGGGGCTTTTCACTTTATGCACATTGTTTTCAAGGAAGTCTAGGTTGTTATCACCATAGTCTCCTATATCCTGATTGGAAATATCCATGATGGACACTGGTGACGGGTGCTTTACAAACCCTAATTTGATTTTCCGTTTCTTTGGAGCTCTAAATTCCACATCGCCTTGGTGAATAAGAGTTTTTGTAGGCTGTAATTTGACCTTAGGTTTAGCCTTTGCCTTTGGTTCCCGTCTAGCTGTTGTGTTTTGTGGTGGCTCATGATTTTCCATAATACCAAGCTCATGTGTTGGTTCATATTTCTCCACAATACTAGACTTATGTGCTGGCATAAAGTCCTTTGCATGGTCAGAAACGTTCGGTGAGTGAACCTTTACTGAATGATTGACATCACTATCACTTTCTTCTTCGATCGGATCCTCTTCTTGGTCTTCTTCCTCGTGTTCTTCTCCGTCCACTTTATCTTCAGATCCCGTGTTGTCCTCAATTTCGTCCACTGCTTCTTCATCGCCGCCTGCACTGTGAACTCTAGTACCGTGAAACGATTCTTCTTCATCGTCATCTTCTTCCTCGCTCTCTTCTGAAGTATCAGAGTCGGACGCAGTAATAGGGAACTTCCTTCCTTTAGGCAAAGAAAATATAAAGGATTCTTCAGGTGACGTTGGTTTCTTCAAACGGGCAGACCGTCTCAAACTTTGGGTGTGCACCGGTTCCTTTTTGACATCTTTGGGAGCTGTTTTGTTTGGAAGTCTTCTCGAAGCGGTAGAATTCACACGCTTCTCGTGTTCTTTCTTCTTTATGCGGTTATCTTTTGCAGCCAGCTGCTTAGATTTCCGTTTGAGTACTTCTTGACTAGTAGGTTCATTATCAAACGTTATACCCAATCCTTGCATTTTAGCTGAACCATTGAAGTGATCCTCCCTTTTCTCTTCCTGTCTCTGTTTCTGTGAACTGACCGCCCTTGTAGTTCTTCTTTTAGGAGATTTTTGGTCATCTTCAGCAAATTCTTCCTGCTTGTTTCTCTTTCTCAGACTGTGGAATCTTCCTGTTTTTCTACCGGAGACCGGCGGCTTGATCTCCTCTTCTTCTTCCTCTTTTTCTTCTTCTTCCTCTTCTTCTTCCTCTTCCTCTTCATCGCGCAGCTCATCCTCTTGCATTATATTGTCCATGCTATCGTCCTCTTTCAGATAGAAATCCTCATCACTCAAGTCTTCCCCAGACAAAGAGTTCTCGTCAAACACACTCATGATAAGTTGTCTTTCACGCACAACCTCCGAGTATCTCTTGGACTTGATATTCCTGTACCTCCTTGAGTACTCGATGTCAGAGTCATATATTGACTCCGGTTCCGTTGAAGCTGTGTCAGCCTCAGAGTCTAACTCTACTAGATCGGCTCCTTTTGATCGGGTTTTGTACACTGGTTGTGAGTCAGCCTCTGGAGATACACTCTTTTCTGCCTCTGGTACAGCCTGGGTTTCCACTATAGAAGAAGACTCTGATTCCATGACTTCAGGCTGGTAATTATCGGAAGTGGTGTCGTAATCTGATTCTTCAGTTACATTTTCATAGTCCAGCACGTACTCAACTACCTTTTTAGACGGCACGGGCACATCGTCCTCTTCACTCTCTGAAAGTAACTGCGATAGCACCGGAACTGCTGGCTCTTTCGTCCTATTGGCTATTGTGGCGATCTCGTTTTCATCATTACTCAGAAATGCCGGATCATCGTCTCGTAGTATGGACAAGCTTATATCTTGTTTGGCAGCTTCTGGATGGAAATCGGGATCACATTGCTGCAAGAAGTAACAGAACTGTCCAGCATTGTTTCTGTGTTCTCTCTTGGCGTCGTCGTTGATCTCCCAGTTATCTAAGCTTACATGGCAGTAAACGCATTCCACTTTATCGTTGGTGTCTTCGTTCTGGGGGCAGTAGAAGAAACCTGCCTCTGCCAACTTGTCGCTAGTTAGGGACGACTTCTCCTTAGACTTGTCATATTTCCAGAAGCTGCCAAAAGTCTTCTTTCGTATCTCCACTGCCCGTGACGACAGAGGATCAGAGAATACTGATTGGTTCTGCCAGTAATTAGCTTTCTCGTCTTCTGTGCATGCAAGATAGTTGATTTTGTGGAAATAAATCGAGGATAATGGACAGTCAGGCGACAGAACAAGATGGTGGTCAACGATGTTGGCAATACCTTGGATATTAGTCTCTTTTCGTTTACAACTAATGCAAGTGATTTGATCTCCATATTTCTTAGTCGGCGTAAAATAGAACCCACAGTCTGCCAAATTTTGGGCGTCCGGCACTTCATAGGTCCAGTACCGTCCCACTTTGCTATTCAAGGGGTAATTGACATCGAACGTCCACGCCCGGTTGTCGCTGTATTGCATCTAAAATAATGGGTCTATAACGGTTTATATCTATTTACAAAAGTGAACCGCGTTTTTTATGGTGATGAGGTCCATACAGGGAATAAAGGATAAGGCAAGAGAGAAACGACAGGAGTGGACAGAGAAGAAAGGAAAGTTATCAGCAGAGGGAATAAACACAGTGCTTCATACAAGAATGGAACTGAATTTTTATTATATCTAAAAAATTAGTAGTTGTGTCCTACTAACAACTGGATAGTCTTTAAAGCCTCGTATTTCAACTCGGTGTCACTGTTACTGTCCAACAAATTCATGATCAACAACTTGTAGTCCTTGTTGCCATTGATGAAAGTGATCAAATCTTGGCCTAAGTTGTCAATCAAGTATTGCAAGTCATTTAACAAAATGATTTTGGATAAAGTGTTGGTGTTTGCATCGTCAAATGTAGTGTTTAAAATTTGGAAGATTTTCTTAACCAAAGACCAGCTGTTACTTTTAAAATTACCTGAATTTTCTAACCAGAATTCACTTGATTTGTGAGTTGGACTTGACCAGCTAAGTAATTGGGGATTTTCTAATTCGGTTAAGTATTCATCAATGGATGTCAATTTGTTCTTCACTATGTCATTCAACTCGTCATATAAATAGTTCAAATCACTGGTTAATTCTTCGTCACTGCCGTTGGAGCTGATTTTCCTGTTCTTTAAGTTGTTGATGGAGTTTAATCCATCGTTGTGAAGAATTAATTTGATTATTTTAAACTTATCATTGGAAGAATCATTAATGGCAACCAAGTTTTTCAAAATTGATATGGATATTCTGATAATCTTCAATTTGATAGATTCCTTGGATAATACAAGTAAATTATTGATCAATTCTGGATAGTTTTGGTAGATTAACTTGTTAATTTTACCATTGAAAGACAAGATCCAAATATTCAATAAGGTATTGTAAATCAATTGCAAATTAGAAGAGTTAATAATGCTTTCATTCATCACGGAATAATTGATCAAGTTATTCAAAGCAGTGAAATTCTTCAAGAAATTGAAGTTACCATAGATCAATTTGAACTTTTTGGAGATTATCACGAGTTGCAATAACTTGATATTTATGAATTTATAGTTCAAATCATCATTGTTGATTAAATTTGTCAATTCATGGAAAACTTTGACTAAAATTTCATCATTAATTTGAACACCGGCTTTGTTTGCACTAGACAATAATATAATCAAATTGTACAAAGATAACGACTTGATAATATTATCGTTACTGCCCAACACTTTCAAGAATGGCTCGAATGGTAAGCTTTCATCAACCGAGTTCAATTTAATGAGTTCTTCCACGAAAGGTGGGAGGTCAAGAAGTAAATCGTTGAAAAGGCACAACAAGTTCTTCAACACATCTTCTCTAGGATTGTTATCTAATTTATTCAATAAATTCAACAAGAAGTTGGAGTATAACTTTGCCTCTTCCCCAATAGTTTTCTTCTTGTTCTCAATAGACTGTTTGTCCAAGATTTTAATATAATTTAATTCATCTTCCGTGATAACATTGGCTCTAGATAACCCTTCCCATGGGATAATTCTGTCTCTGATAATTTCTTTTTGATCGTTTAAAAACTGGCTATCAATAGCGAAAGCAGACTAAAAGGTGTTAGTATCGCGAGATTGATGTCAAATACTTCCAATCGTGTGGGAAATACATACTTCTACCGTCATTAGTGGGCTAAAGTGTTCAGGGTGAAGATGGAAAATTTGAGAGTCGCATTTCTCTCGGTAATAAACGAGGACGGGACACGACCTCTGGTATTTCGATAGGAGACGTTATCAACGGTACGAGTAAGTGTAGGCGCCTTTGACGTCTGGAAGTTGCCAATTGCAAAATACCATAAAGGAAGGTCCTGTGGTGTTCATAAACACAAAAAAAACCAATTTGACTATTTATTTGCAGCCATTGTGACCCCCTAGGACCAAATCTTCAGAGGTTGACACACGACCAACTTTTTTTATTTGCAAAATCTGCAGTAAAAGCAAATGGTAGTCTCAATTTGCAGCTTCATCACAGTCAAATGTTGCAACTGTCACTAACTATAAAAAGTTGCTCCGGGTGTACAAATCCTCCAAAACCAGAAAGTCACTCTTTGGCTGAAAAAAAAGTTGCTGTGCAGGAAAAGTTTCCATATGTATTTACGTTTTCCTGGTTCCGTACACCCTAAGAGAAAAAGAAAAAAAAAAAAGAAATTGCAGGCGTAACGTCAATGAATAAAGCCAATGACAAGCTAACACAAACCACCTGAAAAAGTATCGGGAAACACATGAACGTTGAATCCAGCTTATAAAGGTGTTTGTTATGAGGGAGTTTATTTGGGTATTACAGGTGGAGTTCTATTATTAAATTTAAATCGAGGTTTTTTTGGCATCTTATGACTCAGCGAAGAGTATAGGTGCAAAAAAACTAAATTAGGCTAATTAAACCGAAGTCAAGTCAATAATATGTTTTATTGTACTTTTGCTACACACAAATTACGCTATATTTTCAATAAATAGTTTAATCACTAGATTCTCTGGCAAATTCTTTAGACATGTCAGCATCTGGAATTGAACCACAGATGGTTTCAATCATAATACCGGTGACTAAGTATGGGTCAATGTTAGAAGCAGGTCTTCTATCTTCAAAGTAACCGTAACCTTCTTTAGCAACAGATCTTGGGATTCTGACAGAAGCACCTCTGTTAGCAACACCAGAAGAGAAAGCTTCCATAGAAGCAGTTTCGTGTCTTCCAGTTAATCTCATATCGTTATCACTTCCGTATAACAATAAGTGTTCTTTGTGTCTCTTAGCCAATTTGGATAAAGCTTCATCGATGTATTTCATACCACCTTCTTTTCTCATGTTTTCAGTGGAAACATTGGTATGACATCCAGCACCATTCCAATCTCCCTTTAATGGTTTTGGATGGAATGAGATCTTAGCACCAAATTCTTCAGCAACTTTACTTAATAAGTATCTGGCAACCCATAATTCATCACCCATTTCAATACCGGTACAAGGACCAACTTGGAATTCCCATTGAGATGGCATCACTTCAGCATTAATACCAGAAATGTTGATACCAGCATAAAGACAAGCTCTGTAATGAGCTTCAACAATATCTCTGGCGAAAACTTTTCCAGTACCAACACCACAGTAGTAAGGACCTTGAGGAGCTGGGAATCCACCTTTTGGCCAAGCGTAAACATTGTCATATTGATCAAACAAGGTGTATTCTTGTTCAATACCGAACCAAGTCTTTTCACTTTCATGAGCCTTCATTAATTTGGCACATTCGTGTCTATGGTTGTATTTGTTTGGAGTACCATCGTTGTTCCAACATTCAGCTAAAACAATAATGTTGTCACCTCTTCTGAAAGGATCTGGGTACATAGCAGCTGGTCTTAAATACACATCGGAGTCATGACCTGGAGCTTGACCAGTAGAAGAACCATCGAAGTTCCATTCTGGCAAGTCATCGACGCTGCTTGGTTTTTTGTCCAAAGTTTTACATTTGGATCTCATGTTACCTTCGGCATCAATCCAGATATATTCAGCCAAGACTTTACCTCTTTGGTCCAATTCTAAGTATTTGGCCAAGATGGTGGTTTGTTGAGTGATAGGAGTAGACATTTTTAAAAATGTGGGTTTGTGTTAAAATATAGCTAGCTTTGGCTATTGATTTTAAAGACACAAGAAGGAAAAGAAAAAAAAAAAGATCGAAAAAAGAGACTGCCACCAGATAGTGCGATTTGCCAAATATTTAAATAGGAAAATTTGTGTTTGGGTTCGGGAAATTTTTTTGGAATTACACAAAACCAAACTCTTCTTAACTGGATAATACCCTTTCAAACCAAGAACTAGACTTTTTGTCCCAATGGAATTTAATTCCCTTAAGAAAGGGCTACAATTTTCGGGAAAAAACGTCTTCGTTGGTCTCGCTGTTGCACTTGATACACTTTGACGTCAATAATCGTTTTTTCAAATCGAAACTTGCTTCAACCTGCTCTTACTGCCGTTTCCTTCAACACCCCCAACAACCAAAAAGTGGTAACACCTTGTAGAAAAAATGTCCTGCATACAGGATACAGCCAATCATTGAGCGAATGATAACCCGATAAGAAAGGTTATTACTGGCAAAAATAATTCTAATTCTTCACAAGGTTAGGGGGTTAGGAAAAGGAGAAGGTCGGTCGAAACCCAAACTGATTCAAATAGGATATTGGCGAAGAGAAAGATAAAAGTTTGGAAACAAGTAGAAAAAGTCCGGTAGCTAGGGACTTTAGAAGAGATAGTACAGCTGTGAGTATGCCAGCATAATAAGAAGTTGCAAAAGAGCATAACTTCAAAGACTTCCTTGCCAACTGAACAAGGGCGGGTTCCTTCGGTCGATAATCTTTTGAGCGAATATACGAAATTGTAGAACAGATAAGAAGCCAAGTTGTAAAATTGTTTCGTTTTCGTTTCCTTTTTTTGGTTGCAACCATGAAAAACGACCGTATATCAAGCACAATACAGTAACCGCATATCTGTGTTCACACAAACAGCAACTTACAACCACAAAAAGGCTAGTCTGATACTCCAATATCGTTTATCTGTGTTTCCGCCGTAACGTTATCACGAGCTGAATCGACCTTTCGATCAAACCCCAGACTCGCGGGCTCCTAACGCGCCGGTTCAGGCATTTCAGCCAATGGTGGCCCGGCTGTTTTCAATCAAATTTTCCATATTGGTTAGCTACCAAAAAAACTCTCACTTACGGCGTGTACTCTCCGTGGTGACACTCGCAGCCGCTGTATTATCAAGTTTGTTTAGCTGCTTTTGCAACCTGGCGACTATTTTAGTCGTTGTTGGCGATCTTGAACACTTCGGCTTCGCCTAACGTCTCGGTGTTCTGCCGTTGGTTTTCCCCAGGGAAAAAATTCCGCTGTTAAGCTCGTGGGACGGGAACCTGCCGCCGCTCGGTCGTTGGTCCGACACGGAACTTTTCCTGCTCTGTTCCATATACCTGTTTAGTATAATCCCTCTCGCTACATTTACCCATGTCTTTTTTCTGACAATAAAAGACCCTTACACCAAAAATACATCCTTACACCACAGAGAGTGCGGCTACCAGTCCACGCGATCATCGTCCTTTGGCCAAACTCATCTTTTTAAATACACAAAAGCTACACGTCTTCCTGTTTCTGACACTAGCCACAAGTTATAATATAATTGTGCACTATCCATCACATAAACATGTTTTGCAGGTGGATTTTTGCGGCTTTTGCCTTTTTGACGGGCTACATATCCCTTTTTTCCCTTTTCATTTGTCCTCATCATTCCAGTTCCACATCCGTGGTCGATGTTACAATTCCGTACTTTGGGGCCAAAACTGTGGACTATAGCGCAGTCAGTCCTTTTGTGTCGGCCAATTGCCACTATATCGGCAAGATAAACCTGGAAAACGTCGACTGCTTGGTGGACGACTTTGTGTTCAACTACAAGATCTATGTACAGCCATACTTCTCCTTATTCAACCAGTACTATTATCCTAAGGTGAAATTGGCAGTATCTGGTTACTACGACCGTGTGAGATTGTTCTACGATTACTCCATTTCGCCTAGAATTCACTACCATTTGGATTCCTTCAAGGTGCAGGGATCTCGTCTTTTGAGCACCATTGGCCTTCAGTTGGTCAAATTAAGACTTGCAATTGCGAATTCTTCCACCTACAAGTTGTACCAATCGTCAGAATTCCACAATAAGTACGTTTTGGCTGTTTACGCAAAGGCTTGTGTAATGCTAGAGAATCTTTTTGCCAATTCCAATATCCAAAAAATCAACGAAAAGAAGTCGTTTTTGGTGAACGAGTTCAACAACTTGATTGACTTGAAGTTCGGCACCAAGAAAGTCGATGTGGACTTGAAGGAGTTCATTCAAGAAGAACTTACGCTGTCTGGGCTCGAAAGCAACAGCGACGACGAGAGTGACGGACCCATAACTGTAAGACTCACATCGACCATCTACGAAACTGCCAATAGTGTTGAAACCAGAAGCCCCGTGGAGTTAAAAATCGACGGCATCTTGGACAGTTTTGAATCGAAAATCAACAAGACCGTGGCTTTGGCGTTGAGTAATATTTCCAACGAGATCAATCCGGTCATTAACAAAACTATAGAGGATATACAACCACAGATCACTGAAATATTCAAGACCATACAAAGTACAAACTACGAGTTGTACAAGGAAGCCCATCAAATGATCAAACAAATCGATAAAGATTTGTCCAACCTCAAAGAATATGGATACGACAGTTATAACGAGACCGTTTCCAGGCAGGACATGAGAGACATGATCAGCAAGATCAAAGAGTACGATGAAAAAGAGCTTGCCAAAGTTGAACAACTTCTTAACAATAACTTCGGCCAATTGGTGAACAACTACTTATTCATAATCCAAGACACCATTGATATTCTTGAAAGCTTCATGGACTCATCGTTCCAGGACTTCCAAAACAAGTTGTCGGTAGGATTGTCACAATCGGAGGATGAGCAGTACAACTGGGGGGTGTGGAAGAAGTACCACGGATTAAAGAATAAAGTTTTAGACAAGCGAGATTTCATTTTCTATGAAGCCGAGAACTTAAAGAATAAGAAGTATGATCAGCTCAGTTTAGACAATGATTTCAAGAACTGGTTGAAATTCGTCACTTCTTTGGACTTCCATATCAACTATATCCACCGAGACAACGACGAGTATTGTCAATTGATAAGAGCCAAGGCCAATGTGAGCTACCAATTGCGTGAGGCTGCAATTTACGAGATAGAGAATCCTACATCTACGCAGACTAAAATAGAGACGGTAGTGGTGGACTCAGCACCTGAAAGTCCTGTGGCAGAGCCAGATTCCGGGTACGAATCAGACGACAATTCTGACGGCGCCGATAAAAAAGTGCATCTTGATAGCGAAGAAGTGGACCAAGATGTGGATTTTAGCGATGACCCGGAAGTGGATTTTGACTAAAAGTGAAAATTGAGTAGGAGATTTACTAGGCTAAGCCATGAGACATTCGGCATTGTGTACTATAAATATAAGCTAAACAGAGACTATTGATAATATCGACGTATATTGATAAAAAAACGCATATACAACCACCTAGCGGAGGAATTTCACTTCAACTCGAATGAGGGTTCCATTTAGGGACCTACTTCAATTTTGGAGCAACGGACCCGTGGTAGAAACCTAAGGCCTTCTCGTAAGCCAAAACACCGTAGTCGTAAATATGAGCTTCAATGATTTCAACAACCTTGAAAAATTCAATCAAGTATGGGTGGACAAATTCGTAAGTCTTGGACGAATAGTTGGTAATGTGGTGGTGGATCTTGTGCTTTTGGAAAAACTCGGTGGAGTGGACGTGTTTGTCCAACAACCCTTGCACATTGTTCAATTGAGGCTTAATAACAGATTCACTCTTATCGACGTAATCACACAAGGTTTTGTGGTGGTGGTTCAATGGGTGTAAAATTGCCTCCAAAGCGGAAACAGATTCACATTTGTATAAGTACAAATACGAAGTGTACACGGCAATCAAACTGATGAAAATAAATTTAAAGCTGGTAAAACAAGCCATGGTCGAGTTAGTTAAAGTTGGAATTCAATTGAAAGAGTTTTTGATTTTTTTTTGCCTTTCAAGTAGCAATAGGAAAAAAATCGGTGACAGTTTCAAGTGATATAATGGGAGCAACTTTTGTGTTTAAAGTAAAACGCTGCGAAAACCTGTGAAAAAAAGAGTCGCAGATCATGTGACTTTTTCGGTGTTATCGAAATGTCCTTATTAGGTTAATTAAGAGGCATCTACAATCGATGGTTACTGTTACAATTCGTGTCTATTCTTTGTCATCATCTAACCAATCTTTGGCTCTGCTAACAGCTTTTTCCCATCTCTTCCAGAACTTTCTTCTATCGTCGTCGGGTAATTTGGCTTTGAAGAGATTATCTTCGCTGTTGCTAGTACCGATCTTTTCTATAACGTCATCAAGATCTTTCCAGATTCTGTCTTCTGGTTCTTTGGCTGCAAGACCTGCGGCGATGGCTGCTCCCAATGCAGTACATTCTGAGATAGCGGCTCTCTTCACCGTCACACATGGTCCCAAGATATCTGCTTGAATCTGCAAAACCTCGTCGGCTTTGGACATACCTCCATCGACAGCCAACGTACTTAAAGGCTGTTTCTCTTTTTGCACCGATAATGCCTTTTCAAGGAAATCTTCACTGGCACCGGCATCACCAGCCATGGCTCTTAAAATGGCTCTCACTTGGAAACACACTCCTTCCAAAGCAGCTCTAGCAATATGACTCGAAGAAGTGTACTGAGTCATTCCAAAAATGGTACCTCTAGCACCACCATTCCAGTATGGGGCGTATAAACCGGAAAATGCAGGGATGAACACCACCCCACCGGAGTTTGGAACCTGTGATGCTAAAGGCCCGATATCCTTAGCGTTTTCAATCAATTTTAAGTTATCTCTTAACCACTGGATAATGGACCCCGCCACCGCTATGGACCCTTCAAGAGCAAAATGTGGCTTGGAGTCATCGCCCTTAAGATTAGGGAACCAGAATCCAATGGTAGTGAGTGCTCCATGCTCACTGATCAATTTTTTAGTACCAGTGTTGTACAATAAGAAACAACCAGTTCCGTAAGTACATTTGGCCGACCCCGACTTGAACGCCAATTGTCCTACCAAACTGGCACTTTGGTCTCCAAGACACCCGGAAATAGGCACTCCATTGATGGTCCGGAGAATCTCATAAGCCTCAGGGGTGATTTTGTTGTGGAACCCAAGGTAAGACAAGTTTGGAGAAGCAAACGACCCGTAAACTTCAGAAGACGACACAATTTTGGGCAAACAGATTCTGTCTGGGTCAACCCCCCAGAATTCCAACAATTCGTCATCGTATTCCCCGGATTCTATGTCCATGAAGTAAGTTCTGGAGGCGTTGGAAATATCAGTGACGAAATTCTTTTCCTTGGTCAAATGGTAGATCAACCAAGTATCAATAGTACCAAACATAAGGTTCCCGTCACCTTTCTCGTATTCGTCTCTAATGACCTCGTCGTTGTCCAATAACCATCTCAATTTGGCAGCACTAAAGTAGGTGGACAAAGGCAATCCAGTCTTCTCCTTCAATTCGTTCTTCTTGTCCTCGTCCACAATCTTCTCCAAGTGCTGCACAATCTCGCTGGTTCTGGTATCGGTCCAAACAATCCCGTTACTCAAAGGCTTACCAGTCTTTCTGGACCACACCACGGTGGTTTCTCTCATGTTGGCAATCCCAATGCATTTCACCTTATACTTGGTCTTCAAATTGGGGTTCTGGTTGATCTTTCTCAACGTAATCAAACATGCAATCAAACATTGCACGGCATTGGCCAAAATATGCACCGGCATACACTCCACCCAGCCTGGTTGAGGAAACCTAAGGGTCGGCCCAACTCCGGCGGCATTGTTTTCGATTTCAATGTCATCGTTGATGGATATAGCAACCCCCTCAGCAGTGAAAATAGGTTGGTTATGTCTCATCAAAGAAGACCTTCTTCTAAATTGCTCGGTGTTCTGAGACTCGGCAGGAGCTTCGGACGCCGAGGTACTGTACTCGATTTGGTGTTTTGCGATTTCTTCACCTTTTTCATTGAACAAAATGGCTCTAGCAGAGGTGGTACCAATATCAATAGTACCTACCAAAGGATGGAAAGGAGCATTGCTGTTACGACGAACCATGGATATATAACCGGTTTGAATGAATAAATAGACTCAGTGTCACGTTCAATAAATAGACTCAATAAGAGTTGGAAACTTGAAAAATAAAAAGGTGGAAAGTAAAGGTTTTTAAAGGCGTAAAAATTAAGTAGCAGCAACTTCGGGGGTTTATAAACGGTTGTTTTTGTTAGGATCGTAGAAGAAAAAGAAAAAATCGCAAAGGGGAGATTATCGGTTTCGGGGCACAGAAGCTTTAGCGACGGTTCGAGGTACAAAATCGACGCACAGTTTGTGATCAATAAATCATTGGTTTTTTGCTATTAAAGGTGTATAGTGACCTTAGTTTATTGATAGTATATGATTTTCTCATGCTAGTGACGTATTTTGGTGCAGGGTTGCTGCAATTGGCACCACATGAATGATCGGCTGACGACATAAAAACCCCCCGGGGCAAAGAACCCCATAAGGGCCTGAAACCGGGGCGCGCACTGGCATTGGAGTCGCGCAATCTGTTGCCTGCCTATATTTAGAGAATTAGTAGTGTTCCTACCATTCTAATCGCTTCAAGTTGATTTGACAGCTTATGCCGAACTGTTCAGGTACCGAGAACTTTCCCGGACTTGATTACGATCCTGCCGTCTTCCTGTCTTGTTGTATATTCAGATAACGTCGCCGTGGTGGAAATGCTTGCCTTTGACAAACTCTAACCCTTCTCCGTTATAACTGGTGAGTCCAGTGACTTCTACTAACCCATTTTCATCGTCAATAATTCCTCCGTTATTTTTCACCCATTGCGTTCCTAGCTGTAAGTAGTGGTTACGGCATGTGGTTGGAGTGTCGTTCTTGGCCCCGTCGGCGTTTTTCAAAGGTGAAAATTCCGCCAACCGGTCTACTTCCAAACACCCAAACTGGTCGAGATCAATAGACGTGAAAACATCAAAGATAAACTGCTCTAACTTTATACCGTTGGGTTCAGTTGGTTTGTGGAACACTCCTTCTTCGTTCAATGAAGGAATCTTCTTTTTGGCAATATGGAATGGGAGGTATGTTTGGTCACGAGTCCATCTAGGTATTTGTTTCTTCAAAAGATCAACGGAGTAGTAGTGGTTGACGATATTTGCAGCTCTCAAGAATAACTTGTTAGAGTCTTCAGGATCCAACTTATTGGCCAACTCTTGCGAGATTTCACTGTACTCGATGACACATGGTTTCTGGGATTTCTCTTCCATGACAATAAGACCCACACTTTCTGTGGCATCTCTTTTCCTAACGGCCTTGGTAGCCAACTGTAGCTTTTTGTCAATAGCGAATCCAATGAACGTAGGATCGGCCACTTTGACCAATGAGTTATCCACACAGTATAAATGCAAATGCTTGATGCCCTTTTTGTCGAAATCGTCCAAAATGCCGTTTAATGCTAATGCTTTGTATAATCCCCCATTCCCATCAGGACTTTCACAGATCTTGTCTTTAGCCTCCAATAAGATCTTATCGCCGGTTAAATCGAAACATGGAGCTGTACCCTGATTGAAAAAAGTGATCTGGTCAGCTTCTAACCCGAAATACCCGTTCTCCTTGAAGAACTCTTCAGTGGAGTTTCTGGTAGGCTTACTGGTCATGATGTACCATTGTACCTTACTGTTAGATTCTGGGTACTTTTGTTTGGTGAGCTGCTGAATCCTCAAGATTTTTTCTGCCTGGACCTGGAAAAGTGATTTGCCAGATGGCAACTCGATGTTGTAGCACCCTTTAGGAGCACTAGAGCCCAATCTGGTACCTTGACCACCAGCCATGAGCAAAACACCGACTTCGTTTCTACTTATAGCTTCCAATCCCAAATCGTACCATTTATTTTTCACGTCTGCCTCGGTGTCCAAAGTGGAAGCAGTTTGCTGCTTGGGCAACTGAGTGAAGCTCTTACTGGCACCGTTGGTCGAAGAAAATTCTATGGCTTCTTTAACGGTTTTCACCAAGGTGACGGGGTCTTCAATAGCAGATAACTGATCGAGGAGTTGATGCTTTTGGTCTTCAGTCAACTCGTCAAAGTACTGGAAAAGATGACCCTGACGAGCCTGTTTGAACAAATCCATGGTCGATTCTGTCATTGTTTGTTTGCGGAGGTTTGAGAAGTGGGATAACAAGAACGGAAAAATCCCTGGTGTTTTATGGAAGTTTTTACAAAGAAATTTCTTTCACTATTTTTAACTTTAAACGCGATCAATTTAACCAATTTGGCTAAATTAAAAACATTTGGAAAGGCCCGGTATGGAACTCAACCATATGCCTGCTGATGCAAAAATGACTTTTGGTTCACAGGCGGGTGTCATTCAAATAAAGCTTGTTTGGCTACTGCATAGAACACTTCTAGCAGCAAGTTAAAGGTGTTTTTTGCAGTTTTGTGCCATTGTCCACAAACAGATCAAATGATGTGAAAAAAATTTCACGTATGTTTGGTCTATACACATTTTGCTCCTGAAAGCGATTTTCTTGCAAGGGACGGTCTATATGCACACTTAAAATTGGGCCACGATGCAGGACTGTAATCGAATTGCAAAAGAGAAGTAGAAGAAGCAATAGAAGAAGCACTAAAGAATAAAACAATGTATAAATCTATACTGGGTATACACAAAAGAAAATAATTAGATGATCATGGCAAAGATAGTGGTGAACATTATAGCGACAAATCCGCCTCCCACAATAGCATTGGCTCCGTCTTCACTGGAGGAGGATGAAGAGTCAGAATCATCATCAGCAGAAGAGCTAGTATCAGAACCAGTGAAACTTTCGGTTTCTAAAGCACTATCAGAACCAGATCCACTCTTAGAAGACTTCTTCTTTTTGGATGGAGCGACACACTTAAAGTTGTGACCTTGGATCTTGTCACTAGAGTGTAATTTCTTGAATGCTTTACAGTCGAAATCTTCGTTATCACTTTGAACGGTGAAATCACCATCAACTTCTTCTAATTCGGACATAGTGAAGTTAGCGAATGAACCCTTGATGTTAACAGCACCTTTGATGGTCTTTAAGCTCTCAAAAGTTTCACCCATGTCTTCTAATTCAGTGTTGTTGAAGATTCTAACTTCTCCACCAACTTCAGTTAAGTTACTAAGGCTGAATTCAGTCATTTCGTCGTTGGCGAAAACTTGTAATGCACCACCAACCTCTTCAACTGGCAATTCAAAGTCTTCGAACTTGTTGTAGGCAATGATCAAAGAACCGTTGACCTTTTCTAATTGAGAAGCAGACAAAGAACCGGCATCTTGGATAGTCAAGTTAGAAGCCCAAACTAAAGAGTCTAATTTGATGTCACAAGAGTCACCGTTGAAACTCAAGATCAAGTTTTCTTTGACAGATTCCAAGTTGCTCAAGTCGAAGGATGTGATGTTCTTGTTGTTGTTAACGTTCAATTGGCCAACAGTGTTGAAGTTGGTGATCAAACCTTGTAAGGAACTCAAAGCAGTGTCACTGACTTGCAAGGAACCTAATTTGGAAACACCAGAGTTCATGTTGATCATAGATAAAGAAGGCAAAGAAATCAAACTTAACTTTTCGGCTTCAGTCAATTTAGTGAAATCAATACCGTGTAATTGGGTTAAAGCATCGACTTCTAAAGAACCGGTGATTTTACCCAAGTTTGACAAGTTAATGTCAGTGATAGTGGAGGAGTTGAACACAGTGACATCACCTTTGATTTCTTGAACTTCACCCAAGTCTAAGGCGGAGATTTCATCACCAGTGATTTCTAAAGTACCTTCGATAGTTGGGCAAGAAGCAATCTGACTGACAGAAGCAGCTGCAGTGACGGTTTTATCGTCAAAAGAACAGGACTTGTCAGCAGCAGCAGCATTGGCTAAGAACAAAGCCAAAGGTACTAAAGTTTTCAACAACATATTAAGCGAGTGTATTAAGGAATTAATGAAAAGAAAAGTAGTTGAAAATGTAAAAACAAGAAAATTCGTCACAACTATATATATATAAATAAAAAAAGTTGAAGGAGATGTGAAAAAATGCAAAAGAAAAAAAAAGGTCCAACATCGTCTGTGCCACCACCACAACAGGAAAAAAAAATACTGTTGCCAGCAGGGAAATTGTTCATAGCCTGGAACTACAAGTTATTACCATTCTTGCAGATAACTTAACCATATAAAAATGAAAAGAAAAGGATTAAGCATATGTGCAACAAACCGGTTACGCCAGATTATTATGAACACTAACGCATATGTTTCAAAAAAAATCTGGAGGTTTTAACGCATTTGGGAATTTGACAACCATCTAGGTTGGCGTCTAGACAAAGGAGTGCTTGAAGAATAATAGGAACAACAGCAAAATATAAGTCCAAGTGCTTCAAATTAAGGTACCCATTAAAAATAGAAGTACGCGATTTGGGTTTGGCTGCATAAATTACCCAAAACGACCGGAATGTATGCAGGAATGACGAGACTCGTGTGTGTATCCTGAAACCGTGCAAGGGCCTAGAAGGAAGGCTGAGATGGAACGTAGCCACCTAATATATAATACTACTACGCTGGCTTATCACTGTGCTGGTTAGTGCTAGCATATCATTTTCTCAGCACTTACAATACCCAATTTCTAACCGCAAACACGCAAATATTTGCCAAAACCTCCTTTTCTCGACAATTTCATTCCACACGAATACGCTTTTTTTTTCTCAAATCAACATTGTTGACATCGTTAGGAGCCAGTCTGATGAAAAGAGGCGATGATACAAATGTAAATATTAGTTGGTGTAAGGTTGCTAGATTTTTGTCGGCTGATATTTTCTTTTTTCCCTTTGTGTTCGTTTCGTCTACTGCTTCCTGCACGAACCTGATATCGACCCACGCCGTTTATCATTTGCACTTAAATAGTAATCAAGTTAGAGATTGCGTTAAGTTCGATGATGGGAAGGGTTTCATTCTAGACCTTCCACTTTAGGCAACATGTGCCACGCGCGTGTCGCATAGCTTTCTCTCGCCGCTGACCATTGCCCATTGTCGCACCGCACCCTTTTCTGGTGTGTGTTTACATTTTATGCTTTTTAAACAAAAACAAAAAACCATACATCACTTGTGATCTTTCCATACTTCTTTTCTGTTAAGTAGACTGCTAGTACCAGACTATGTCTAGCACAGATACACGTACGTACCCCACTGACTGCTTTGCAGCGTCCATGGACGTTTTTGGAACAGCTGGACCGCCGGCTTCTGCTGGTGTGTGTCGATCAAATTCGGGGAATGAGAGAACAAAGAAGACATAAAAAAAATTCAAAACAAAACAAAACTTACTGGAATTACTGGTACTAAACCTGCTAGTATACGTTTCTGTTGACTTTTACACCCGCTGGTTGGCCTACTATACCCAATTAACGTCCATTTGTGCTAGCATTGCAACTATCGCCTTATTTGTGCGTGTTTTGGCCCTCCTAGTATACTAACTTTTCATCAAGAACCCAACGCGGTGACTTTATTGACATCTGAATTCAATTCCAGCACAGATACTTACACTAGCGACAGTAATAACAACAAGGACTCATCCACTGCTGACAAGATGTCCGATCCATTGAACCAGAACTCGTTCGATCGCAATTTCGACATGGACAGTGACCTCGTGGAAACAACTATAGGTAAACCTATAACCATTGACAACGACGAGTTTTCTTTTATTCAATTGAAATCACACAACAACTCAGCTTCCATGGACGAGACAGTGAATGACGTAAAGACCACGCCTAGTCCGAAAAAGCATTTGCCCAACTCTTCGCTGTTTGCATCTCCTAGCAAATCGGCCTTGAAGAAACCCCAGGCTTTTGCATCTCCAAAGAAGAATGTGGTGTTCGAGCTGGACGATCCAGAGGTGATCCACTACACTGAAAACCACGACAGCTCTATGAACGAGGACGAGCTGGATGCCAAAAACCGTCAATTGGAGGACGAGAAGTTTTCTAACCAAATCGAAGAAACATTGAATCATAACTGGAAACAGGTAAGGCAGTCTTCTGTGTCGTCAGAAGATGCCACGCCGCCTCCTATGCCGCCTCCACATGCGGTGGGTCTGAATTTTGAGGCTGTTGAAGATCCCGAACACAAGCCTGAAGATGTCGACAGGAACACTTTGCACGAGTTCAAGTTGCACCTGAAAAACTTGGACAACTTGTCCTTGAATGACAAGCTTGAGATCTTCCTCAACAACCAGAATCAGCAGAATAGATCTGAGGTCACTACTAAAGAGTTGGATCAGCACTTGCAAGATTTGGAAGCAAAGTCCCAATATGATTTGCAGAATAACATCCACCATTTATCTTTGGATTTACAAAACAAATTGAATCCCAAGATGGAAGATCCTCTTAATTCCTTATCCAAATCCACCGAGGTGCCTCTTAGGTCTGCTGGTTCCTCACAGTCATCTTTACAATCTTTGATGGATAACAACAGGATGCTTCAATTGCAACCAGTGGATCAAGTTTCCAAGGGAATCCAGTTGAATGATGGTATTCACGGGTTCTCTAATGACTTGGTGGAAAAGCTTATACCCCAAGAAAATGAAACCCTCGTGACAACCAATATTCCTGCTTCCACCGGTGATAATGACGCTTCAGACGAGTCTCAGCTTCTTACATTGAATGCCCATAAGAGACATTCTGCTGCTTCTTTTGCATCTGACCTCAATGAAGAGTTCCATGATTCGTTTGATAATGACTACAATAACACCGAACAATCGATAATGAATCTTTTGACATCTGCTGCTTCCAAGTCTCAAGAGCAATTAGACCCACAGAATGAAATTGGCACCGAAACTAATCCAATAGTGAAAGAAGAGCCTAGCGATTTTGTGTCATTGTCTGATCCTATTGTGAAGAGAAGCCCTAGTACTGAGAATTTTGTGTTCAAAGAAGACACTGAAGCGTCCGAGTCCAAGCTCGTTATAGAACCCATCACCAAGCCAGTTTTGAAAGCAACTGATTCTGATGTCTCATATGCTAGCGACCGTATAACCGATGGATCAGAACCAGAGTCTCCTGTAGAGCATCATTTCAGGATATCCGACCACATTGATCAAGGTTGGAAGTTTGAAGACTCTCTCGATGCTGATAGAGAGGATAATGATGAGTACACCGACGGTAATGTGACTCTTTTATCACAACATCAAGTTGATGGTGACTCCTTTGGTGTAAAGGAAGAAGACGATAGAAGCATCAACTCAGAGATTTCCAAACAGGAAGTCAAAAACGAGCCTGCTTTGGAAGTCAACTTGTCACCCGATACTAGTTTGAGTATCGAAGAATCTCCAGATAGAGTTTCTTTAGCTCCTCCAAGATCAGCTGCTTCATTACAGAACTCACCCGTGAGGTCCCTAGTGAAAGCCGAGCTGAGTTTGACGCCGCCTTCGGCAACTCAAGCTGCAGACCCCGAAAGTCCGTTATCCAGGCCTTCGAACAAGTCGTTGGAAAAATCATTGGACGATTTGAACAAATCTCTAGACGACCAACCTCAAAACTCTGAAACGAGGACTTTGAGACCTACCAAGTCTATTGATGTGGCCATTGATGCTACCGTTCCTCCTACACCTGTAAGGATTGCAAGGGAAAATAAATTGAAGCAAAAGTATGGTTCCATTTCTCCACCACCCTTACCAAAGGCGGCCTTCGAACCATCAAACTCCAAGTCTCCTTTCATCAGCTCTAATGAAGTTGTGAATGATAAGATTGAAGCCGATACAAAAGAATCCAAAGAAGTCACTAATATTCCATTACCAGAAGTGCCTGCTGAAGACGATATAGTGCTGAATGAGGTGACTGACTCATCTTTATCGACAGACCAAAGCGGTACCAAAGAGAACATCAACGAACCTGTCGATCCCGTACCTAGTAAGGAGGTTGAAGCTGCCGATGCCCGTGAGCTCGAAGACCCTGAAGTGTTGGCAAATTCCACGACGGTTGCGCCTCCAGAGGAGATCACTTTACCTCCAATTGAGGCAAACAACTATTCTTCTTTCGAGGAGATAACCAAGACATTGAATAATTCCAAAGAATTGGACTCCTATGAACAGTCACTTTCAGCTGAGTTTGACGAAGAAAAGCCTTCCAAGACTACCAGCTATTTGTCCATATGGCATTCACAGAGCAAAGCGCACAAGTCACAAAATGCCTTACATATGAACCGGAAATCACTTGATGCGAGTAATATCAGTATTTATGATCCAGCTTCTAACACTTTCAAGATTCCTGCTGGGTTATTGAACAAGAAGATTAAAGAAGTGAACGTTATGTCTCGGAAAGTTGTGGATCCCAATGACGTGGACTATGAAGTCAAGGACTTCTTGCCTGAATTATCTGAAGACTCTGGGTTTGAAGCTCATTTCAACAATATGGTGAACATCTCCGGAAATGACTCCGGTATGTACTCTAATACATCCGGGAACAGGCTCAGTAAGACCCCATTGAGTGAGAGAAACATTTTGACCAATTCCAAACATGAATCCACGGAAACTATTGATACTTACCCCGGGGTTTCTGAGCCAGTAACAGGAACAGCTGTGCCTGCCAGACTCAACAGCTATCCTAAGACATTGAAGCCACTGGCAGAGGAACCTGTTTCTGAGTCAATACAAAGGAAGAAACCAATCACTCAAATTAGCCAAAAGAGGTCAAAATTCAGAGTTCCTTCAATCGAAATTAAGAAGTCTATGGCTGCTGCTGGGAATGCAGGAACCAGAGACAAGTACAACGACATCTTCAATGACACTACGGATATCAATACTGAAGAGCCTGCTATTTTCTCCCCTCCTACTATTAAAGGTCACGGTATGAAGACATTGCCAAGTATGGACAAGGATGACGTTAGAAAGATAATGAACACCAAGAGAATTATCAGTCAGGAAGAATATAGTCAGTTGAAACTTGTGGGACAAAAGTCATCCGTTGTTAACGATAATGACACCAACATGTATGACTATTTACAACAACAGGCTTCTCTCCACCAAGCAGACACTTCATATGAGTCAGGTCCTTTCAATGATAACAATAGCGTGCTCCCACATATTGCTGGTGAGTTAATGAAAGATCCAAAGGCCTTAATGTCCAAGGAACAAGTGTTCAACGATTCTGATATTCAGTCCACTAAATCTCGCTTGTCTTCCATAATCAACACGGATTACAACCCCAACCAAACTTTCCCAGAACCAGATCCGGAATTGATCAACTCCCCTGCTGGTGGTATCTTCAAAACTCCTCCAAAGGACTACGAAGGCTATGAGAACGATGAAGTGATGTTGTTGGAAAAAAGTCAAGAAAAAGGAGCTGAAGCAGAAACCAACAAGGAGAACAGACCACCAGCACTCAAATTGCAGACCACTGAATTGGAATCTACCCCCGCTGAAAGAACGAGACCTACCAGTCCGATTAAGATTGGTTCTCCTATTAAGTTAATTAAAAAGGGGTCTACGACTTCGGTGGTTATTGGTTCACCTAAGAAGAACAAGAGTAGTACGTTAGAACCTAGACGCAGTGTGGAGCTCAGACAGGCTTCGGGCCAAAGTGCAGCATCGTCCAAAGACAAAGCCAGCCGGATTTCGTCTGGGGAATCTGTCAAGATTACCAAACAGTTCAATGGTTCGGAAATAGCCAACTCTAAGTTGAGACAACGGGAGCCTCTGGCACCAGTGCACAATGAAAAGAAGTTAAGTGTGGTATCAGTGCCTTCTATGTACACAAACAACACAGAGCCATCACAAGCATCCTCCTACACTTTGTTGAACCAAGTGGGTAAACAAAATCCTGGTTGGAAACAACATTCCATACAGTCTAGTGTGGTAAGAGAGACCGGCGAACCTTTGCCAATGGAAAGAGGCAGATTGTTCTTCAGAGTCATTGGATTCAAAGACATCAGATTACCTGATATCGACAAGAACAACGGAGAATTCTCGGTTACTCTTGATAATGGAGTTCATTGCATCAGAACTCCTAACTACAAACTTGAGCTGTCCAGTGTGTTGATTGGAAAGGAGTTTGAACTTACTGTTGGTGACAGTTTGGAATTCATCTTGACAATGAAGATGGCATATGAGAAGCCTAAGGGAAGCTATGTTGAAGTACGTGAAAGGAAATTGGTCAAGTCCAAGAGCAGAATCAGCCGGATCTTTGGTACTAAAGAGGTTGTCACAACAACAAAGTTTGTTCCGCAAGAAGCTGTGGATTCATGGGCAGGCAAATTTGCTCAAGATGGATCTTTCGGTAGATGTTACGTCGACTTGGAACAATATGAAAACAAGATAACGTACAATCCAAACAGTTTTGATATTCCTGTTTTCAATGAATGGGAAGTGTCAAAAATCAGCAAGACAGGCGAACATTTGAAGCCTTATGTTATTGGGAAATTAGAAGTGAAGATGCTTTTTATTCCAAGAGTGGAAGCACATGAAGCTTTACCAAATAGTATCAAGTCGTGTCACGAAGTGATCAACCAGCTCTTGCAAGAAAAGAATATTCAACATGAAGGTTACATGACACAAGATGGTGGAGATTGTGAAAGCTTAAAGAGACGGTACTTCAAATTACAAGGAACGTCGTTGATAGCACATTCGGAATACAGCCATAAGACCAGGGCTAAGATTAACATGACTAAAATCACAGATGTCATTTATGTCGACAATGAAAAGCCCGAGACGTCCAAGAATGCCCGGAACTTTAGTGACGTTCTTCTTGTTCCTGGCAGTTTCAAGATCAAATTTGCCAATGGGGAGATTATCGACTTTGGTGCAGAGAATATTAATGACAAGTATAGATGGATTAATATTTTTGAAACCATAGCCCAACATAACCGGTTCCGTCGTTTGCCTTGGGTCAAAGAGATGTTGAAGCAAGTTGCAAATAAGACAAACAACCCATGGTACAATCCTGGTACCAATGAGTTCCGATAAAATAGTTGTAGTATAATATATTTAAGATTGTAACCTTAGGCCGCTAGTAAGGCGTCTCTGTATAACTAAGATTTGCAGCCAGTATCGTCTTGCAGACTTAAAAGATTATATACAGAGAGTATGGTGTACTGGCCCAAAAGCGAACAAGCTGCATACAGAGACCATACCGTGCGATACACCCGAGTTTTGAGCCCGCACGTGACTTTTGGCAAACTGAAAGCAACAACTACCGGGCAACTACGAACGCACTTGCTAGTGTTTACTTATCACCGGGGCACAAAAACAATGCCGTGGACTTTGCTAAACACCTAGGACAACAGATATTTGGTCAAAGTCTTTTTATGGCCCAAAGAAAGGTCCAGCATAGCATGTCCAGTTTTTCACAAGAGACGAGATTTTCGTTCTACCAAGCTTTGGGACCAGGAAACAGGGCGTCTACTCGAGGCTCTAAACCCTCGGGAATATCGCTGACACACGATCAAATGCCGTATTTACAGACTATAGTGTTCAGTGTTTCTTTTTTTGCACACTTAGAAAAATTTTTCAGCTCGATTCAGAAGATGTGTTGCCTATTTGGGACATGGAACGAGAGCCGTATAAAACCAATGGAACTCAATATGAGCCATGTTTTGTCTGGAAAGAACCAGATTTCTAGCATAAGCCATGCCCCAATTGGCATCCAGACCCTGTCTCAGCAGCACAGGAGCTCCCAAACCTACAAAAAATATGTTTTAAAGCCCACTTTTAGGTATTCCAAAACTGCAACGCGTTCAAAGATAGCCGAAGGTGCATAACCCCAAAGTTCGTTTTTGTCATATATTGTTTTGATTCGGAAACGCCTTTACGAAGCTGGAGGCTTTAAAAGGAAACGAATCCCCGTATTTGAATTTTTCACTAATTAACAATGGTGTCGTTTATAATACCCTACTTGGTGTTGTGTGCCAATGCTCTTACTGTCACCACCACAGTGAGACCAGATACCGTTGCTGCAACTGTCAGCTCCAGCTCTCTGGGCTTGTCTAGGGCTTCCAGCTCGTCAAGCGGGACAAGCACTAGTGCCAGTAGTTCCAGTTCTACTTCTAGCACTATTACGAGCTCTAGTTCTACTAGCACGATAGTCAGTTCTAGTTCCACTAGTACCATTACGAGCTCCAGCACCAGCTCCACACCTGCTGCTCGTGTGGCAGCCCAAACGTCTGCTACTTCGACGGTTTCCACCAGCAAGAGCTCGATCACCAGCTCAAAGAGCTCAACCATCTCCACCAGCAAGAGCTCCACCAGCTCAAAAAGCTCTACCGTCTTTAGCAAGAGCTCAACTAGCACTATTAGCTCCAGCTCCAGCTCAAAGACCAGTTCTGCCACCTCCGAGGCTACTCAGGCTGCTTTTGCTCCTATGCTTTTGGCCTTCAGTTCCAGTTCTTCCTGTGAAAAACAAACAAAAACCGTCACTTTCGGGTACTGGAAAGGCACCAAGACCTCGGCTCACCAAAAAGATGCTCTTAAGGCCTTGGACAAGTACAAGAAATGGCTTAAACTCGACGAAAACAAGAACAGAGAAGCATTCAAGTACTTGAGTGGTGATATTGTTGGTTACATGTGGGTCGGAAGCAGAATCGGTAATAGCGATTTCGCCGACAGTGATGCTTTTGCTGTTCTTTATAACGAAATCAAGAACAACGGTATTCCCACCCTGGCCTACATCGAGTCCGTCAACAGTGACCCTATGAAGACCTTCGGGATCGCTCTTAATGTAGGAGGATCCAAAAAATTGGGTACTGTTCAAGCGGCTGCAAAAAATTGGAGTCAAGGTAAAAAATACGACTCCAACACCGGAACCAAAGCTTACAAAGGAAAAACTATCTGTATGTTGTCGTTGGACGACAGGAAGTCTGTCAAGAACGACGAACAAGCTGGTGATTGTAGAGAGTTCAAAGTCAGAAGTGATCAGAAACCGGCTGACACTGCAGGCATCGGTCTTTTGAACTTGAAAGGGTACAATCCTTCCGTTGATTTTGATAACTTGGCAGTGGGCCAGCACCTTTGCAAGTCTATTGGGACGATGCCTAGATACAAACCCACAAAGAACGACGACGGGTCCTGTGAATACCACACTATTGTTCTGGGAGATAACTGTTGGGACATAGCCCACAGCTTCGACGGTGTTGCAGTCAGCGACATTGACAAATTCAATACCAAAACTTTTGGCTATAACGGGTGTGCCTACCTTCAAATCGGCCAAAAAATCTGTGTCAGTAGTGGTACTCCTCCTAGACCTACCCCCGACCCAGATGCAGAGTGTGGTCCGCTTGCTCCTGGTGACTTATACAACAAAGAATGTCCATTGAATGCCTGCTGTAGTCAGTATGGTTACTGTGGTACCACTGCCGAGTACTGTTCTACTAAAAAGAGTGCTACCAATAACCCAGGAACTACTGGATGTTACAGTAATTGTGGCTACGGTAAAGTCCACACAGATACTAGAAGTGATTTCGAAAACTTGGCTTACTGGTTAGATGATGATGGAGACTTGAAAATGGACCCAAGTACTTTGACAAACGACTATTCTATCCTTCACTACGCTTTTGTTACTATTAACTCGGACCTTTCTCTTGACACGTCTAAGCTTGCTAAGAGTAAGTTTTTGAATTTAAATGGGGTCAAGAAAGTCGTCAGTATTGGTGGAGGAGAGTTCAGTTTCGGCGATGACACTGCTTCCATTTTCCCACAAGTTATCAAATCTGCTAACAGAAACGCTTTTGCAACTGCCGTTGCCAACCTTGTTTCCACGTACGGCTTGGACGGGGTTGATTTGGATTGGGAGTACCCAAGCACTGCCACTGAAGGGTCCGACTACTACCAGTTAATTAAATTAATCAAGGGCAAGTTGGCTTCAGGTAAAACATTATCGGTTGCAATTCCTGCATCCTACTACAATTTGAAAACTTTCCCACTTACCGACATCCAGAACTACGTGGACTACTTTGTGTTCATGACCTACGATCTCCATGGAACCTGGAGTCCTCTGAGTGACCCATACATGGCATGCCACACTGATAAAACCGACGTTATTGCAGCCATTCAAATGATGGACAAGGCTGGAGTACAAATGTCCAAAATCTATTCAGGATTGGCCAACTACGGTAGATCTTACCAGGCTTCTAGCACCAGTTGTCTTAAACTTGGATGCAAGTACAAAAATACTGGTAAAATGGGTAATGTGTTGAAGACCAGAGGAATCTTATTGTACTCTGAGATCGATAACTTTATTTCCAACGGCTTAAAGGACAGCAGATACACCAACAGCACTGCCATGTGTGATGTGATGGTTTACGATAAGCAAAACGTTGTGGCTTGGCCAAAGAAGTCCCAGGTGGATGCCATGAGAGATTTCTTCCATAGCTCAGGTTTGAAGGGAAGTGCGTTATGGGCAGCCAACTACTCCTGATTAGCGTAGTAAGTTCACAATATGATACCATAGTTAGAATGAGATTCTGTAACTTAGTTTATAGGAATAGAAGACTAGATTAGAAGCCAGCTTATTGAACTGATATCCAAGGAATAAGGCAGAATAAGAAATAAGAAGGTATAACACAAGCAACAAGAAACTTGAAGAAGTTTGAATAAGTTACAGCATTTTCAAAAGAAGCAATTTCAAGTCTGATCTAGTAGAATGTGCCACATATGACATGACTGGAATTTACCTGACATTTATATAGTGCTAGACGTCTGCTCCATTGAGCTACCATCTTAAAAGATTTAATGTAAACTTGCATTTTTTTAATGTGAAAAACACAGCGTAGAACTATCTATAGCTTAAACGATCACAACACCCTCTATCACATCCTCTATCCCATAAACTCCCAATACAGAGACATCAAGTCTTCTTTGAAGTTAGCAGCCATTGAAAAATAAAATGCGACAATTTATCACAAAACTAAATACTACTTTTATCAAAATGGCCAACGTAGACGATGACGATGCGTACCTTTATAGCTCGGAGGAAGAAAACGGGCCCAACACCAAGAAACAAAAGCTAGATCCAGAAGAACAAAAAGCTGTGGAAGAAACCCAGATATCTGCCGATGAAAAAGAAGAAGACGATGACTCAGAAGAAGAAGAAAGCAGTGATGATGACATTGATATTGTTATTGGAGACACGCCTGCGGCCAAACCATCTACTACGGGCACTACTGCTGCTGCTGGAGCCACAACGGCCCTGACAGAGGAAGAAGGCCAGTCGACGACGATTGTGTCTAATCAAACAAGAGAGGCTCTAGATATAAATAAAGTGGCCGAATTGGATGGCAAGCCGCTTACCCAAGTGGATTTAGAGAATTTGAAGGACAAACCATGGAGAATCCCTGGTGCTGATATCAGTGATTACTTTAACTACGGCTTTGACGAGATAAGTTGGACAGCATATTGCTGTAAGCAAGATAAATTGAGAGGAGAGTTCAATCCTAAGAAATTAATGGCTCAAATTATGGGTGGACTGAACGGTAAACCACCTGCGTTCCCTATGGGGATGCCTCCTATGCCACCGGGAATGCCTCCTATGCCACCAGGAATGAGAATGCCAAACATGCCAAACATGCCAAACATGCCAATGATGCCTAATTTCAATGGTAACAACAGGAATAATCTCCCACCACCACCGCCTCCTCCCTCAAAGTAATACTTTGTAGTTTCTGTATATTAATATTAAGACCTTTGTTTGAGAGAGATTGAACAAGTTCTTATAAAACCTTAAAATAAATGTATTCATCGAATTAATGGGCTATATACTACTACTCTTCGTCACTTTCTTCATCAGCTTCTTGTAACCATTTAACAAAAGGCTTAGCGGCTTTTCTGACCTTTTTGGAAACGTCTTTGGGAACGTATTTCTTGGAGACTTTAGAACCCCAGCTGATTATCACTTCTTCAGAGATTAAGTCTTTATTGTAGACAGTGACTAAGATTTTAGGCACCTGTTGGATCAAAGCGGTGTTTTCCAAACCAAGATATCTTTCCAAACCACCCAAGAAAGCCTTTTCGTAATCTTCTCTGTGGTTGATCAATTTGGCCAATAAACCGAGATGCTCTTCAATTTGTTCGATAATGTCATCGTCAAATAAAGTTTGAGCCAAAACTTGAACAGTCTCAGGCTTATCTAAGATGTCTAATTCAACAATCTTTTTGTAGATCTCGATATCAGAAGGCAAGTCGTCTTTGGATTCTTTGGATTCAGCCAATAACCATTCTCCCAACTTGTTGAAATCTTCAGTTCCGTCATCTGCTAACGACAATCCATCTAATTTGGCTCTAGCTTCAATAGCTTCTTTGGACATGTCAACGGCCCAGTCGTCATCATTAACCTCTACTTGTTGGTCTTTTAAAGCAGCAGCTTCAGCGTTGATTTTTCTGGTCAACACATCGTCATCGTCATTTTCTTCAACACCAGCTTTATCGGCTTCGTCGTCTTCTTTATGGTTAGTGGCAATATCAGATATAGATTTACCACCACCAACGACATTAGCAGTAGCAGTAGCTGCCTTCTTTCCCTTTTTGGTGGTAGGTGGGTTCTTCAAGATGTAAGTGGACAACTTTTGTCTTGGGTCAATCATGGAAATGTGGCCACAAGCCTTACAATCTCTTTGCAAGAGACCTTTTTTCACTTGAATCTCAGTTTCTGGATTCTTACAACTGGCACATAACACGAACTTTTTGATGAATCCGTCTAAAGAATCTTGTAATTCACTGGCTTCGTGAACACCGTTGATCAAGTATCTGTCTTGGGATTCGTTGGTTTGAGCACCTAATTCAGATCCAAAATATTTCAAGACGTAGGTGGTTGGTCTTCCCAAGGCTCTAGCAACTTCAGACAAGTTGACAATGGCAGTTTTGATCCCGTTACCTCTACCTTCGACCTTGGATTGGATAGGAGGCATTTTATAACGGTAGAAAGGATCGGTGTTATCACGGCAAATATTGATGAAGGACATGTTGGCAAAATTTGTGTGATAGTATACTGTTCATAAACTGATGAGAAAATGTGACGTTCTTTTTGATATGTCTCTTAGCGTAAAACTTTCAGGCAAAACTTAGAAAGGCTAAATGAAAATGCTTCTGTATATGAGAAAAACAAAGACAATAACTTGGAAACCACAAAATAGTACAGACTGTGTCAGATATGTGTCTCTTTTGTAAAGAAGAAAAAAATTTAGTGGAAAAAAAATGTGAATGCGCAAAAATTTTTAACTATGGTACAAATCGCTAAATATTAAGTATGGGTGTAAGGATGCGTCCATCGACCTAATTGGTGTAGGCAGGGAAGGGGACAGTTTTTGACAAGACGATGCATTTGTTGCCGTGTGAAAGGTACCCTTTTATTCTGCCGTTGGCTATAAGGGATGCCAAAATGAACTCGATTTGGTCGTCGTCGTAATGAGTCAGTTGGGACGTGTTGGTGTAATTTCTGGAGAAATTAAATGCTATTTTGAATGCAGAAAAAGGTATGATGTGGCTGGCCTTGTCCTCGCTGATAATTGCGTGAAGCTTGGCTGTTTTCTTTATCAAATTGAGGTAACAAAGATCCCTTAGCCTCTGGAAAAGGAGGTATAGTTTTCTTGTCAATAAAAACGGTTCGAATTTGAATAGCACCTCTTCAAATTGGCACAAGTTTCCTTCGTGTATGGCCTGAAAAAGCAGCTTTCGGTACACGTAGTCTAGCAACGGGTACTGGTGCCATATAAAATCCTGTGGCATCCGGTTGGCAGTGAACAACTTTAACGGCAATAACAAAAAGAAAATTTTTTGCAATTGCTTGTGCACTGATGCTTTATTTTTGACGAAAGACAACAATCTCAAAGCCTGTACGAGTTTTGCCTCTGCCTCAGTGAAGTCACCTTCGTCCATCGATATCACAGCACTGAAGTATAAGTAAGTAATGGCAGAAGGCTTATCTCTTAGTTTCTTATCCAACTTGGGCAATTCAAAACGGGTACCTTTCAAGGCCTTTTCCACAGACTTTGCCATCTCGTAGTTATTCAATTTGAAGTACAATCGAAGCAAACAGCTCAAAAAGAAGTAAATGTCGACCCGTTTACTTTCCAGGAGCTCAGTATTCTTATCATTAAGCGATAATTTGAACGAATTGTTGATGGTATTGGCAAGCGTCTCAAGAGACGAAATGGCATCGGAGCTGACGATTTCCAAGCCCGGTCTTCTGACTTGGATCTCTTCGGGAAAAGATTTCTCCATCACACCGTATATATCTATCAACTCTTTACACCCTTTCATCAAAGGAAGATTGATCCAATTGGTCTCTGTGTTTGCCGCCCGATTCAACGAGTTGATAAGCTCAATATAGTCTTGGAAGGTCTTTTTAATATCGTTTACCACGTAAATAGACTTCAAAAGCTTCAAATAAGACCTTATAACTGCCCTAAACTTCTCATCCACTGAATAAAGCTCGAAATCATTGGGTTCAGGAAACTGGCTTATCACGGGCCCCAGGCCGTTTTTCGGATTGATTTCAAGTAATGCGCTCAATCCAACCGAGTTCTTTGTTCTCACCGCTGCATCGAACTGGGTTATGTATTCTATAAGTGAACTCATGGCTGAAACAAAAGATGGATGTGTACAAAGCTAAAACGAAAAATGCAATTTTCGCAGTAAAACTGAAGGTGCGTTTTTGCCTGTGCAAAAATCGTGCCCGACACGACGTGGCATCTGCATCGTTTTCATCAAGGGTTAGTGGGGACGAAGATACTGCGCGGAAACCGAAATGAGATGCGATCGCACGGCTCCTAAAATCCGCTGCTTAGCCCGTCTGATAAGCTCTATAAAAACCTAAACATTCCCCCAAACTTAAACCCCCATAACCACAATGGATTCTGAAACTGAACCCTTGTTGAACAGGCAGACAGATAGCCCCAAACAGGGTGCTACGGAGGAGTACCATTCGGTACACAGCGACGAAGCGGTTAGCGAGATCGGTAACGGAGATAGCCCCAGCTCAGGAATTTTTCAAATCTTCACTAAACCCACAGTTTTAGGGGTTAGTATGATCTTTGTCATTGCAGGGTTGCACTCCATGGGGGCCTCGCCCCGTGAGACGATCATGTTCCAAAAAGCGTGCCAAACAAATATGGTTGACGGAGTTTGTGATAAGGTGCAAAATCAGTTGCTTGTTGCCAGTTACGAACAAATCAGAACTTTCACCACGAAGTTAATGCTGTTGCTTGGGCTTAGTGTCATGGGAAAGATTAGTGACACCTACGGCCGGAGTCCACTTCTTTTCTTCTTCGGCATATGCGTGGCGATCAAGACGTGGGGGTTCTTTATGTTGACGTACTTATGCTACGGCTTGCAGTTCAAGTCGTTGTTGTTTCTAGACATCTTTGCTGCTCTAGGAAGCAACAACGCCATGATAATAGCTATGGTGAATTCGTACATTTCCGATATCACCACCATTGAAACTAGACAGGCGGCCATGTCGTTTCTGATCTCGCTTCTTTTTGCATCCCAAACAATTGGCCTGTTGCTAGGGACATTGATTCTAGGTTACGGCAAACTGAAAGGCATTCCTCCTGAAGTGAACGATTTCGTGCCCATTTGGGGAGATATGGCGTTGACTGTGATTTTAGTGGGATTCACGGCCGTGCTTCCTGAATCTTTGGACAAGAGTCTCGTTAAGGCGTACGAGCCTATAAAATGGAGAGTGCCCACTTTGGCCGACGCCAAGCACGCCATTTTGTCCACTTACCATCTGATCATGGATCAAATGAGGCTCTTGAGACTCCCAGATGAGTACATCCCGGTGACCATGAAACACAGGGCCACAGAGTTGAAAGTGCTGGTGCTTCTTTTGGTTGCAATTTCTCTGGCTATTCTTGTACTTTCTGATGGTGAAGATGTTGTATTGCTGCAGTATCTCATTTACCGGTTTGAATGGGACTCCCAGCTCCTCACAGAGTTCACTATGGTTTCCTCTATTGCCTCGTTCTTTTACTTGGCGGTGGTATTCCCTTATGTTACCACCCAGTTGCTTCCTAAAGTGTTCAAATTGAAGTACAAGCCCGGTCAAATCGACTCGCTTGACTATGTTTCGTTGGCTTTGGGGTTGATTGCTGATATATGCACGTTTTCCTTGGTGGCTGTAAGCACTTCTACTGTCCAGGTGATGGTGTTTACTGCTTTGTTTGGATACGGAGGCAGTTTGATCCCCTGTGTCAACGCCTGTATCACCAAATTTTACCCACATAGTAAAACGGCTGAGGTGTACATGGCCATGGGTATCATTACCAATCTTTTGGGGATGGTGGTGCCTTCCGCTCTTTTGTGGTTCTACAAATTTGCTCTCAGACACATGATGCCCCAGCTACTGTTCCTTGTGGCTTCTTCTGTATCGACTTTGTGTTTGGTGGTGTTAGGAGGGCTTTTCATGCACAAATCAGACTGAAAAATCAGTCTGCAAGTACTTTTTATGTGTATATAATAATGTTTGAAATGGTTTTAGAAACTTACCAGTTTTAGTCCCTACAGACTATCGAATCACAGACGGCTGCAAAATGGTGCGCACACGATCCAAGAATGCCGATCTTTCGGCTACCGTAAACGTCAGTTATTACGAAAGTATAATTTTGCACCCAAAGAACCAGCATGTTCGGTTCCAAAGAAAGTACGTCCTCCCTTTCGCTCTGAGCCGGCGTGAACCGACATATGCAGTACTATAAAAAAGCCACCAGTTAAGCCACGGCCAGTCCAAAAAAGCGCATTTAAATCCGCGCAGGAGTAGTATCGCTAAACTTTACATCAACAGCCCCTAGTTACAACTACGTTTATTGCCGACCATGGACACAGAGTCTGATCCCTTGTTACACAGAAAGAACTCTGATGTGCACAAACAGAGCAATGTGCCGCCGGCAGAGTATGCCTCGGCAGATAGCTATACATCTGGAGGCAGAGACCTCTCTGAGACCAGCAACTCGTCAACCACAGGCACCTTTAACATTTTCACCAAACCCACGGTTCTAGGGGTCAGTATGATCTATGTGGTGTTTGGCCTTTACACTATGGCTGCTTCTTCAAGAGAGACTATCATATTTCGAAAAGCGTGTGAAACTAATATGGTGGACGGTGTTTGTGACCGGGTGCAAAACCAGCTTCTAGTGTCTAGTTACGAACAGGCGAGGTCGTTCACCACTAAAGTGGTGCTGTTATTGGCGTTGAGTGTGGTGGGGAAGATCAGCGACACTTACGGTCGCAAACCGCTTTTCGTATTTTTTGCAGTGTGTATGATAATTCGGATGTATGGGTTTTTCGTGTTGACGTACTGGCCCTATGGGTTGCAGTACAAATCGTTGCTTTTGGCAGAGATATTGGGAGCTTTTGGAAGTAGCACGGCCGAGTTGCACTCTATTATTAGTGCTTATATATCAGATGTTACGCCGATGGAAACGAGGAAGGGGTCTATGTCGTTTCTGCTCTCGTTTCTTTTTGCATCTCAGACCATAGGCCTGTTGCTCGGGACATTGCTCTTGGGGTACGGCAAGTCCAGGGGGTTGCCACGAGAAAAGAACGACTTCTTGCCGGTTTACGGGAACATGGTCTTAACGTTGTTGTTGATGGTGTATGTGATGTTTCTTCCTGAGTCGTTGGATAAGAATACTCTTAGAGAGTTTGAGCCTATAAAGTGGAAAGTGCCTTCGCCTGGCGACATAAGACGGGTTGCAGTGAAGACATACAGCCAGGCCGTGGACCAGATGCGTCTTTTGAAGCTTCCAGAAGAGTATATTCCGATGACGATGAAACACAGGATCACAGAGATGAGGTGGCTGGTGTTCATTTTGGTGGCTATTTCTCTGGTGATTATGGTCTGTGCTGACGGAGTGGGGCCCATTGTGATCCAATACGTGATCTATAAGTTTGAGTGGGACTCTCAGCTCATTTCTGAGTACCTCATGTCTGTGGCGACGGCAGCATTTTTCAGTTTGGCTGTGGTGTTTCCTTTTGTCAGCACATATTTGCTTCCCAAAGTGTTTAAAATGCAGTACAAGCCTCATGAAATCGATTCCCTTGATTATGCTACATTGGCTATGGGTTTACTTTCGGAATTTTGCTGCTTTATCTCGCTTGCTTTGAGTCGGTCTACTGTCCAGACGTTTGTGTTGGTGTGCATATTCTCTTATGGAGGTAGTATCTTGCCCTGTGTCAACTCTTGTATCACCAAGTTCTACCCACAGAACCGAACGGCTGAAGTATACATGGCCATGAGCATCATTAGCAATCTTTTAGGAACCGTAGTGCCTTCGGCTTGGTTGTGGCTTTACAAATTTACTATTAAACACCAAGTTCCCGAGTTGACCTTCTTTACTGTTTCAGCAATGAGCGGTGGGTGCTTGGTTGCCTTGTTTGCTTTGTTTGTGCATAGAAAAACAGGTAGTGGGGTCTAGATTCAGAATTGTTAGGGTATAGACATGAAAAAGTATAGACGTTTGAATAATATAGACATTTTTTGCAGCCAACGGTTTTTCTGGCAAAGGGACACGGGGTCTATGGGTCGCTTATGCTTCTAGTCTGTTTTAGTCTTGTATACTCTCTTCTATAGCCTCTTTGTCAGGCATAAAATGTTACCCGGACACACGTTTGCGACTTAAGCACGACTCATTTGCAATGCTTTTTGTTATTACCCTATAGCATCTCCCATGAGTCTTTGCTTAAAGCACGAGTTTTCATACTTTTTACCATCCACAGCTACACAGAACGACTACACGTAAATGGGAGATATTTTCAATTTCGACGATGACTCGTTTGAAAAAAAATACACTGAGTCTGTAATTATACAAGAACCAGACCCAAAAGATGCAACAGTCAGTCCAATATTCGCAAGAAGCCCTGATTTCGAAGTTAAATCGTTGGAGCCGCCTGTAAATCGTCACAGGAGTGTTTCTGCCGACTTACAAGGCCGTGTCCGTAGGAAATCCTCGGTTTATAGAAGGATGTCTATAAAGCCATCCTCAGTTTCATCTCAGCACACACTGGAGTTATTTATCCCTTCAAATTTCAACAAAATGGCCGACGATAATGTGATAGAGGACGACGACGAAGACAAAGATACAGAGAACGGCGGGAAGAAGGTGTTGGGTGATTTTGTGCCCTTGAAAGTGCTCGGACAAGGTGCCTATGGGAAAGTGCATTTAGTTCAGGAGAAACACACTAAAAAGCTTTATGCCCAGAAACAGATCCGGAAACCAGTGATTAACATCCATGATGACCCGGGGAACAACCCGCATGCCTCACATGTCAAAAGGACTATTTATGAGAGACAAATTTTGAGCAGCATTAACCACCACCCCAATATTGTGAAAATGTTCTATGCGTTACAGGATCATGACAAATTCTACTTGATTCTCGAGTATATTCCTGGCGGAGAGTTGTTCCACCATCTTACCACCAACAACTCGTTGGGAAACGTGTTTAAGGAGGACCATGTGGCATTTTATGCGGCCCAAATGGCACTAGGACTCAGACATTTGCATACTTTGGGCATAGTATACCGGGACCTCAAACCCGAGAACTGTTTATTGGACCTGAGAGGCAACTTGGTGTTAACGGACTTTGGGCTTTCAAAAGACATTGGCGAGGGCGAAAACTGCACGTCCATAATTGGAACACCTGAGTATATGGCACCTGAAGTATTGAAAGGCGAAGAATACGGCTATGGCGTGGACTGGTGGTCTCTTGGGTGTGTGATCTACGACATGATGAGTGGAAAGCCTCCATTTACCGGGAACTCCCATAAAGCCATCACCGACAAGATATTGACCAAGAAACTAACACTTCCATTCTACTTTTCGTTGGATGCAAAAGATTTATTGAACAAACTCCTAAATAAAAACCCACAAAAACGGTTCCAAATTGACGCCGATTGGTCCAAACTAACGTCACACCGGTTCTTTAGGAAAATCAATTGGAACCATCTCGAAGCACAACACGAGTCTTTGGTTCCACCAATTGTGCCCGTCATTACAGACCCTATTCTCGCAGAGAATTTTTCACCGGAGTTCACAGGGCTCGGAGTAAGCGACTACAATGCTGAGCAGGGGGTTCAGATCCCTTCAGACGAGGCTGGCACCTATCTGACATTCCAGGGGTTTAGTTACACGGCCAGTAATAGCTTTATAGACCGATTCAGCTAGAGCATATATTTCGTATCCTGTATACGGTAAATGGTATATACACGTCATTCAAAACAGCGCCCTCGTCTCAAAAAAACAAAGTGTCCCTTTCTCAAAATCAATTGATCACAAGAAACTAAAATTATTAAACCAAACAGTTAAATAATTTTAATAGTTTAATATTCATAGACGTTAATCAATCATGGATGAAGCTTTGATCGCCACCATCAACAAGTTGCAAGATGCATTGGCACCTTTGGGAGGCGGGTCCTCGTCACCTGTGGACTTGCCACAAATCACCGTCGTGGGATCGCAATCCAGTGGGAAATCCTCTGTTTTAGAAAACATCGTTGGAAGAGATTTCTTGCCTAGAGGTACAGGTATTGTCACCAGAAGACCGTTGGTGTTACAATTGATCAACAAAAGACCTACTAAGCCTAGTCAAAACGATTTGATCTCAATCAACAAAACCACCGAATCTGGTGAAGAATCTGAAAACAATGCTGAAGAATGGGGTGAATTCTTGCATTTACCAAACAAGAAATTCTTTAATTTCGAAGATATTAGAGCTGAAATTGTTAGAGAAACTGATGCTAAAACTGGTAAAAATTTAGGTATATCTCCTGTGCCAATCAATTTGAGAATCTACTCTCCTCACGTGTTGACTTTAACTTTGGTTGATTTGCCAGGGTTAACTAAAGTTCCAGTGGGTGATCAACCTAAGGATATCGAGAGACAGATCAGAGAAATGATCATGAAATTTATTTCCAAGCCAAATGCCATCATATTGTCTGTCAACGCCGCTAATACCGATTTGGCTAATAGTGATGGGTTAAAATTGGCTAGAGAAGTTGATCCTGAAGGTTCAAGAACTATTGGTGTGTTGACCAAAGTTGATTTGATGGATCAAGGTACTGATGTTATTGATATCTTGGCCGGTAGAGTTATTCCATTAAGATTTGGTTACGTGCCTGTCATAAATAGAGGTCAAAAGGATATCGAACAAAAGAAGACTATTAGAGACGCCTTGAAAGATGAAAGCAATTTCTTTGAAAACCACCCTAGTTACAAGGCCAAAGCTCATTACTGTGGTACTCCATACTTGGCTAAGAAATTGAATGGTATATTGTTACACCATATCAAGGGTACTTTGCCAGATATCAAGATGAGAATTGAACACTCTTTGAAGAAGTATCAAAACGAATTGAGCATGTTAGGACCAGAAATGGCTGAAAGTCCTGCATCCATCGCTTTGTCCATGATCACAAATTTCACTAAAGACTACAATGGAATCTTAGATGGTGAAGCCAAAGAATTAACCTCACAAGAATTAACTGGTGGTGCCAGAATTTCATTTGTGTTCCATGAAATTTTCAAGAACGGTATCAATGCTTTAGATCCTTTCGATCAAATCAAAGACACTGATATCAGAACCATCATGCACAATACTTCTGGTAGTGCACCATCTTTATTCGTTGGAACTCAAGCTTTTGAAGTGTTGGTTAAACAACAAATCCACAGAATGGAAGAACCTTCTCTCAGATGTATTAACTTGATCTTCGATGAATTGGTTAGAATTTTATCACAAATTATCAACCAACCTCAATACTCAAGATACCCAGCTTTGAAAGAGCAATTGTCTCAGTATTTCATCCAGTTCTTGAGAGATGCTTTGATTCCAACCAACACTTTTGTCACCGATATCATCAAATCTGAAGAAACCTACGTCAATACTGCCCACCCTGATTTGTTAAAGGGGTCTCAAGCCATGGCTATTGTTGAAGAAAAATTCCATCCTAAGCCTCAATTGGCTGTGGATCCTAAGACCGGTAAACCATTACCTCCATCTCAACAGCCTCCAGCCCAACAGCCATCTCCAAAAGTGGATGATTCTAACGGATTCTTTGGTGGTTTCTTCAGTTCAAAGAACAAAAAGAGATTACAGAGTATGGAAGCACCACCGCCAGTTTTAAGAGCTACTGGATCTATGACAGAAAGAGAAACTCAAGAGACTGAGGTTATTAAATTGTTGATTTCTTCATACTTCAACATTGTGAAGAGAACTGTCAGTGACTTGATTCCAAAAGCCATCATGTTGAAGTTGATTGTCAAGTCCAAGGATGACATTCAAAAAGTGTTATTGGAGAAATTATACCAATCTAAAGATTTGGGTGATTTGGTGAAAGAAAACGAGCTTACAGTCCAAAAGAGGAAGGAATGTGTTAAGATGATCGATGTGTTGAAGAATGCCAGTGAAATTGTTTCCAGTGTTTAGATATATAAAGTAATTTAATTTTCAAAAATACTAAAACAAATTACTCCAGTTTTCTATGAAAAGGTAAAGGGCCCTGAAAAGCCGCTAAAGTGAATTAGAATGTTTATATACAGGACAATACCTCGGAAGTTGTTGGAAATGAAAAAATTACACAAACTCGAGCTTTTTCTTGTCTTATTTCTTTGCTTCAAAAAAATGTCTCAGATTTTTGAAAAATTTTTTTTTAGTCATACAAGTATTCTTTTGATTTCTGGTATACTATCAATTGAATAAAAGCTATCTATTCTTCGTCTTTTGCAAAAGCTTTCTTTACTGTTAAACGAATAAGAAAGTTTAAGGTTATTGGTTATAAAATTCATAAAGCAGTTTATGCCTAAGAAACCATCACGACAGTCGAAATCAGAATATAAAAAACTCATTGAACCTGGATAACACAATTCAACTTCAATTAAACAAAATCACAAACAAAAACAAGGTCTTCCTTAAAAAAAACATAATCCCATATTTCCAAAACGTTTTTATATAATCCACTGAGTTGATCCTCCCCATCCACTGGTGAATTATAATTTTTGGTATAAAAAAAATCCTTGCTAGTATTGGTTGAAACGTTTCTTGCTACTTCTCTCTTCGTTTCAATAAGTATTAGTGAATCCCAAGAAAACTATCCTTAGAGTAAGTTCCAATCCACCTAAAAAGTCAACCACAAAAAGAAAAGTTTACAAAGAAAAGAAGTGAAATGGTTGCTCCTGCTTACAGTACTGACTCATATGTTGATCATGAATTAAGTGCAAATTTAGATTCCACATTTGCCTTTGAAGGCCCTGAAAAGTTGTTGGAGATTTGGTGTTGGGCCAATGAAGAGGAGGCCAAGTATGAATCCTTCAACGAAGAAGGATTAAGGTCCATTCCTTTACAGGAATGGGTTAAAGTGTTGGATTTAGTCAACTGCAAAATTTTGTCGATGAAATCTTCCAAGTACATGGACGCTTATCTTTTGTCGGAATCATCATTATTTGTGTTTCCTCATAAGATTATCTTGAAGACTTGTGGGACCACAACTACGTTGTTCTGTATCGACAAGGTCTTTGAAGAGATCAACCAATTTGTGAACATGAAGCTCAACAGTAAAAATATCTTCAAAGTGTTCTACTCCAGAAGATCATTCATGTTCCCAGAGAAACAACAAACTGTCCATAGAGACTGGAAAAATGAAGTCAAGTTGTTGAATGAACACTTTATCAATGGGAAATCGTATGTTGTTGGAAACTTCACCAGCGACGATCATTGGTATTTGTACATGGGGGGAAAGAAGTTGGATTCTATTGAAGATAACACCCCAACGTCACACGACTTGATCAAGGACCAAACTTTTGAGATCTTGATGACCGATTTAGATCCAGTCAAGGCAGAGCAATTTGTTACGTCTAGAAAACCAGGGTTTGAGTCATTGATTCAAAACGGTGCTGAAGAAGCAGATTTAGGCCATGACTTTGGTTTAGCCACCATGGAACTGACTAAATTGGACTCCATTTTCCACCCTTTGAATCACTTGCCTTCTCCTAAATTAGAGGCTAGTGATGAACAAAAGGGCCATGAGTCATTGAATTTTATCCACGACGCTTTTTCATTCAGTCCATGTGGTTACTCTTCTAACTCCATTTCCAGTAATGTGGGTGGCTATTACTACACTTTACACATTACCCCGGAACTGGGATGGTCTTATGCTTCTTTTGAGACCAATTACCCTTTCAGTTCTCCTGCTAACGCTAGCGTCAGCATTGTTGATGTGTTGACTAAAGTGTTGCAAATTTTCAATCCAGGAAAGTTTTCTGTCACTTTAATCAATGAAATCGATAGCCTTGACGACGAAAGAGAATTGAACGATTTGTTCCATTGTCATAAGTCATTGTCTAAATTAAACTACCATAAGAGTGAAAGAATTATGTATGACTTGGAATCAAAGTATAAATTATTATACTTGAACTTTGAGAAAGAAAAGTATTGATTTAATTGGGGGATGTTGGTGTTCCATATACATGTTATTATGCTAGAGGTGGTCTTAATAATCATATGGAACCGCCAATACAATTATTTCAATACTGCCAATTGTTTTTTTAGACGTTATCAATACATACGTTCTTTTAGTAACTTGTGTTATGCACGACATAGATACAATAATGTTTTCTCTTTTGATCGGTAGACATTTTTATCTAGCGATGTATCTATTTTAGTTTTTGCAACATAGTCGTGTGTTTATCAATGTATGTAGGACAATGTTGATCCGAGATAAAAATATTTTACTTTTTTTAAAATGTTAATCTTTTATTAATAATTGAATAAATATATATAAAAGATTGGATTATTTATATACAGTAAAAAACTCCTAAGATACAAAAAAAACTTTCTCTATGAAATTAGTTTAGTTTTCAGTTAACTTAGAATTTCTTACCGAACAAAATAACTTGTAATTGATCGTACAAGGAGATGACACCGGCACCGGCAACACCTCTCAAGATGTTAGCACCACAACCCTTGAATAAGGATTTGACACCTTCAGCAGCAATAACTTTTCTAGCACAGTCGAGAGCACCGTTGTATTTGACAGCTTGACCAGAAGTCATCATCATTCTTCTTCTAACGGTATCTAATGGGTAAGAAGCAGTAGAAGCACCGGTGGTAACAGTCCAACCTAATAAGAAAGAAGCTAAGAAAGAACCTTCTAATGGACCAACTAAGACAACTGGTTTCAAAGAATCGTATAAACCGAAGTACAAACCTCTGTAGACAATGATACCAACAACAGATGGACCGAAACCTCTGTACAAACCAGCAATACCATCAGAAGCTAAAGTCTTTTTGTAAACATCGAATAAACCGTTGAATTCTCTAGCACCGTCACCTTTAGCAGATTTAGCATCGTTAGCTAATCTGGTTCTGGCGTAATCCAAAGAGTAGACGAAAGCCAAAGAAGTGGCACCAGCTAAACCACCAGAAGCCAAGTTACCAGCGAACCATGGCCAGTAACCTTCTTCCTTCTTGAAACCGAACAACTTCTTGATCTTATCTTTGAAAGCAAAGTTCAAAGCTTGAGTTGGGAAGTATCTGATAACGTTAGCAGTGTTACCTCTCCAGAAAGAAGTGATACCTTCTTCAGCAGCAGTTCTTCTGAAACATTCGGCAATACCATCGTATTTTCTGGATAATCTACCTTGCTTGATCATTTCATCTTGATTTTGAATCAATAATTTGACTCTTTCAATTGGAGCAGCGGCAGTTTTAGAAACAGCGGCGGAGACACCACCCATTAAGAAATCGGCTAAGAAGTTAGAATCCATCTTGAATTAATTGAATATATAAAATTTGCTTTAGAAATTTAACTAACGTTAGAAAAAGGGAGAAAAAAAAATTTTCATCGAGGATACGCCAATATTTATATTAATTTTTTCACCGGTTGGCAAATTTCATTGGATGAATTATCGACCAATCAAAAACGCGGTTGTCCAATAATTTCCTCAGAACTTTGGCGATTCGCCAAGACACGACGGTTTTTTTTTTGCAGACAGAATAGATCCGATGGCTAGGGCGTTTTTACAACCGACTGAGTTTATTTTGCCAGTTGATGAAAATGAGAAACGTATATGATTTGGCGGGAGAGTGGTAGCGCCATTCAATTGGGGTTTCTAGCAGATCAAAAACACGCCCTAGAGAGGTGTGGCTAAAAGTCAAGTATTTTTCACGCAGAAATTACTGCAAAAAGAAACATGGAAAAAGAAAACCGTCGACGTTCTTTGCAACGATAAAGGCGTTTTTCAGCCAGCAAAGAAAGGGGTATTTGTAACGAAAAAACAGACTGTTACAAAAAGCAGAGTAAGGCAGATATGTGCTCGTGTGACATTGGGGCTCCAATTAGCGTGTAGCGCTCGGATCAATTGTAGATGTTAATTATGTGCATTCGCACCCAGTTTAGGAAATACGGTGGGCGATGAGTTTGAATAGGAGGAAGTAAGCCAAAGATGCCAATGGAGCAGCATAACACATTTGCAACATGCATTTACAAACAGAGCTAATGTCATATATGTGCTGGTACACAATTGACGAGATGAGCCATTGATCGGGTTTATGACACGGCATCCGAGATCGCCCGGGTAGTCCATATTTATACATTCATAATATACTATCGTTAGTCTTCTTTATTGAGAGACCGAGACGTTGTAAGCTCAGGAAACTCGAGCGATGTCCGCACATACTTAGGGGACCTGATGTCGGACGAATATCTCTTGTTGTCGACGGAAAATCGTTTATCTGAAGAAATTCTCTTGTCTGTGGAATATCTCTTGTTATCAGAAGATATTCTTGAAGCTCTTCTGGCATTCCGTTCAAACTCCTCCATTGGGATCTCTTCTGTCTGCACCAAGTCGTCGGTGGTGCCATGGGAGTAGTTGTAAGTGTCAATGAACGAAGAACTGTCATATAATGATTTGGCCTGGGACTTCCTCTTAAACACACTCAAAACCAGTTTTCTCTGTTCTGGCTCATTGATACGTCCAAAACTAGGTTCCTGATGGTCCACTAAAATAGTGCTGGAAGAGTTCATTTGCATTTGCAACTTCAATGTTTGTTCTTCTGCTTCAATCTTAGGTGTTGGAGCTGTAGATACTGCTGTACTTGAAGAATGGCTACTGTTGCCAGCACCTTCTATATCGTCCATTCTGGTGAAATTGGACTGGATCTTTGGTCTATTAGGGTCTGTAGGATCATAATCTTCTGGGTATGCATCGAAATCTCCTCTTTTCCAGCACTCTCTAATAAGGTCAACATCTGCAGGAAAGAAAATTCTCATCATCGAATCATACAAGAACCGGGGAAGCAAAGCAAGCAAAACCCCCACAATTGTGACTGTCCAGTACAGTAAGTTGCCGAACATCTGTGGAGCAGCTTTGTAGAACTCTTCACTGGATCCAACCACGGCTGTCCAAAGTCCTGTCCATATGTAGATCAAAAGAATGGAAATCCAGATGATCAACACAGATAACCAGTCCCATCTGTATTGGTGCATCAAGATGTAGAAATTACACGAAATACATGCAATAGATGTCACGGCAATACCAATCCAGAACCGGTGGTCCAAAACTAACCCTCCCATATCGGTAAACCCGACTCTGTACAATAAGTAAGGGAAAAAGAATGAGATGGCTGATTGGTAGATCCCATCCACCATGTACACCCAAAACTTCTTTTCTGAGAACTCTAACCTTAAGATCCCGGTTCTGTATAATTCAGGGATTAACATCGACACTTTGGCACTGACATCTTGGTCTAAGAACCCAATGAAAATTACCGGCAATGAAGTAAATGCCAAGTTATAGAACATCAAGTAGGTGAATTCAAACAAGTAAGACCCATCGAAATCATTGTAGATACCGTACCAGAATAAGGCAATGGAGAAAATGACGTTTTTATAGAAGAAAGTAGGGATCATTTCACCGAACCGCTTGTATGCCCATCTACCATGCGTTAACAATAAACGGGTCAAGAATCTGAACTGTCCAATAGCGTAATCGGACGACATCACTGCTTGTCTTCCTTCTTCCCCGGCAATCCCCACACCAATATCAGCGGCTTGAATCATGGCCACGTCGTTGGATCCATCTCCAATAGCCAAAGTCATCACATCCAAAGTGTCTTTAACCAATTTCACCACTCCAGCCTTTTGACTAGGCGAAACTCTGCAACACAACACAGCTTTACACTGCTTACAAAGCAATAAGAACTTTCTCTTGATCTCCTTATCGTTCAACACCAATTTCAAGGCGTCTCCATCAATGACCACACCAAAACCTTCATTTGGAGGAGAATGGTCCTGTTTAGCAGCCTCCAATTCTTCATATGAGCCTGTCATCTGGAAGAAAGTGTCCAAGTAGTTGGAAATCAAGGCGTCGATTGTCTGATAGTCACTGAAATCGGGGTTAATATTGTACTTTGTGGTTTCTTCTTTGGTCAAGTCTGTCTTGAGAATCAATAACTCCATATCGTTACCTAACAAATTACAGGAGAACCCAATGTTAATAGCAGTTTCAACTTTATCACCAGTTAAAACCCACAATTTGATCCCTGCCCTTGCTAAAGTGGCAATAGAATCCGGCACACCGTCCTGTAATCTGTCTTCAATGGCAGTACCACCTAACAAGATTAATTCTCTTTCAATAGAATCAGCCACCATTTCCATCTGCTCTTCTCTATTTTCAATGGAAGAAGCAGCAGCATTATGACGTTTGCTCCACTCAAGATACTGAGACCACGAAATCTCTCTTTGAGCAATACATAAAGTTCTTAACCCTTCGGTTGCAAATTCCTCTAAATGAGCAGAAGTCTTGCGGATCAATGCCTTGTCGTTTTGTGTGTTGGATAATCGGCTGTAAATAATAGAATCTGCACCTTTACAAATCAACAAGACCTTAGGTTCTTCAGCATCAGAAGCGGCTGGGATCTTAATAAGGGCACTCATTCTCTTTCTAGTAGAATTGAATTCCAAAATGTTTAAGATCTGGTACTCTTTGGTAACACCTTGAATGTTCACCAAAATCCCCTTCTTGGTGCTTCCAACGAAGGAGAACCCTACACTTCTTGCAGTGCCCACCAAAGCAGCTTCATCTGGAGACTGAGCTTTAAGCAATGGTTTACCGGTCTTCTCGTCTTTTTCAATTAACACAGAGTGACATAATGCCAATGCCAACATGAAATGCTCGTTACTCTTCTTTTGTAAGGCCCCACTAGCCCCAGTGAGATCTTTCACAAAGTCATTGGACACAAAACTCAATTCATCAGTATACTCATTGTTTTTGTATAATTGTTTCAAGCCCCGAATCATTTGCACTTTATCTTTGGCTATTAACTCCTTTTCCACTTGAGCCTCCTCTTCGACATCAAATCCTTGACGTTTTCTTAACCCTGCCAATGCCTCTGTATAAGCACGACCATAAGAAACACCATTAATAGTACATTTTTTAAACTCCATTAAATTCTGAGTTAAAGTCCCTGTCTTATCACTGAAAATGTACTCTATTTGTCCCAAATCATCAGAAATAGACCATGATTTAGGCGTACATGGGAAATCTAACCTTTCATAGTACATATTGACATCAGAAAAGATGAAAAATGCTTGAAGGGATTTGATAATTTCGATTGTAATGTACAATGAAATAGGAACCAATGACTGGTACAAAATAACTGCCACCACGAAACTGATAATACCATTTCTCCATGGCGTACCACCTATGGTTCCAAACTCAAAATAGTCTCTGGAAGTGTTATCTTTTGCATAGTAAATTCCATTCACGAGCCCAGCCGCAAAACAGATGACAAACAAGAATACGAAATTGGCAATCACATAGTAATTCAACTCTCTTGAAAGCCTCGATTGTTTGGTAGGAGTGACACCCGAGTTGATCATGATTTTTGTGTCGTCACCAGTGAAAACAACTATTCCAACAGCCCACTTGGTGTTTCTTAAAGTACACCCTCTGGAAAGCAAGTTGTTGATGGTTATAGACTCTTCCTTGAGTTCACTTTCAACGCCATTTTCGTCAACATCACAGTATTTCAAGTTCCCTTGGTAACTGTATAAGTTAGGATGAGGCCCTTCACTTTCAATTTGGAAGCTCTTGGTCATCAAGTCGTCGGCCTTAGAGATTTTGTGGTCGTTACCGTATTTCAATGACGATTTCACCTTTAAGTTTGTTTCACCATCAAGATTTTTCGTTTCGACATAACATCCGTTATCTTCTTCACTGGTAGACAAAATGATGACATCAGCAGGGATTTCTTCGTTATTTTGAATCCGTAAGATATCCCCAACTTTGACGTCTTTCCAATAGCTTTTTTGAAACTTAAGCGTCTTTCTTCTGCCGTGAGTAGACCTTCTTCCTTGCATTGATCTGCGGCTCTGGAATGATTTCCTAAATGGGTCCTCATTTTCAACGGCCAAGGAGGTCTTTGGAGATATTATATCGCTATCGAAACTCTTTCTATTAGGCATTTCACCAGTTTCAGCCCTCATTTTTTCTCTAAGCTTATTAGCACGGCCTTCTTTGGTAAGATTTCTCTTACTAGCACCTATGAACCGGAAAAGTAACCGTGAATTAAGCTTTTTGAACTTTCTCCACAAAGACACGGTTTCGTCACCAGAATTGAGATTCTCGTATTGGAAATCAGAGTCGTCAGTGGCATTTGCTAGTATGTGAGTAATCTGGTTATTGACTTCCAAATCAGAAGCTGTTCTCCTGGAGTCTTCTATGGCGTCTTTAATGGCAGTCAAAAGCACAATGACAATCAATGGCACAATGGCCAATTCAGGACTGGGCACACCAAAAATTTCAAAGAATCCTAGCACGTTCAACACCAAAAAGTAGATATTGGCGACATTATGAATGAACTGGTTGGAAATATTCTTGGGCAAAAACGTCAATGGGGTGTATTTTGTAGTTCTGATCTTGTTTCTAGGGTAAAAAGTGGTGGGTTTGTTGGTTTCAGGGTCAAGATATTGTTCTGGCAACGGCTGGTTCAACACCACCACTCTTTTTTGGTCTTTTCTATCCTTTGGATCCACCGGCTCATCTGAACGCGTCTTGTCGGCAGTGTCATCATTATCATCATCGAAATCGTCGTCTGAAGTGTCATATGCAGCTATAATGTCGCTGTTGGTGTCAGGACCCCTGATAACCGAGTTAGACCTAGATGCACCTCTAGAGTTGGGCTTGGAGGTGCTTGGAGACCGTGTAGATAACGTCCGCAATACTCCCTGTGGCCTAAGGATCCCCTTAAGCGTTTTAGACCGGCTGACTTTCTCTCTTTGTGGTTTACCCTTCTTATTTCTGGTGGTTCCCCATCTGTGTCTTTTCATAGCAGCGTCTTCCGGCACTTCGTAGATTTCGTCGTCCACACTGGGTTCAGGCATAGCTGAGAATCGAGCGGTATCGGAGAACGGAGAGGTGGGCTTTCTGAAGCTATACACCTCATCTTCAGGGATAATCAGCTCTTTACTATCGTTGAAAGGTGACGAATGCACATTATGATTAATTGCCAGCGTTGGAAGCTTAAACCGCAACGAAGGTTTCCTACTGGCAGTGGGCGAAGCCATCTGTGGCGGCGTGTAGTTGAGCGGCGGGCTTTTGGCCCTATATGATGGAGCTCTTTGAAACGAATGGTCTACGTTCAATTGGGGCGTAGGTGCACCGCTATGGAAACTATCGTGATCCGATACCACAGAATCGGAAGGATCCACCACCAGTTTCAGGGTCTTGAAGCTTTCGTCACTGAACACACGGTTCTTAGACCCGGCCATTTGGTCTCTGGAATCATTAAAAGAAAATTCCGAATCCACATTCGAATCATGAATCAGCTGGTACGATTGGTCCATAAAAGGACTGGCGGTATCGTCATCCTTCGACATGGTGCTAGAATTGGATGGTGTAAGGATGTGGAATGCTTGAAAAGTTTATGATATGCAGAAAAGCAGTTATGCTTGAGTTCTAGATTGTTAAAGAATGTGATTAAAAAACGAAGGGAGAAAAGATATGTGTGGTTAAAGGCTTCTTTTTTTTATTTTTTTGTGCTTAGAAATTTTCAATTTTTTAGATCAAGACGTGTAGTGACAAAAAACTAAAGTACGCGATTCGTAAAACAGGGGGAGACGAGCAGATACTGAAATGTATATTAAAGGATAGATAAAAAGGGCTGGCTTGCTGGTGTAAGGATGTGCTTGTGTGTAGAGTGAGGTTTGTAGGTGAAGGGGTGGGTGGATGAGTACAACCCATAGGTTGGTAGAAGTCGACGGGTTTTGAGGTCGCTGCACTACTTCGCAACTTGGATGCGCGACAAGGCGGCGATGGTGCGGCGCCGGGTCGGAACACACGGAGCCAGCGGCCGATAGTGGGTGGAATGCCGGTTACGAGGCCTACTGGGCCCTGGACCAAGCCCTGGACCTAGTATCGGCCACCATGACACCGACTGCCAGCAGTTTGGACCATTTTTGGCCGAGACCGAGCTTAGACCATTGGACCTTCTGCAGTTAGACCAGTTGGAACTTACAGGTTTTGGCTGGCCTTTACACCAGACCTTTACACCAGACCTTTACTTCCACACGCCTTGCTACGCCGTGGCACCACGCCATTGCTGCAGCGGGGTGCTTAATCCTTCTGCCCCTTGGTGGCGTACCGTGCCGTCCAGTCTTTGGCCTCTGCAATGGCTTTGGCCTCATCTTCCTTCCAATCTTGGGCCACGTCGTTGGCCAATGGATCGTCTGGATTAGGACTTGCTAAAAGCGCCTGGATTGATAGTAAGATGGTTCTTATTTGTAAGGCAGGCGACCAATTATCTTTCAACACATCCAAGCAGATTCTGCCCAACTTATCGATGTTAGGATGATAGATTTTGGTAAGGAATCTGACTTTTGGCGGGCACATAGGGTAGTCATCCGGCAAGTATAACTCGAGATCGAAAATTCCATTTTCGTAAGGAGATCCTTCAGGACCGTTCATAGTGACCACAAACGCCCTTAAATTGGACTCGTCAGGGTAAGCAGTGATCCCCGGGACCGGGTCACTCATAAGTCTTTCAGTTTCTTTAATGATTCGTTTGGGTAAGGCAGCCATGATGAATAAGGGGAGAAACATTTTTTATTAATTCGCATTTTTTGATATAGGTAGAATGCGACTGGTGGTGGGGTACTGGTTTGGAATATGGCGAGGTAGATGATTCTGGTGTAAGGATGTCGGGACTTTATTTTAAACTGAGCTCGAATGAGCTGAATTGAGTTGGTCGGAGTTGGATTGAATAGGAGTTGCAATTGGGTTGAATAGAAGTTGGAGTGAAATTTGGTTAGTTGAGGAGTTGGTGCTAGTAATGATAGTAAGAATGAAGACAAGAAATGGAGGAAGTGTGTGGTCTGCTAAGTTAGAGAAGTGTTGAAGGAACCTTGCAAGTCTGGAGTGCTTAGGTTCGAACCCAGGAGGTACTGCACTTGGAGGCTACTTTTGGGGCAACTATTTGCAACCGTGCAATGGCAATTTAGGGGCTCATTTGCACCATGGAGATGGCGAGGGAAGGGAAGAGAGCAGAAGTGAGCAGAAGAAAAGACTATGGGAAGAAAATAGGAAAATACAGTAGGAAAGACGATAGGAACGCTGAAAGAAAGACAATGAATTGTACGAATAGCAAGTGATATTGAAGAGAAGCCAGGATTAGTACCATCTATGCTAACAGTTATCTGTCAGTCAAGTATTAACAGTTATCCTTCAGTTTAGCGTAGCAGTTACTTCTTTTTAAGTGTGCTAACAGTCAGTTTCCCAGTTTAACGGACTAACAGTCAGTGTTCGTACTAACAGTTAGTTTTCCAGCTAGCGTACTAACAGTTTCCTTCAGTTAAACAGTTTCCCTCAGTTCTACTGCAAACAGCATCGACGTAACATACGCTCCTCAATCCTGCCTTCCTTTCATCCAAATGTCCCTACGGCACTAAGCTGATAGGAGCCCAGATATACGGCCTTACACCACATATCACGTGACCCGCCTTCATGCGCTGGTATTTCCACGTGACCCAGCATTCTCCTAAGACAATGAACGTTCATCCCCTTTTACAGGGTTCGTACGCTATCACAGAAAGCTTGGCTTTTTGCAATCTGATTTACATCACATATCCTAGCCCAAAACTTAAAAACGGAACCTAACCGTCGACTCCTTTTCCCTGTGGTTAAATTAAAAAAATAATATGAGGCTCAAGGTCCATTTCACCCAACAACTCAAAAACCACTTCGGAAAAATGTCACCGACCTTACACTGAGGTAATAAACTTAAGAGCCCCTACATTATTAGCCGAAATGTCCCAAAACTGTGAATTCTACAGCAGAGTGCGGCGGTGATCCGCCTGTACCAGTTTTGACATTGGTTGTATGGTTATGTTGAGAATTGTTACATTGAAAATTTTGCAACTCCTTAGGCCGGACACTAAGATACTTATCCGCCACAAATAACCACAAACACAACTACAACCACACAAAGGCAAACACTACAACCATAAACACAATAGGCACCCCGCCCGATGTGTGCACGGCCGCTCGGTACGAACCCGGCAGCGCAGGCGAGTCCGAGCGCATCAGTCGCAAAAAAAAAATTACGACCGCAAATTGTCAAGCTGAACCGTTGCCCCACTAGCGTAAGGTAATCAACCGTCGCTAACAGGAGATTAGCGATGAATGTGAATTTTGCAGAGCAAAATGCCGAACTAGAAAATCATTGCGTCGAATCGACTTTCAAAACTTTGACTGACTTTGCGTTATGTCTGATGGCTATTTGGTCCAACTACCCAAAAAAAATTAGTAGTATTTTTCTATAAAAAGCCTAACCAAAAGAACGCAAACCCTAATTAGCTAGTAAAATGGACAGAAAACTCAAGACCTGGTACTATAGCACAATTTCAGTTGCAAATAGTGAAAACTCACCCCTCATGTTTAAACCCTAACATTTAAATTTTTCACATTCATAGACACAAAGAAAAAGGTTAAACGAAAGTCCCCTCATGAGCCATACAGTAAAAATAGTAACTCCTCCCACTTTCCTAATTAGGTTTTGGGACTTATGTATGCTATTTAATATACCCGGCATGAACGGCCTAATTAGGTTAAATACACTGGCCTAATTAGGAAGGCCCATTGATAGTAGGTGCATACCTTTTGAGCGTTGGTGGTAGTTGACGTTGCTAATTTCAATGATTTTTTTATTTTCCGGTTTAACAATTTGTGGGGTTTAAGATCCATCTTATTTTTTTCACTGTACCATATTTGGTTGTATATTACTTACGTCAATAGTGTTATCGTTTAAAATAACCGCTTTATTCGGCACTTGAGTTAGTTGAATTGCTTTTTCTCCTTCCTTCCTATGTAATACGTTTTAGGACATTGTTTTAATTGTTTAAAAGCGTTTTTGTGAATTAAGAGAGGAGTTCATTTCAATGTCTCAAATCATAGGACAGTTTTGGCATCTCTCCACTTTTGAAGTTCAAGTTGCCCCCCTTACGATTTTGGCTTTTTTTGCGTTCAATTAGGATAAACTTTGAACCTTATTTGGCACACTATTGCACACATTTTGTAAGACAGACTAGGTAAATACAAAATCATTGATAATTCTTCGTACTTTTGTAACCCAATTGGATCGATGGAAGATTTACCCAACAAAAAGTACTAGGGTACATGCATAAGATCAATATTGAGATCAATAGGATAGAAGCACGAAGGTGAAAAAACTCACAGGCTAAATTACTTTGTGAGCCTAATTAGGCAAAAGAGGAGGTAGAGATCGGACCTAATTAGGCAAGTTTCATGCACGTAATATATCCTCATTAGGCAAAAAGCTTCATATGACCTATACCCAATTTTTTTCTCAAAGTATGAGGCATTATGCGAGGCACCTCCTTACGGCCTAATTAGGCCATATCCTGCATACAAACACACATATTTCATGCACCTTTGGTTTGTTCCTTCTTGATCGCATTTTTTCGAGTGGTTGATTTACACTGTGCTACCCCATATTTCAAAAGAAGCATGAGATGATGGATGTAGGTACTCAATTGGACCCCAAAACGCGTCCTATACATACAAATAGAAGGTCAATATGGTACGTCTCTGGTCTTATATAGTATCTGCCCTTTTTTCCCGAGTTAAAATCACTCTTGTAACTGCCTTTTACTATACCTTCTTCAACCTGTCATAATCTATTATTGCCTTTTCATTTTATTCATTGCCATACCGACATCCGTTTTTAAGGTTTTTTCATGCACGGAGTGTACAAATCAACAATGAATGCCAATTACCTTTCCCAATTCATTAAATTGTCTGCATGAAACTGTATTTGCAACTATTGACTTCAACTTTAAAAATGAAAAAAATTTTATGCCCTCCCTTACCCCTTCCCCCTTCTGCTTCTAGACCTTCAAACCATCCCTATATGCCTTTTGGAAAACTATATAAACCCTACAATTCCGGCCTGTCGTTTTGTATCTTCTTTTTTTCTCTATATTCTTTTACATCTTTTTTATACCCAACTTATACCCCAATCGCTTAAAGATGGAAACTTTAAGGTAAGTGATTCACTTGAGCCAATTGTATCTTGACAATACTAACATACAGTAGAGTAAAACCTATAAACCACGGCAAGAAGCTTTGGAGAGTTCAAACTAACCAAAGCCATTTACACAACGAATCTAATACTACTAGATGCTTACAGAGTAGTCTCAAAATAACTAACGCAGCTCAAAAGTTTTCTACTAAAAAACCACAGCTAAGAAGGCCCAAGAATAAGCCTGGGATGCCAAAGGATTTCGTATTTGTGGACTTGAGTCCTGTCAAAAGCGAAGATGAGCAAAACAGTGACTCCTCTTCTACCCCATCGAGTCCTACTTTCAGTGAAAATTCTGATGCTGAATCTTTTGTGACTAACAATTCTTCCATTTCAGACATTTCCTTCGATTCCATAATAGCTGATGACAGCTTCAATGAATCTTTTGACTTTGGTTTCGATTTGCTCGATGAAAAATTGCTTGAACCATTCCAATTCCAAAACCAAGCTCCAGCGCAACAAACTCAAAACTTTGTCAATACTACCCCAACGCAAAACACAGCACCTCAGTTCGAAACCCCAGTGACACAATTACCAGAGGTGAAGAGATCCAAGTCTGTGGATTCTATCAAAAAGAAGCCATTACAGTTCAAGTCCTACTCCCCAAAGTCTAAGAAGGTGAAAAAGCCTGTGTTAAAGCACAGACATACTATTTCTGAGCCTGTGGCCAAACCAGACTTGGATTACTTTATGAGCTTGAACAACCAGATCCAAGTGGATTTAAAGAGAGACCAAGAAGAGTTATCTAACTTGTCTTCTATTTCCGATGACGAGTTTCTTCAACAGCCCTTGAATAACGACTTTAATGGTGACATTGATCAATTCTTGTTACAAAAACAAGACGAGTTCGACTTGTCTGCTTTTGTGTCTTTCTAAGCACTTTGGCTTTTAATGATTTATGACTGGTTCTACTTTCGGTTTACGGGTTTACGACTTTACTTTGGTTTTCGGTTCTTTTTCGGTGTCTTCGATGACTTCTTTTCGGCTTTTCGGTTTTTTTCGCCCATTATAATGGTTCTTTCACTGGCCTTTCGTTCGAGCTTACGCCTCGATTCTTTTGTTCGAGTTGACTCGATTCTTTTCGCCCATTTCGATGGTTTCTGACTTTTCGTGCCCTTTGGCATTTCGTCCTCATTTGAGGTTTCACCTTTCGTCCTTTTTATAAGGTTTCAAAATTTTCGTTCCATTCACTTGGATTTTGCATTTCGTCCATTATATGGTTGCATAGACTTGGCTAGGTCTTTAAATTAGCAGTAACATAGTACTATACCCCTTATGAATAAATATTTATTACTGACTTAAAAAAATTTGTGTTGTAGTAGGCCGCTGATTTTACCCCAGAGAAACTTCCTATTTAGGAATTTTAGGAAGGACACGACCCAATCATGTATCTAAGCGATACCCGAGACTTAATAAGGTAGCTAACGGCTGACCGAGAGAGAGAAAATATGGGGTAAAGACTATTTAGTCATAGACTTTCGAGGCAGGGTGCCGTACCTTTGTTTTATTTTCTTTTTCTGTATGCTAAAGGTACACCTTAATAAAAGATAGTTGCCTAATTAGGCAGTTTCCCGTTTAGGCAATATGTTGTGATCTCTTGCATGGACTTCGATTGTATACCATATAACCCTTCAAGCCAAAAGACGTTTGGCCAACTCCCGTTTGATTTTCTTGTGACCGGCCAGGATCTTATCACGAATGGCTCGGACGCTGATGTCATCATCAAAGTCGGGTGATTCTGCCTCTTCGTAATGGTATTCCTCTTGCGGTAAAGGATCTTGTGGCACCGGCTGAAGTAACTTATACTCCGGTGGCTTATATGGGTTGATCACAGGGATAAAGGTTTGCGGCTCTGCCGGCTCGATATAGTTATCTTGATCCACGGTTAACATGCATTGTTTCTGGTCAATTGTGGAGAAACTTGTGACCCTGCAGTAATTATCGTTGCCTAGAATTAGGGAATCATTAACCGGGATCTCAGACTCAAAATTGGAATAATAATATGGATCAAACGGCGAGTTCCGGCACGCTAATGTGGAGTACATTTTATTGATATCAGCCATATCCCGAATTTTTTCTCCAGCATGATGCCAGAATTCCGAATCCAATGATCTTTCCATGGGCCAGAGCTGTTCTGGATCATAAGCCTCTCTAGCAGAGTACTCAAATTCCCAAACCGGCTCTGCTCCATCATTGATGAACGTGTGGTTCAATTTTGTGTAGTAAGTAAATGAATTGATGACATCAAATGAATCAGTATCAACAGCATAGTATCTCCAGCTTGGGTTGTTTCCATTCAACGGAGTAACTGAGGGACCCACAAACACAAAGTTGACCAAGTGATCCATATCCTTCACGTCGTGGACGTAAATCAATTTGAACTGATCTTCGAGTGCATTACCGAAGAAAAGAGCGGCGATCACTTTAGGCGAAAATCGTTCGATAATCTTTTTGAACACTTTGGTTGAAACGGGGTGTCCATTGGCCGAAGGTGGCTTGCTTGCAATAATCCAAACCCGCTGCTCGTTGGTTTCACTGTCAATGAGTTCATCAATGAGGAACTGCCAGGTACCAAATGGGTCAAAGTTCAAGGTGTCGACAAACAGGTACAAATTGGACGTACTCCAAACATTTGAATTCAAAGACACAATCTTTAATCCTCTTTCTGTGACCATGGAGTAACCTACTTTGCTGTATCTGACTTGCTTAGCGGCATGATGGTTCAACCATCCCAAGTCGTGCCACATATCTGCCAAATAATCGAATTGCCACTGGTAGCTCACAGCGTTATCGAGCTGTGGCAATGGAAACTGGCCCAAAGGGAAGTTTGTTTCCAGGCCGAACGTAGGGAAGAACGGAATGGTGCACATATAGTGGGAAATATCACGGTACGCCATTGACTGTGCCCTCAAAATACCGTACCTGTCGGTATGTGGCAAGCCACCGTTGCTGATGACATCTCCTGTAAGCAAGGCGAACTCGAAATTCAAGTGGTTCTCGTGGAAATCCCTGATGATTTGAAGGGTGTTGTTCACTAGTAACTCGGGTGAATTACATGCATAACTTCCAAACTCGTGACTGGGCAACCACACCGGAGTGAAGTCTTTGTACTGGTCAACAAACAGGCCCTTCCTGAAGTGGCCAGTCTCGTAGCTGCTGTCGTAAAATGACATCTTGAAGTGAGAATCAAACAAAGCAGTATACTCGTAGTCAGCAGGAGGCTCCTGTTTGTTGTAACTATGGGGCGAGCAACAAACTACTTGGGAGCAGTTAGATTCCGCTGCCAAGGTATAGTCTGCCTGCAATGCAATATCACTCAAATGTAACACGTTAAAGGACTCCCCCAGAGCTTTTGGTGGGTCGTACAACCTAGGCTTGGGTGGCCACAATTGACTTAAACTAATCTCTGGCAATTCAGGCAATACATGGCATTTTTCGTCATGATAATAGCAGAACAAGTCTCCATCTAACCCTTCAGGGTCCATCCACTGTACCATCCTGGTAAAGTCGCCTCCCAATGAGCTATACTCCTCAGATGGGTATCCAAAATTCATCCGACAACCAGTGTCGTCAAATCCTTCATTTTTACACCAAGTAGTGAACACTTCAGGCACCAAGTCCGACCGGGTCAATGCAAGCATCTTTCCAACTTGCAATCTCATTTTACACGAAACACACTCATCCAAATCGGTTGCCGCCATTATATTGTGAAGCTGGTCAACAGCTTGTGCTACAATAACTTCATCAGTCAAATAAGACGATGCTGGTGGTAAGGGCAGTTTCATCACAGAGCCCAATCCGTAGTATACCATTTTAGCAGTACAGAAAGCACTAAAAAATGGTAAGATTAACATTTTCAGTTAGTTGTAGAAAAAACAATTATTTAGGGGGAATACAAAATACTTATACTCTGGGCTATGTATCACATCAAGTTGTACGTTACCCGGACGCCACTAAAAATATGGTATACGCACGCCATTAGTTTGCAGTGGCAGATTCTACCGCGAGGCAGTTTCTTTTTTTTGTGCGATTTTGCAGCAATCACCGTCGTGGTAAATATTGATGACAAACAAAAGAAATTTTTCTCATCATAAAAAAAACAATATTTAAATTTCAAATCACACATACATTTAATCTACAGCATGGGTTGGTTTTGGGCAGATAGAACACCAAGAACCGTACTTCCAACGACAAACGCCCCATCTTCAGGGTCGGGGTGTCCTATAGATCACAGCAAATTCGCTCTGGACGGTAAATGTCCCGTTAATTACGGCGGGAACGGATCGTCTACTGCCGAACTAGCTTCTAATATATTGAACCCTATGAACAACATGCCGGTTGATATCAGCACGCAAATGGCTCCAGGACAAACTATCAAGTTGCCTACCGAGAGAACTATCTCGAGTATTCCAAAAGGAGAGGCAGCCGACGAAGGGTTGTGGGAGTATCCTTCGCCTCAACAAATGTTGAACGCTATGGTCAGAAAAGGTAAAGGACAGGGAATTGATGAGCTGGCAGTGGAGTCAATGGTGGAGATCCATAACTTCTTGAATGAAGGAGCATGGCAGCAGATTTTGGAATGGGAAGCTCCTCATACTAAAGAAACCAAAGTGGAACCAAGATTATTGAAATTTACAGGAAGACCACATGATTTGTCTCCTAGAGCACAGACGTATTTGTGGTTGAGTAAGATATTCCCCAATACGTTCAATGGACAGCCACCGTTCGATAGACACGACTGGACGGTGTTGAGAGGTACAGGCCAGCCAAAACCTAATAACTGGAGACAGATTAGGTATGTGATAGACTACTATGGTGCCCCAGATGACGAGGAGACGGGAATGCCTAGTTTCGTGTTAGATACTAGACCAGCTTTGGATTCTCCTGTCAATGCTTATGATAGACTTGTGCGTTGGGGTGGTCCACTTTGGAAACGGGCCATGGGTGATTTTAGTGATGAGCAATGATACGGCCTGGTTTCCCTTGTATATAGCATGGCATGTGGTTGCACCTTATTTATAGTGAATGGTACATTTAATGGTTATTTTGGTACGGGTAATCTGAAGAGAGTTGGTGTTCAAGTTGAAGATTGCAAAATAGTAGACAGGGCGTGTCCCCACCAAATTAGTATGGTCCTTGAATATCACGATAAGACCATAAGAACAGCTGGAACTTGGTCCCCAAACTCCGAACAGCACATATAGTCAACTATTGTGGTCAATCTCTTGAAATACTGCTTTAAGTTGCCTTTTACAAGGACCTTTTGAACCTACCCAAACGGTGCGCACACGACAAGTCTTCCCTTTATAACTGTGTAGCAGCACCAAAAAAAATTTTCAAAAACTAAAACTAGTCTTTTAGTGTTCGCTTCATTTATTATTGGAATACTTGTCCTAAGAGCTTATATATGATGATAATGAGTCCAGTAAGAGACTCTATTTACATAACCCAGCTCAATTGATTATCTGTTTAATGAGAAGAAAAAAATATCTGATTTAAGTTCTTTGGGTATGTAGTCCAATAAGGAATGAAGGGCATTAAGTAGTAGTGTTTTTATATGACAACCTTTATAAAGCCGTAAAATATTAGTAGCATACAAAAACTTGTCTCCTTATAATCTCTGACCATGCTTCATACCTTCTTTCCTCTATTCAAGTCATCTAATATATGCCTCTTTCTACCCACTCTGACAGTTCAAAAAATATGCTCACCAAATCGAAAAATTTTTCAACCCCAAAACTCTTCTATGCTTCCTGCCAGACAATTAAGGGGCCTTTTACAAGGGGTTAGAGCCCCTGTAAGACGTGCCACTGTGTTCGGCGCATACAGGTTCAACTCCACCATTGCCACCAACGTCAACGGGGCAACAGCCAGTCAACCTGCAGCTCAGAATGAAGCCCAACCACCAAAAGAAGCAGCTCCAAACACCGACAAGCCAAGGTACCATATCAACTCCAAATTGAGAGAAATCAAGAAGCAGACCCAAGAGACCATTGAGGGATCCAGTGACTTGGCCGAGTGTAAAGAAATCTTTGAGGAAGCCCTTACCTACTTAAGACAGATCGAGCACACTGAAAACATTCCTTCTAAAGACATCTATTTCCAGTTCCAACAACTGTCTTTTTTGCTTCTTTCCAAGATGATCGATTCCGATGCCACACCTGAAGAGCTTGCTTCTTTCTTGGACAAGTTAATCGAGTTCAAAGTGGTGCACATTGCCAATTTCATGCAAGTGATGAAGAATAACATTACCACTGGCAACTATGCTGCTAATTTCCATGTGTGGGTCCAGGCATTGGAAACCTTACAGCAGCCTGAAATGAAGAACTTGATGTTCTGGAAATTCAAGTTCTATACCGACCTCTTCCCATTTCTCGGAACAAATGTGCTTTCTGATCTCGTGTACTTCTCCTACTACCAAGCTGCCCAAGCTGGCCAGGTCCAGTACCGTCAGCAGGACGTTTTGGCATTGCTTAACATCAAGCAGTTGCGGAGAGACGATTGGGTGGCCTCTAGCTTGAAAGAAATTGGGATCACCGAAGGAGTGGCTGAATTTAGGCAATTTGTGTTCCAACACGCCAAAGAACAGCTCACTCAGAACCCTAATACTCCTGAGTTCTGGAAGCATCTTGACGTTTTGACTGAAAGAAAGAGCTCCAGACAGGTGGTGGGTCTTTACCAAGAATTTATTGCCAAAAAGACACATTTAAGCATGGACACCATCTACAGGTTCATGTCGAGTTTTTATGCGTTGAGAAACTTCAACATGGTGTACCAGATCTTTGGCCAGATCACCAGCCATCAAGTTAAGCCCACTGAGCCTATCTGGGGGCTTATTTTGAGAACCATAGCTCATTCTGAAACCGTCAAGGATTACACCGACGAACAAAAGAAGGCCACCAGTGCCCAGATCGACCAATTGGTAGAGACCATGAAGCAACAAGGGCTCAAGTTTAATGCCAAAACCGTGTCTACCATCATTTCAGCCTATGCCAATTTGAACAATTTCAACCGGGTGGATCAATATTTCGATGAATATGACGGAAAGGTGCCCATCATCGACTCCACCAAGAACAACTACCTTAGTGGATTGATCTTGAACGGGTACGTCAAGGAAGCAGAACAGAAATTCTTGGAGTACATGAGAAAAGACGATACTTATAAACCTTCAGTGATGGTTATGAACAATATGTTGAACCATTATGCCAAAACCCAGAACATGGAAGCCGTCAAAGGGATCATTGCGTTCATGAACAAAAACGCCATTGCCGAAGATATAGCCACCGTGACGATTCTTACTGACTTGTTCTTCAAAGTGAGCTTGGAAAAGGGAGTTACTCCTGATTTTGACCTGGTGGTGTCACTTTTTGCAACCAATAATATCAAATACGACGAACCTACCATGTCTGTGTTGATTGACGGGTTGGTTAAAAGTCATAACATCGTGGGTGCAAGGGTGTTGTTCAAGAACTATATCAACAGCAACAAGAAATTATCACCAGAAATTTTGACCACTATGCTTAAGGGAGAATTGAACTCTGGTGCGGTGGAAACGGCTGAACATATTTTCAACACTCAATTATTGAAAGTGGCCAATACCACCCGGGTTTGGAACATGATGATCAACTCTCTCTTGGGTAAGGATGAAAACTTGGCTGTGAAATACTATGTGAGAATGAAAGCAGAACCATCCAAGTCTTCTCAACCTAATTTCTACACTTACTACTTTTTGTTAAGTCATTTTGACAGAAGAAACAAAAAGGAAGTGGTCCAAAAAATTTTGGACGATTTGGATGCTGCCAAATTGTCTGATTTGGGACTGGAAATTCCTAAGTTGTTACGTCTGCTTGGCAGCAAATATAACATTTCAGCCGGCTTAAGACTGCAAATATAGCCGTGTTGCACTTACTTGTACATATAAATAAAATACATAGAATGCGAACTAATCTTTTTAGCACGATAGTATTGAAGGACGCAGGAAATAGGTCTTAAACACAAACAGAACAACCACAAATAGAAACAAACACAAACTGACACGAACAGAAACAAACATAAACTGACACGAACAGAAACAAACACAATCAAACACAAACACAAATTACTTCATGCTGCCTGAAGACAAGTACAAGCTCCCATCAGATCTTCTATTCTTCAACTACCATGAGTTTCTTACCAACGACTACAAGCCAGCAGACCACACGATAGATCCCCGCCAACAGGCCGTCGTGGTCAACCATTTCCCCAACGTGTACGTCGGCATCGAATCCCCAGAGTTCAAGACTACACGTATCGTACGAATACCTCGAGTGTTTGACACCATTGAGTATCCTGATCTAATCCCCCAGTTCTCCACCTACTGGCCCGGGCTGGAACCGTCTGCCATAGTAAAGCAAGGGGAGGCCCAGTTCACCGTGGCGGGATACTGGCAGGCGCATGCGTTTGGTGCTAGTTCCCTAACACCACTTACAGGTGTGGTTGACCCAGCAGAGTTGGCTCAAATCGTCCACACAATCAACAGCTACATCTACACAGCATACGACCCTGCCGGTTTCTGGAACGCAGTGGACGCTGTGCTTGACATTTTCACGGGCTCCCTTTACTCCTTGGTGGTTAATAAGCACCTCCATTCCAAGAAAGCCATAAGAGATTTAGAGCACTACATTGACGAGGTGAATGCGAAACATAGGGACAAGTTTGAGATTATTTACCCCAGAAGGACGGGGTTTCTTTCGCTCGACATCCAGGTCAAGGCGCCGTAAGACTACTGACAATGTTTGGGCGTTCCCAGTGTCCCAGAATACTATTTTTATGGCCCTTCAAAATCACGTCTTTCTGATAATGTCTGTGGATTCGCAACCTTCCTCATCTCAAAAAAAAGTTGATGAACTTGAAACCACTATCGACACTTACGAGAATGAACGGAGTATTCGCTGTGGAAAAGCCCTCTGGGGCCTCATCCACCAAAATCGTTTCAGACTTGCAACACATTTTTACCCATTCCCAAGTTTTCGCCGCTGATTTACACGAAATGAGGCAGAAAGTGGTGCAAAATTTAAGCACTGATAAATCATGGTCCAAAGAGCGGATCAACAAAAAAGCCAATAAGTTGAAGATCAAAATCGGCCATGGTGGTACATTGGACCCTATGGCAAGCGGAGTGTTGGTAATTGGGGTTGGCTCGGGTACTAAGAAGTTACAGTACTATTTGGGAGAGTGCAATAAAGTGTATGAGACAAAAGCCTTACTTGGAATTTCCACTACCACTGGGGACGCTGAAGGAGAAATATTGACCAAAAACGAGTTTCTGCATATCGACAAGGCTTTGGTGGAGTCTACAGTGGAGAAATTCATTGGAGATATCAAGCAAACACCACCTATTTTTCTGGCATTGAAAATGAATGGTAAACCATTATATGACTACGCTAGAGAGGGAAAACCCTTGCCGTTCCCAATTAAGACCAGGGATATCAAAATAGCTGACATCAGGGTGCACAAAGAAGACTTATTGACTACTGACCACGAATTCGAGACGCTAAAGTCACAGTTGGACGAGAATGGGCAACCAAAGGAGAACTTATTGTTTAATAACCCTACTCTCAACGACTCGCCGCTTTATTTCTCCAAGCAGTACTTGGAAAAGACTCCAGAAGCCCAAGAGCCAATCAAACCCAAGCTCACCACCGAGGAGTTGCCTTCAAAGTTGCCATTGGTGCATTTCACCTGCGATGTGGGGTCTGGAACTTACATTAGAAGTCTTATCAGTGATATTGGAAAATCCATGGGAAGTTCTGCCTATATGGTCGAGCTTATACGGTCCAAACAAAGCGACTGGCTTCTTGGGGTTAACACGTTCAAAATGAGTGATTTTGAGCTTCCGGAAGACGCTTGGGCCCCGGTGTTGAAGCAAGTGTTTGAAAACGGCAGCGACACCAAGGTTTCTGAGATTATGGAGAAGAAACGTCAAGAGTACAAGGAAAATGATACTACGAAGGACACAGAAACACACAAGAAAGAGAAAGAAAACGAAGAAGCCAACGCAAAAGCCACCGAAGAAGATACTCGTGGAGTCAAGCGGTCTATAGAAGAAGTAGTCTAATGCAAAATAATGAGATGCGATCAAAAATAATTTCTCTCACCATACTTTCTTACATAATCGTAAATGGGGTCTACATTCAGGGCTTTACACACCTCGTGTCGCCGTCTACAGACGCTGTTCAAGACCACTATCAACACCCTTACACCGGCCGTGCAAATTCCCACATTTCCCGCAAAACTGGTGGTTCTTTTGTCCACAGTCTCCAACTTGCCATCAATCACAAAACAAGCAATCAACCTTTATGAAAACCACAATTTGCAAGTGGTTGTGGCCGGAGTAGACACTGTGAAGGGCCACTGGAATGGAGTGGCAGAATTCTGGTCGGACGAGCACTTGGAAGTGGACGGAACGCCGTTTGAAGAGTCACAAATGCATAACAAGAACTGGAAACCCATAGAGTCCCAATTATCGTTTGAATTTGGCAAGGAGTTCCAAAATAAGGTGTCCATGCCGCTTGCCAACTCCATATTCTCCACGGGAAACCTTGTGATGTGTTTCCAGCTCCACAAAGACCATGCTTTGCACGATCAACTACTCAAAACAGTGACTGTCAAATTGCCTGGAATAACACAGTTCAGTACACAGATCGAAGATAGATGGACGCCGTTGTTTGACGACGACGACACAAACGTCAAGAGAATAACGAACTTCAAAGGGAATTTGGTCAAAAAGATCAATAATAGCTCGGCTGCCAAATATTTAGAGCAAAATGACCGATTGATGAGCCTCAAGTCCAAAGAAACTGAAGTTTATGTCAAACTCACAGGTGAAAAAGTCAACAGGTACCAAGTGATAGCAGGAGGCGGTGGCTGGGGTGCTAAAGCCGACACTATAGTGATCAGCCCCGACGCCAAAATTGCAAAAAACGACATTATTCAATTTTTCATGCTTGCACCTGATGACAAAGCCAAGCCGTTTACGGTGCATGACTTCAATGGTTTGGAAATAGAGTGTTCTCTTCCACAGACAAGTTACCAGGGCGACAGTGGGGAAACTACGGAGTTTGGGAGTTTTAGTTTCGGTAGCGAGTTGGGGTTTGTGTTAAATGGCACAAATCATAAAAGTGCTGGGGAAGTTGCAAGATTCGAAGTGTCTAGATGAATGTGTCTAGATGAATGTGTCTAAATGAACGTGTCTACTTGAACGTGTCTACTTGAACGTGTCTGGATAAAAGTGTCTAGATAATAAATGTACATAGTTTAACTGTAAATACTCTATATAATACATGCAGAAGTGAAAATGCTAGATGAATATCATAATTGAACAAACGGTGACTTCAATCAAGATCAAAGTGAATCCAAGACCTAACACGAAAAGATGCAGGAGATTGATCCTGGAGTACCGTTTTAGAATCAAATTGAATGAAAGCAGGGAACTGATCCCGGCAATGACAATGCCCATAATCAACACAAGCAAAAGCCATGGGTTGTCAAAAAGTGTAAATTGGTTAGAATGCTGCAACTTGAGAATGCTGCAAAGAATACCAAGCTCCACACTCGATATGAACACTGAGGTGGCACTCAACATCAAGTAGAAGAATGAAAGAATCTTGTCATGCTCGTAGTAGTACTGTTCCACAGTCTCGTAGCAGTCTGAAGTGGTATTATCACTAATAGACTTGTAGTCGTGGTGGCCCTGCTGAGCTTCCAATATTGGCTGGCGAATCAAATTACTAGAAGCAGTCTCTTTATTGAGTCTTGTCTTCAAGTTGAGTAAGTTCATCACAAACGGACTAAGGTTTGCAGACTCAGATCTGGAAGAATGAGTAAACTTGGACTTGCTTTCGAGGTCTTCATTCCAAAAGAGCTTCAAACTCTCGTTATCTTCATGCTCTATGAACTCGTCCACTTCGTCGTTATAACCTCTGTCAAAAATAGAGAGATTGAACGAAGACATTGACTGGATCGAGTTATTCTTCATCAAATGAGGACGATAAAGTTGTTTGCTTGACGGCTTGTACCTCTTAGCGATTTCGTCTTTCAATAACTGCTTCTCCTGTTCTCTCCTGATCACATCTTGCTGAACCAAGTCGCTCAACGACATTTGGCTCTTGACAATTTTGTTGGAGTTATCTTTCATAATCCCTAAATCGACGTTCAAGTCGTTATTAAATTTTTCAATGCTTTCAAAGTTCTTGAACAAGTTCAACTTTAAAATATGGGAGAAATGGTTGATAACATCGTCCGGAATTTCATTATGGTAGCATGACAAAAGGTACTGGTACATATCGAAATCTTTGACCAAATTAATGGAATTATCATTCTTGATCAATTTCTGGATCTTTGTAGGTAATTTGTTCAACAAATTATTGGAAAACTTATTAATGAGCTGGTTATCGTCTTTGATCTCCGTCAAAAGGTTTTGTTGGAAATTAAGTAAATTTGGATCGTTGGAAAATAACTCCAACGTGTTAAATGGGAACTTATCCAACCCGTCAGTATCTTGAAAGTCAAAATTAGTGGTGTTGATATGCTGTGGACTGTCAGTGGTGAAAAGATCGTAATTCAATGCCAATAAGTAGTTTTCCGTTACCGGCACCACTGGGGCGCCATTATCTTCGTCTTCACCAGGCTCCGGCAGGCTCCCCCGGCGTCTATTGCTGTAATATCTCAAAGACTTGAAGTATAACTTTCCCATGGGAGTAAGTTTGTTCCCCAATACTGAATCTACCGTCAATTTGGTCAAAGAGTCGACCGGATTATTGGCAAAATACAGCAGAAGCTGGTTTTCATGGTCTGTGTCCGACTGGTCAGCCGTGTACTTGATCAACAAGTCCATAATATTGTTAGGTAAGCGGCAGTAGCTGAACTTCCTGAGTCCACCAATATGGCTAATTAACAATGAAGTATCGGAGTCTAGCTCAGATAACACATAAGAAGGCTGGTTTTTCAAACTATTGGAATTCTGTAAGAAAATGACGGAGTTGACTGACGCCTTTGTGTTCAAGTTCTTGAAATTAAGGTAGATGTTGAGTTTCAATAATACTTCATTGAAGTTATTGGAGTCATCGGGGAGTAAAAATGATAACTTGAAATTCTTCTTCAAGTAGATCAAAAAATCAAACTCACAATTGGAGTTAATGTCCATACAGTTGTGGTCAATGGGAGACTTTGGAGACGTCGATACACTACCTCTTTCGTCGACTTTGAGTTTTGTAATTTCAAACCGGATAAGATTGATCAAGTTAGTCAATTTGATAGTTAAACTGATCAAACTAAAGTTGACAAACGAGCTCTTGTCCCTGTTCAAGTACAACTTAAGGGTCATTATGAACCTCATGCAAACCGTCTCGTTGCCAAACTTCTTATTGAACTTCTTGAATATTTTTTTGACTGCTATCTTCTGTAATAAGATGAACTTATTCAATTTGCGTAGTATTATAGATAACTCCACAAGTTTCGATACCAAAATATCTAATTTGATGGCTTTCATGTCATTATTCATTTCTGAGTCGGCTAAGATCACGTCAGACTGGTTGGAATAGTATTGAAACGTCTTGTGACACTCATTGTACTTGCTTTTGATAAAAAGGTTAATTTTGTCAAACTGATCAATAAATTGCAATTTTAAGTCTTCAAGACTAGCCTCGTCTCGTACAACAAGCTTGATTTGACTTTTTAACCCGTTGTAGTCCAAACAATGACTCTTCCATTCGGGAACAGATAGCTCTAAGATCTTTTTACCAAACTTCATAGAGCATTAAAAGGAACGTGGGTTATTATGCGAAGGAAAAAGAACAAAATTTAACGAGGGTTATAATGAAATTTTGGAGGCCCCTTGGGTAGGCTTAGAATGTAGGGGTTAAAAAAGATAAAAGGATCTGAAGTTTGTAAAAATTAAAACAGGGATCTAAGGCTGGTTAAGTATTTTTGATCATGAGATGAAATTTTCATACATGAAACTAAATACAAAGGATGCATTTAACAAAAGAAAAAAAATTCTCCCATAGCCTTTTGACTTGCATTCTTGTCCTTTGTTTAAACTGTGAAAAAATTAAAGTAAAAGAAAATAGTCCCGAAATGGAACTCAATATACAAGTGGAAATGGAAAGTGCGTATAATCAACCAAATTAGTTAGTAACTCGTGTGAGTAGTTTCTGGCTTGGGATTTACGAGCCCTCCTAGTTATGTTTTGATTCGCCAAGTGGCTTGACTCTTTCGGGCCTACTATGCGATTACATAAAAAATTTTCAGTTATTAAATACAATCTGAGTTATGCAGTTTTTATGTGATGTGCGTTGACAACGGCTCGTTAAACTTTTGGTATTGTAACCAGGTTTATACTCAGCGGTAATGTAACTGGTTTTACGCCCTTCACTGCTGGCATAACTCCGTGTAAAAGTCTTTTGTTTCGGGGGTCCTTACACCAGCGTTTGGGAGCCAGCACGGGCTTTCTCGTACTACTACACCATTCGGACTAATTAGATGCATCGCTGCTTTCTTGTCGGGTTACGCAGCCCTGGTATGAAAAAGTAAGTGGATTTATTTTCGGCGTATAGTTGCCAAATCGGCCTACCGATTGTATGGGATGAGCTCGAGACGGACGGAGTTGTAGAATGGTTTCAGTTCTCTATTCTAGTGATAATAATTCTAAATTCTAACATAAATACTAATTTGTTGTAACTCTGACGTCTAGTTCTAGCTGTTTCTAATTCTTCTAGTTCTTCTAGTTCTTCTAGTTCTTCCACTTCTTCTAGCACTTCTAGTTCTTTTAGTTCTTCTAGCTCTTAGTCTCTACTCGTTTCGCTCTTCTAGCTCTTAGCCCGGTCACTCATTCGTTGTCCTTTCTGGTCCCCTTCACAAACACAGGAATCATACCCCCAGTTCCAATAACAAAAGGTCTGTGGTTCAACACCAACAACTGCGATCTGATAGTTCCTGAATGACTGGTAATGCTAATGACTGAGTCCTTATAGTTGTCGAAGATGTACTGGAACGACCTGTTGACCCGGATAGACTGCTCTTCAATCGTCTCTCTGTAATCGTCTTTGAAGTACACATCTTCCTCTTCAAACCCATCTTCAATAACGAATCCCAATTTTTCGTACTTGCCGGCTATCACACTTCTAGTAGACCTCTTATCGCAGGTATGAACACCCATAGTCTCTCTGAAATCTTCTTTGATCAAAGGCTTCACCTCTTCAAACTTGATGTATGGCTTCCACGTGTTGATAAGCGTGTCCACACTTCTTCTGAACGGAGAACTAAACCATTGTCCTGGCAATCTAATACCTTTTTGCAACTGTTGGCCCCAAACATAGCAATTATCTTTAGCCTGGCTAATCCCCAACTCTGTCAACTCCGGGTCTGGCCCCCACACGATTTCTCCATCACCGTTGGTCTTAGACCATTTTTCTTCCCACTCTTTTTGACCATATTTTATATTAGCCAAATTGTGGAACCCTTGTCCATGTCTGGCCAAAAAGAACACTTTGTATTGTTCGTTTTCAGCTGCTGAAGCGTTCAATTTGTCCAAGTCTGCAAAGAGTTCGTCCCAGCTTTTCTGGCGACCAAAATCTTCCTTCAAGTAGTCGAACAGGAACTCATCGGTGGCAGAATCTGACTGTTTGAAGTACTCAGGCACGATTTCGAACTTCCACACATGGGGCAACGTTTTTTCAAATTGTTCTAGCTTATCAAGGTATTTTTGCTTGCTGTCAAAATCTAACGTACCGGCAAAACTGTCGTATCTATCAGGCACACTCATTTTGGCAATTATAATGGGTTCTAGACGTGGTCTGCTGGAGAAGGTATAATTTGAAATATTAATAATTTCGCCCGGCTACGTAACACGCTTTTTCGCACACTTGCGGCCACACTCGTGCCCCACCAGTGCCGTAATTTTTCGTCAATGTTATAAAGCCTGAATTGGCGGTTTTTGCAGTAACAACTTCCCAAAGTACCTGTTTCCAGACTTCTTCAACGTATGGGTTTCCACAGACTGAATATATTAACAAAACAGATCTTTTCAAATCACACCCTTGCACCCATACATAACAATATTTGTTACAGCGTCGTGCCCCAGTCATTTCCTCGCCCTGTCGGCGACGAAAAATTCAACAATCCTTATTAAAAACACATTTCAATCAGCAAATAACAAAAGAGATGGACAACTTCGAAGACGATTTGTATCCATTAGCATTGCTAATGGACGAGTTGAAGCACGACGACGTGGCCAATCGTGTTCAGGCCATGGAAAAAGTCGATACAATTGCCATTGCATTAGGTCCAGAAAGAACAGTTAACGAATTATTGCCATTTTTAAATGACGTAGCACAAGATGATGAAGAAGAGGTATTTGCTGTATTAGCAACCAAATTAGGTGACTTTATACCTTTGATTGGTGGACATAAGAACTGTGAGCCTTTGATCCAGGTTTTATTACATTTAGCACCAATTGAAGAACCAATTGTTAGAGATAAAGCTATCAATTCTTTGAATAAAATTAGTTTAGAATTGACTAATGAAGAATTGATTAAAATCTATTTACCAATCATCAAAGAGTTAAGTGATGGTGATTGGTTTGCTAAGAAAACTGCTAGTTGTGGCTTATATAAGCTGGTTATAACTAAAGTTGATGCTCCTACAAGATTGGATTTATTAAATTTATACTTGAAATTAATCGTTGACGATGGTCCAATGGTTAGAAGGGGTGCTGCCACTAATTTACCAACTATTATCAACCAATTAACTGAGTTCACTAAGACTAACAATGGATCAGATAAAGTCAATAATAAAGATTGGGAAGTCATCAGTCAAATGTTTCAAAGTTTAATCAATGATGATCAAGATTCGGTTAAGTTTTTGAGTATCGATGTTTTGATTGCCATATTGGAATATTTCCAACAAATCAACGATCAAAGTTACAACTCAGACTTCTTGATCAATTCTTTGAAATTAATAAGTGATGAAAGTTGGAGAGTAAGGTACACAGCTGCTGACAGATTTAACAAAATTGCTAAGAATTTCGTTAACAAAGAAGATGACTTGGCTAAATTAGTCGATCCTTTCATTTCTTTAATGAAAGATAACGAAGGTGAAGTTAGAAAGGCTATTGCCAAACAACTTCCTGATTTTTGTAAGTTGTTGAACAACTTTGAAAATTTGAAACCAGTCATTATAAACAGAATATTACCTGTGATCAATGAATTAAGTCAAGACCCACAAGAAAATGTCAGAAGTTCCTTGGCTTTAAACATCACTGAATTATCTTCGATATTAACCAATCAACTTACTATCGATAAATTGTTGCCTATATTCCTTAACATGTTAAAAGATGAGTTCCCCGACGTTAGGTTAAACATCATTTCTAACTTATCAATTGTCAATGAAACTATTGGTATAAACCTTTTAACCACCAACTTATTACCTGCCATAACTGAATTAGCACAAGATGGTAAATGGAGAGTCAGGTTGGCTATCATAGAATATATTCCAAAATTGGCCAATCAATTAGGTGAAGAATTTTTCAACAAAGAATTATTAACATTATGTTTATCATGGTTATGGGATTCAGTTTATGCCATCAGAGAAGCATCTGTTAAGAATTTAAGACAAATTTCCGAAATTTTTGGAGCTGATTGGGCCGATAAACATGTTATTGATAAATTATTGGCAATCAAAAATAATTCAACCATCAATAACGATAATAATGATGATACAATTCATGATGATAATGACGACAGTTCTGAAATTGATTTCAAAAACTTTATCATAAGAATAACTTGTGTGTTTACTATAACTGAATTAATTCCAGTTTTAAGTCCTACAATTTTAGTTGATAAAGTTTTACCATTCTTAAATGATTTAGTTACTGATAAGGTACCAAATATCAGATTCAATTTGGCTTTAAGTTACCTTAAAGTTGCAGAAACTTTACATGAAAAGGAAGGTAAATCTGATGACATTATTAAAAACCATATTTTGAAGAACTTAGAGGTTTTATCAAAGGATCCAGATACTGATGTCAGATTCTTTGCTACAAAATCCATAAATTCCATTAATGAACTTGCTTAGGTAGTATATTATATATATATATATCTGGACCGACTAAAGTGTAAACCTGAAAGTGCTGAATCTGCTAGTGGACTAAGGATGACCGGAATAAGGAATACCGAACATCAAATCAACTATTTTTTGGGGTTTCTGACTCAAGTCTAATCCTAATGCTATGTACGTTTCTCATCAAATCATCTAATTCTTGTTATTTTCAGCCAATTTATCGAAATCAAAATCGAATGAGCTTCCACACCCACACGATGATGTGGTGTAAGGAGAATCGACGATTTTGAACTGGCTACCAATCAATTCCTTAGTATAGTCAAGTTTGGAATCTTGAAGAATCTGTAGTGAGCTTTCGTCTATCACTATCTGTGCCACTTGATCCCCCATTCTCTTAAACACCAATAATTCTGGATTCTGCTTCAATTCTTCTGGAACAGTGGTCAATTTGATATCGTACTGGAACCCATGACATCCTCCACTTTCAACTTTGATCAACAACGCCGAATCCGGGTCCTTGTCTGATTCTGCTATGCTATTGAGTTTTTCCATGGCTCTATCTGTTATACCGATTTTAAGGTTGGTTTTACCATGTATAAGTTTTGTTTTGCCAAACTCGTCTGCTGGCGCTTTGAATGTCGATGCTTTGAGCGTACGTGGCTGTACTGAACTCAACAATCGGCTCGGCGTATGTATGTATCTGACAGGGAGACTTCTGTGGGCAGGACGTAACAGCCTTATGGCATTTATAAGCGTAGTTTGTGGTCTTGATCTTATTAGCTGGGACAACATTACTAATAGTTATATTTTATTTTTTTATGTTATTGCGAAAATGATGATGCTTATATCTGAAGTCTGTGAAAGGTCAGAAAAAAAAGTCGTGCTCTGACCAAACTATTGGGGTTAAGTCTAGCGTAAAGGTACAAGGTTAAAAAGAAAGAACTTTTATTCTAAGAAAAACACGATAGGTATAAATAGTTCAGACGAACTCAGACACAGTGAGTAGTTCCGTCCTTGTGGGTGTGACAATCTTTGGAAGAGTCAGAAGTAGATTCAGCCTCTGCGGAAGAGGAGGTCTTAGATGACTTCTTAGTGGCAGAAGACTTTTCGGAAGTGGAGGTCTTAGTAGCAGATTCGGAGTGAGAATGGTCGTCTTCATCTTCTTCTTCTGGTGCCTTACCAGTGCAACCCTTGCCAGGAATAGTGATATCATAAGCGTAAACGTCGAGCGCATAGTATCTTAAAGTTTGGGAGTTTCTAACAGCAATAGCAGGCTCCTTCTTAGCTAACTCAATAACGTCGTTGTAAGTCTCAGTAACCTCTTCAATGAATCCTTGACCCATACCGGTGTGCCAGAATCTGTGTAACATGTCGGCTGCAAAAACTCTTGCGGAAGAGTCTCCTGCGACAGTATTACCAAAAGCGCACATTTGGTGCAAGTAAAGTCTGCTGGTGTAAGAAATTGGGCAGATGGAGGTGTGGTTGTCTAACTTTTCGTCAAAGGCACCAACCCAGTAGCCAGCCCAACCATCCTGGCTACACTTGTCTTCAGGATCGTCACATCTGAACACGTAAGAACTGTGGTCTCCATTGGACACCATATCGTACCAGCCGATGACTTCAGCAGTGGAAGAGTTACCGAAGTACTTCTTGAAGAACTTAGAAGTAGTACCGAATCTGATGGTGTGCTCTTTGGCGTGGTTGGCCAAGATTTTGGCTTCGTTAATGGCCATCTTAAGCTGGTTCTTCTCGGTGGTGTTACAGGACTTGTGGATGGTGAAGTCGCCGAAAGGTTCAGCATCCCATTTGTAGACCTCTTTGGTAGCAGAGGCCTTAGCGGAAGATGAGACGGTCTTGGAGGCTTCGTCTTTGGAGCCTGAAGCTGGAGCAGCGAGAGCTAATGGCAACAAGAAAAGTAAAGAACTGAATTTCATAATTGAAGGATGATGATGAATAAAAGAAAACTATACTCCAACAGGGAAGAATTGTCCCCTATTTATACTCCCACTTATGGCCGGTGTTCATCTTATTGTAATGCCGTACTTTAAACGCCCCACCTCCATGAATTACTTGGCTGTTTCTTTGACTCGTTGTTTCAGTTTTGCTAAGCCAATAATTTTCAACCGTTGCTGCAAATGGCACGGCACACGACAAAAATTGTGTGCGGCGCACGCTCCAAAACCTACAAGGTTATATTATCACCAAGTTACAATACTAATTGCAACGGTTTATTCGCCAGACAAACGACAAGAAAAAAAGGTCTTTGGTGTTCGTAAACCAAACCATGCAACATAAATGGGCCGAAGCCCAATAAATTTCCTGTTTGGGCCTTAATTGGTAGTATTAGGCTACTCAACGGTGAAAAATCATAAATTCTATAACTGCAAAGGTTGACATATTTAGACCAGAAAAAATCCTTGGCTTTTTCTTTTGAAGGATCGGGAATCTGAGATGGGACATGTTACGGAAAGATCTGGAAACATCCAAACATTTATTTGATCATATGAACTTAGTAAGTATGTGGGTAATGTTGGTCAACAAACATTGGCAAGAAAGTGATAATGGTTATAACGTTTTTTTGGGTTCAAACACAATTTCCACTAAAAAACTTATTGGGTATTGTCGTTGTTAATTCTCCAAGAAGGTAACAAGTCCAAATAAGCCCAGTTGGATTTAGGACCTTCCATACCCCAAGAAATGTACCTCCAGTGCCAGAAACATCCAACAACGGCCCCGAAAAATGAAGAGTAGATGAAAACGTAAAGCAAATTGTGTAATCTGTTGTTGGACTTTCTTAATGGGGTAGTGAAATGTTCAATTTCAAAGCACAAGACCATCATAGCGAAGTATAATGCTGGTAAGTAATGGTGGACATAAGTGACTCTTCCCATGACCACGAATGGCATGAAATGTAAACCCCAGCCGAACATTGGGTAAATTCCACCCATCACAAAAAGTTTCAATTTTCTGTCGTTTCCTTCAAAATCGTTGATTTGTCTTTGCCATCTTGCAAGGTAGTATAACACCATAAACGCAAACACAATAACACCAACACTGGAAGTCCAGGTGGTGGCAGGACTACCAACTAAGAAGTATTTCACCTTGTCATTTGCCCAAGAGCATAATCTGATACCAGCATGTAAGGTAGGCCATTCCCAAGCAGAAGAGGCCAAGTCATCTTGCTTGTCGCTGTCAGGAACCAAAGCATTGTTGGTGGCCATCATGGCTAAGTTTAATTGAATAAAGTCTCTGATGAATCTAGTTCTTGGTAATTTGAAATCTTCTGGTGGTGGTGGTAACAATTTGTTGACATGACTTTCGATGTTAAACCATGTTCTCTTATCTTTCTTGAAAGGATCCTTGAAACAAGCAACCTCACCTTGTCTGAAACCCCAAGCTGGCAAAGAAACACCAGTGACACCTAAGTAACAGTTCATGATTTGGTTCTTCAATCTGAATGATGTGGATAATGGGTGAAGTTTGTCCTTGTCTTCATTACCACTTTGTTCAACAATTTCAACAATCCAGTTATCTTTCAAGTCACCGATAGTCAAGTTTCCGTATCCTGCAACTTCGTAATGGTTCTTGGTAACTGGAGCTTTGACACTATGGGTGTGAAGATTTCTACCAGTCATAGGATGCATAAGTCTCACTTTCATACCGTCTAAAACGTACTCAATTTCTTCACTCTTCTCAGCATCGTAGAATGGCACACCTCTACCTCTTTGGAAGATCCAGTTGTTATTGGAATCTTTGTGGGAGTAAGTGGTCACTTGTTGTTGTTTAGAACCCTCTGGGTAAGTTTGAACATGAGAGTGCAAAAGACCTCCGGTTAAACCTTGACTCTTGAGAGTCACCACAGAGTGGGCAATAGAAACATCTCTTGGTCCACCACCAACGTCAGATCCTAACAAATTGGCTTGAAACAACGACGACATATTGGCATCACCAGTACCTGATTTGTACAATAAGTCAAAATGGACTTTGAAACAGGTCAAAAATATCACAAATGGCACAATAATCAATGCAATGATTCTTGCAATCCAATGGTAAGCGTATTGCACCCAAGAAATGGATTTATCACCAAATTTGTTCCACAAATCCACCACAGTGTAAATTCCCACCAAAGTGGTGACAAACAATCCCACCATTTTAACGGAACAAGAACAACCAATTGCAAAACCAGTCAACAATATCCATTTCCACCATTTTCTGGAGAAAGAGTTGGAGATGTTCTCATTGTAGTTGTGGAATCTGACAAAACAGAAAACGGTAGCAATGGTGAAAAATAACAACATGGAGTCCAACAAGATGAACTTACCCAAGGTGACGTAACTCAATTCCAAGCAGACCATAGTGGTGAATAACCAGGTGGTGATAGTCTGAAATCCGATTTCTTTGAATGTATAATAAGCTAAAGGCACACACAAACTTGAAAAACAAGCATTGAAGATTCTCATTTTGGTGTAGTCAATGTAGTCTGGGTATTTTTCACCACTAGGGAAATCCCAAGACCCATTGTAACCGGCAATATAACCAGACAATCCCACCAACATCTTCCCCAAAGGAGGATGCACATCATGGTAGAATTCGTGTCTTAAGTAGTAGGAACCAAACTTCCCGAAATGAGCTTCATCCCAAACAACGTTATTGTTGATGGAGATCCTGTACAATCTGACACCAAAGGACAACAAAGTGAAGAACAAAGGACCGAACCAGCTCTCGAATTTGGCTAAAGAACTGTTGAATTCATCAATATCCTTTTGTCTCTGTAATTTAGCGTCTGCGAGATCAGGTTCTTCGCCTAACCCTGCAATTGTGGGCACAGCCTTGGACCGGGTTCGACTGGTCAACCCGCTCGTCTCACCAACATTAACACTCGAAGACATCGTATGTTTTTTCTTTCAAACAAATGTACGAACAAATGTGGGTATAAAACTGTTTGTTGTTAGTGGTACGTGTTTAAATTGGAAAACTTGGAAAAAACTTTTCTTTTGGAAACGCGATTTTCGAATATTGTTTTTATTCTTTCCTCACGTCTACGTTAGCGCCACGTCGTTCAAAATTTCAGCCAAGATTACTGCGACAATTTACGAGACCTTCGTTTTTGTGCTGGTCCCTTTATAGTCAGGCCACATCAGCACAAACAAGCCGCTCGTTCATTCGCTAATAGGGTAGCTTCCTTGTTATACTAAAAAAATCGGCAAAGTCTGGTGTAAGGATGTACTTGCCAGGTTCATCTACATTTGGTTCAGTATCAGATCTAAAAGCGTGCAGAGTCCAATTCTTAAAATATTCGAAACTTCTCAATAAATATTTATACGATATTAATATATGTAATTATGTAAAAAGGCATATGAAACGAAACAGACGTGTGATTCGGGGTATTCTATAACGAACCAAAGGTTCAGAAGGCTTAAGCCTTGGCTTGTCTGCTCTTCTTTGGCACTCTTGCTAACCAGTAAAAGAAAGTTCCAAGAACATAGTTAATGGCAATGTAACACATAAAGATACCCATATCTCTGTATCTGTTATCGTACTTGATTTGAAGGGCAGTCAAGAAACTGTTAGTGTCTGCCATTTGACAGAACTTACACTGGTCAGTGGAGTTTGGATTAAGAAGGTTACCACCGGCAACAGACATGTAAGGCTTCATGTATTCACCACAAGTTTGACCATCAGCTGGGTAGAATCTTACCAATTCCTTGTCGGCACAAGACACAGAAGAGTTGGCCAAAGCAGTCGACAAGATGGAACTGACAAAGTATGTGAAAGGCGAAACTCTGTACATGAACACCCAGAATCCTGGCATAGCATCTTTAGTGGCTAAAACACCACAGAACACCAAACACAAACTGAATAACAAACTGGCCAAGTTTGCAGCGTTATCAGACAATTCGATAAACGAAATACAAAGTTGGGCCATGGATGAAGCATAAACAAACATAAGAACCATTAACCACCAGACAAATGCCCCTCTTTCGGTAACGGTATCGGTTGGAACAGCATTTTGGTATAATCCAATTGGGTAGTACCAGCAGAAGAACCCGATGGTACCAGCTAAGATAGCCCAAGGAATTTCAACAGTGATTTGAGCAGTAAAGAAGGCAATCCAACTGAAAGTCTTGGAAGGACGTTCTCTAACTTCATAAACATCTCTTTGACTGACGAAAAGTGGCAAGTATTGTTGAACCAACGTTTGGAAAATAGTCAACATCATAAACACCGAGAACATTTGATTTTGTAATCCTTGCATAGACTTAGAAGCTTTGAAGAAAGAAAAACCATTGATAAGTTGGGTAGAAATCACCATAAGGAATTTGGAGTAAAGGTATCTGTTAGTTCTCCAGTATTGTTGGAAAACTCTCTTGGTAACAATAAGGTATTGGTGAGGAATAGAAGTAGCATAGGATTTGTAGTTTTCAGGGTCATCATCTCTTGGTAACTTAGACAATTCATTTTCCATGTAGTCTAATTCCTTTTGCACTTCTTGGTATTCAGTAGAATTCTTCCAAACTTCAGCATAGTTTTGATTAGCGTGAGAACCTGGAGCAGCACCAACAACTTGTAACATCCATTCGGCTGGGTTAGCTTCTGGAGGACATTTAGGAGCACCATACTTGTGGAAGTATTCGATCAAAGTAGTACAATCAGGACCCAAATCACCGAAATAAACAGTTTGACCACCTTTTTGCAAGAATAATAATCTGTCAAATTCTTTCAACAAAATAGCAGAAGGTTGATGGATGGTACACAAGATAGATTGACCATGGTCAGCCAATTTTCTAATCAATTTACAGATAGACCAAGCAGTTTGGGAATCTAAACCAGAAGTTGGTTCATCCAAGAAAACCAATAATTTTGGTTTAGCAACCAATTCCACACCAATGGTCAATCTCTTTCTTTGTTCAACATTCAAACCTTCACCAGCAACACCAACAACGGCATCAGCGTATTTTTCCATTTCCAACAATCTGATAATGTAATCAACGTACTCATCCTTTTCAGCTTTAGAAACTGAGCTTGGTTGTCTCAAGTAAGCAGAGAAAGTCAATGCTTCTCTAACAGTAGAGGTCTCCAAGTGGATATCTTGTTGTTGCACGTAACCAATAGATCTTTGGAAGGAAGAATCCAAAGAGTGACCGTTAACCATTCTAGTACCTTCAGTAATAACACCAGAAGTTAATCTTTCACTTAAAGCGTTCAATAAGGTAGTCTTACCGGCACCAGAAGCACCCATCAAAGCAGTAACTTGACCAGGTTTAACCCAACCATCAATATGGTTCAAGATCACTCTGTCTTCAGATTTAATTTTCACTTGGTAAGTCAAGTTTCTCCAGTGGAAAACATTTTCATTCTTGTTGATGTGTTTTTCGTCAGGAGAAGCAATACCACTGTCGGAGTTGTCAAATTCAGGGTAACCTTTTTCGATAGGACCAGTTTCAACATCTTGTTTTTGTTCTTTCTTCATCTTTCTTAAAGCAGATTGTTGGAAAATTAAAATTTCACCCTTTTGTTTAGCACCTTGATTGTATTCACATAAAATCAAGTAAGTGAAGAAGAAGAATATCAAGAAAGCAATATTAATACCAAAGTTTCTCCAAGCGTGAGACCAGGTGTATCTGAAGGAAGTGTAGATGTATCTGTCACCATCAACGAATGGATCACCAACAACAGAACCGACAACGGTACATGCAGCATTTCTACTGGTACCATCAGTTGGGTAACCAGGACCAGCAGGAACAAAGGAGGTACACTTGAATTTTCTGCCATGGAATTCATTGGAGACCAAAGCTTCGAAAGTATAACCGACAGGATTCAAGTAGTTAAGCCATCTAGACCATCCCAACATACTTGGGGTTGGAATAACGAACCCAGTGTAAACAACCAAAACCAACAATAACACGGAAGCAGGAGTCATAGCTTCATATAACGATTTGGTACCAGCACCGATAGTTCTAAACACATGGGACATGGTCAAAGTGGCACTGAAACCAACTAAAAGGTAGAAGAAGAAAGCACCGGCTTCTCTCTTCAAATTAGTCATGAAATAAATAACCAAGTTGAAAGCAATAGAAGTGATGATTTTTGGAGGCAATTCACTGATAATGGAGGCACAAGCATCAGCTGCAGGGTGGTATAACCGGTAAGTCTTATGTTTTTCAACAATAGGTCTGGCTTCATACAAACTGAAAATTTCCAAAAGCGAAGAAAAACAGTTAAACAAGGTAGCAGTAAAAATAACAACAGATCTTCCGAAGAAGGAGGAGGTATCAGCAGGCAAATTGTAGAAAACAGAAGCCAAAACCAAAGCATTACAGACATTGGCAAAAATAGTGAAAAGGGTAATAGATGGGTCACCTTTCAACCTGGCCAAATTTCTTCCCATGATATATTTAACTTGCATTCCAAAAGAAACCATGTAAGGCGAAGAAGCTCTGGCACCTTTAGCTTGCTTGGTGGTATGCATAATCTTGAACTCTTCTTCACGGTGAGCAGTGCTGGCTAAGTATTCATCAATCTCAGTCAATAATTGGGCTCTGTTTTGAGAAGCTTGCCAGTAGTCGTAGAATTCCTTTGGAGTTCTTGGAACTTTATCTTCGTAACCAGGTCTAACAACTCTTTCAGCTGGGTTGGTTAACGAAGTTAAGAAATCAGCAGTAGTCTGTCTAGCAGGACATTCGTAACCCATGTCTAAGAAGTATTGTTTAGCAGTTCTAGCACTACCGAAGTAAATTTGGTACCCTTCGTACAACAAAACAACTTTATCGAATAAATCATAAGCATCTTGAGAACATTGGTAAATAGCAATCAATGGTGTAAGTCTGGAAATCTTAGCAGAAGTTTGTAAAGCTCTAATAAATTCTAAAGCAGTGGCAGCATCCAACCCTCTGGTGGAGTTATCCCAACATTGAACTTTACTTTGAGACAAACTGGCTTCAGCAATAGACACTCTTTTTCTTTCACCACCAGAAACCCCTCTGATGAAATCGTTACCAACTTTGGAGTTTTTAGTGTGAGACAAACCATAAGTGGCCATGAAGACGTCAGCCATATGTTCAGCGTATTCCTCTCTGGAGACACCTAAAGGTCTATTTTCTGGGGTTCTCAATTTGGCTGCAAAACTCAAAGTTTCACCGACAGTCAAGTGAGGGAAATGGTTTTCGGTTTCAGCACAGTAGACGATTTCACCACCGTAGTGCTTAGAAATAGTGGCAGGAGTCATACCATCATAAGAAATCATGGAGTTTTTGTCAATTTTGAACCCATATGTTTGACATGCAACGGTTTTCAAGAAGGTGGAACATCCAGCACCTGGTCTTCCCAAAACCACAGTTAATTCACCTGGCTTAATTAACCCATCCATAGGCTTCAAGATATTGAAGACATCTTCGTCCTTGTCCTTTTGAAAGTGGTGTACAGCATCGGAAATCATCTTGTACACACCATTGGCGAAATTTTCTTGATAGTCAGCACCGGTGGCTTTACCATAAGCTCTTAAGTCTTTATAGGCAACACCCAAAGTACTTGGCTTGTAATAGTCCAAGTCAGTCTCGGTCAACTTTCTCATATTCTTAACCCAAAGTTTACTATCGAATTCGTCACTGGTAGGGTCGAATCTTGGATCGATACCATCCCCGAAAGGACTTTCACCTGGAACTTGAGACAAACTAGTTAAAGTCTTGGTCAAATTTAAGTCATTCCCGACAACGGAACTTTGTCTAGTGACTTTTCTTGCCAATTGTCTAACTTCATCTTCAACGGCATCGTTAAACCCATCGTAAAGACTAGGCTCATCGTTACTTGAGACTTGATCCTCTGTCTTAACTAAATCTGAACTAGACATTTTATACAGAGTTAAAGATAGATTTGACGTTTATGAAAAAAGAAGGAAAAAAAAAGGATAGGCGGTCTATTTATAAGAAAGACAGAAACGGTCTAATGGGATTAATGCAGACGGTGAAAAAAAAATAAAATAAAAAAAGGAAATGGATAGAACTATTGATATTGGGACTGGAACAAAAAAGTGAAAAAAAATGTTCCGACCCGATCGGAATTTGGTTTTTTTTCTGTATTCCCTTTATTTCTACCACCACAAGCCTCGTATTAATTAGGTAATACTATTGTCTATTACTAATAAACATTGCCAGTTTGCTTATTATGTGTGTGGAATTGGATAGCTGGCACTTCCTTTGTGGACACATAAGGTTTAGTCACCGGCATGTGTCATATTGTAGTTCCAAAATTGTAGCTGTGCTGATGTTTGTAGTTTATACCAAAACGGCTGTGGCAATCTCTGGAGTACAAAATCAGGTCAAATCTCCGCCGCTTACAAATACTCTAACACCTGGCACCGTTCCCGCCTGAATCAACCCAAACTTCTTATATCTGCAGCATCTGATAAGAAATGCTACCATAGACCGGCAGCGAAGGCCCACCTCCACTAAAGAGTGGAGAATCGTCAGCAATTGTCGTTTCCCATGGCAGCCACGGCCCTGACAGTTTCCGTCTTGCCGTTTTGTCTGTTCTTGCACCCAATATTCTGGGTTTCGGATCCGCATGTTTAAAAAAATCTGCACATCCGTCCTACGTTATGAACCCTTAAGCTGCTGTGTTTATATTTTCTTTTTCTGTGGTTTCAGCCTTTCGGTTGCAAAATTTGACATCCGAATCCGCGCGACCTCCCACCACTCTAAAGTCATAGCAAACACGCCACTTTTGCTCAATGTCACCACAAACTTTATTAGTTCCATGGAACAGTGAAAGCCAAAGTTCCATTACTGAAACTGTCTTGTTGTTGCATTTTCTAAGCCACCGGTCTCTTTTTGTAACGGTGGCATCGGTGACATCGGCTCCTTAATGGGATGCGTTAATTGCCAACACACGACCATGTCCAAGTTTGTAGATTAGGTAATCCCTGAAATAGCATATATTTCACGGGTTTACTGTGCCTGCCGTGCCGTTCAACAATGGCGGTGATATGGCTGAATTAGGCCTTCGTTTAAACAATAGTCATCAGCCTGGTTTGGTTCCGGTTACTTTAGGGTGCACAGTTTACCCGTGCCCTGGACTGGTTTTATGTGTAGCCACACACCGTCTCTTTCCGGCAAACTGCCGTTCTGGAGTGCTACCCTTTTTTGACACTTATCGTATACTCTGTCGTATAACTTCAAAAACCACTTGTTGGTGGTCCAGCGTTATGTCTCCCAATTTAATAGTGTGATCATCCACCACACTCACACCATTGCTTAAGAACTCTGCTAGCTGAAGGTTGTTGATGTTCAAACTGGACACTTTTTGTATGAAGGACTGTAATGACTTGGGGAAGTCGTATATCATGTATGCAAGGTCTTTCTCAGGCACATTGATACTTACAGTGCTGAGATTCTTATTGGCGACGGCAAACACCAACTCCAAGTTACCTAGTACCGCTGCTGCACGTTTGCTGCTGTCTTGCGCATCTTGGTCTTGTTCGTACAGATATATCCCTGCGACAAGTTTTTCCATTAGCTGCGAGATGCCATAAGTACCTGGCACGATCACACACTTGTTTGACATCTCCAAAAACTGCACCAAGACCGGCACTAAGTTGGACAGTACCATCACACAGTCACAGATCTCGTTTGCTGTATCGTCGCTTGCCTCAATACTATACAAAATTGTGGAGTTAACGTACCTGAATCGAGACGTTATTTGAACGCTCACAAACAGCGAATAATGATCGATTTTCACCGTTGTGGCATGTAAAAACTGGCTCAAATCCACATCCACAATATCATTGTACGCCACGTATCTGTGCACCGTGGTAAGAAAATCCGATTCGTTCTTTGTGTCCCATTTCAATGCACTGTTACTCTTAAACACTGCAAAAGTCATTAAGCGTGTTAGTACTAGTTCGCGTTTGTGTTTTGTGAGGCTATCGCTTTTATGGTATGTGCACGCTTTTCCAAATTTTTCAGTTATAACTACTATACAAGGCCATTGTAGGTTATAGGTAAGCCATTGACCCAAAAGAAGAGTATTTGAGTGTAACACAACATATTGATAAATAAAAACATTTATTTTTACTGGATGTTCCTACTTAGAAAGTACGTAAATTGATCTTCTTACGTCCTCATAAAATTATAACAGCTTTGAAATTTTACAAACTCCAAAACCGACCCCAACCTTCAGGATAAGACCGGAGTCATATTTCAGGAGGTGCAGGGTAGATTATAATTTATGGTCCCCGGCTAGTTAATTAGAAGCCTTGGCGACGTGTTCCAATAAGTCGACAACTCTGGTGGAGTAACCGAATTCGTTATCGTACCAGGAGACCAATTTGACGAAGGTTGGAGATAATAAGATACCAGCCTTTTCGTCAAAGATGGAGGAGTATTGAGAACCTAAGAAGTCGGTGGAGACAACGGCATCGGAGGTGTAACCCATAACACCCTTTAATTCACCTTCGGAAGCAGCCTTGATAGCAGCAGAGATTTCTTCGTAAGTGGCTGGGTTCTTTAATCTGACAGTCAAATCAACGACGGAAACATCGGTGGTTGGGACTCTCAAAGACATACCAGTCAATTTACCGTTCAATTCTGGGATAACCTTACCAACGGCCTTAGCAGCACCAGTGGAAGATGGGATGATGTTACCAGAAGCAGTTCTACCACCTCTCCAGTCCTTGTGAGATGGACCATCGACAGTCTTTTGAGTGGCGGTCATGGAGTGGACAGTGGTCATCAAACCTTCTTCAATACCGAATTTGTCGTGGACAATCTTAGCTAATGGAGCTAAACAGTTGGTGGTACAAGAAGCATTGGAAACAATGTTCAAGTCTGGGGTGTATTTGTCTTCGTTGACACCAACAACAAACATTGGAGCATCAGCAGATGGAGCAGTGATGATAACCTTCTTGGCACCACCGTCAATGTGTTTTTGAGCACCAGCAGTGGTGGTGAAAACACCAGTGGATTCAATGACGTAGTCAACACCGGACTTACCCCATGGAATAGAAGCTGGGTCCTTTTCTTGGAAAACAGTGATCTTCTTACCGTCAATGATCAATTTGTCACCTTCAGAAGAGACGTCACCTTTGTAAGCACCGTGGGTGGAGTCATATTTGAACATGTAAGCAGCGTAGTCTGGAGAAATGAATGGATCATTGACAGCGACAACTTCAATGTCTTTTCTAGATAAAGCGACTCTCAACACTAATCTACCAATTCTACCGAATCCGTTAATACCAATAGTAATAGCCATTTTGTTTTGTTAGTTAGTTAAAGTTTAGTATAAATTTGTATAAATAAAATAAACTAATGAAAAGGAAAAAAGAAGTTTTTTACAAAAGGGATGAAATTGACCGGGTTTTATATTTTTGGTGTCCAACGGGTGAAAGGTATCCATTTTCTCACCTGGTATTAATTTTTTGCCATCGCCGTACATTTTGTCCACGACCAGTGCGTTTTTTAAAAGAATTCGACACTGTTCTCCTACCAAAAACAGGTCGGGTCGTGCGGTTGTGGAAATTGCTGTCTTGGGCAGAAGTCCGACACTCCGAAATTTTTCACTGCTGTGTGTTAGAATACCTTAAAAAGGTGCAATTGCTGCAATTACAGATCGAAAAATTGCTGCATGGTTTAAATGGACTTGATATGAACCCATTGAGTGTCTTATTACTGCTATTTGTGTCAATATAAATGGTTTAAATTTGTGATTGCCATGTTGCTCTGCGTGCCATGGCCCTTTTTTTCACACTGATTTAGTTTTTTCTGTGATTTTGTGACTAATTTTTTTGCACCAATCGTTTTCAGTTTTTTGGTCGCCTATCGTGCCAATTCGGTGACTATTGTGATTCACTCCGGCTATTTCTTACTCAGCACTTTTACACACTTTTTCTGCGGTCACTTGTTGTAACACCACCTAGTATCCCTCTACCTCTAGTTAAAGTTGTAAATTTGTCATGTGATCTCTTCAGCCCTTTTACCGAGCCTTTGCCTGGAGTTTGCAGGACCTGGCGTTTGCAGGACCCAAAAAATGCCGGGCTGCCCCACTCGTTCTAAACTCCATACTACAAAGGTTGGCACAGTTCCGGGGTATATATTTTAGGCTAAATAGAATCATGGGGCATCTGTACATTCCCAGTCCGTGGGCTCGTAGGCATCGGGGTGATCGAGGCTGGCGACTTCCTCCGGGGAAAATTCAAAGTCAAATAAATTGAGATTGCCTGCGAGTCTAGACACTGTAGCAGTTTTAGGTAATGGGATCAACCCTTTTTGCAATGACCACTTGATCAACACTTGGGCACTGTTAAGATTGTACTTATCCATTAAAGTTTTCACTTCCGGTGGCGGATTACTTAGTTTGTACCCGTGCGTTAACGGAGCATAGGCTTCCACTTGAATATCCACGCTTTTGCAAAAATCCACAATCTCAGTTCTCATTAACCATGGACTAATTTCGATCTGGTTGACTTGCGGGTAATGCTTCAATTCTTTCCAGTCAAGGAGTTGCTTCAAATGCTGGATCCCATAGTTAGACACTCCAATACTCTTTACTTTGCCTTCGTCTACGGCTTCCTGCATTGCCTTCCAGGTCTCGAGTCTTTTAGTAGGGCCGCACAACGGACTGTGAATAAGCAAAAGGTCAATGTACTTAAGGCCCTTCACCTCTTCCAAACACTGGTCAATGGCGGATTTTGCAGCCTTGTAGCCGCATTGACTGTTCCAAAGCTTGGTGGTGTAGAAGATTTCTTCTCTAGAATGGCCTTCATCGAGCCATTTTTCAATCCCCTGTCCTACTTCGTATTCGTTGTTGTACAATACAGCCGTATCAAAATGTCTGTATCCCGTCTTACAGGCATTGTACACCACGTCAGCAGTTTTTGAACCGGGAATATTATAACACCCTAACGCAATGGAAGGGATGGTTTTTCCATTTTGCAATTTGACTAATTTGGCCATTTTCTTATTTAGGGTTCAGGTATTTTGGTTAATTTATTTTTCTGCCTATAAAAGTTCTCACACCTTATTTTTATAGCCGGAACCGCAGGTACGTTTATCGTTGCTTTCAGATGATCAAAAAAAGCCTATACAAGGAACTAAACATCTGAAAGCTTCTGACTCTAACGCTAATTACCAATAGCTTCTTCACTCACCGAAATCTCACACGTTGCAGCCGTTTGAAGTCTAGCCTCCCCGGTTACTAGAACTTTTTCCATTATCCGAACTAGCGTTTTTCCGCCGTTATTGTGTTAGACACATTTTCGGCATATTCAATCGGGTAAGTCATTAAATGCCACTTAATGTCTCAGTTCTCACATACTATGAATAAGGTAATAAAAAGTGTCTAGTCCCCTCTGTTTTCGTTTTCACATTTTTCGAATTTTCATAGTTTATTTATTTCTTGGGTGCTGCTGTTAGTTTCTTAGTTGCCCCAACCTTAATCACAGATACTTTGCATATTATTACCGACTTGTGAGACATTTCCCAAAATCCGCAAAACTATTTAATCAGCGCATTTTGTATTACTAAGGCTACAACCCCATCGGCTTTTGCTTAAATAATGTATGTCAATAACTCATCGCCTGATGATCATGGTCACCAACACTTGCAAAAGAAGAAAAGGGTAGGAAAAGCTTGTGATTCTTGTCGGATTAAAAAAACAAAATGTGATGGTAAAAAACCCTGTAATAAGTGCATTCAGGACAATAAGATATGCGTTTTCACAGAAAAGAAGAAAGTTAAAGACAAAAGCTACCCCAGTGGGTACGTGGAGTTGTTAGAAGCCAGATTAGACTTATTGACTAGATCTTTCGAGAAGATGATCCAGCTTCTGGCCCCTGGTTTGCCTTTTGTTAAAGAGTTAGTCATGCAAGAGAATCCTGATTTGTTAGAGTCCGATTTGACCCGTTTGGACCAGTTGGATGATGTGTTCATTCCTATTAATAAGACTATCAACCATTTGATTAGTGAGCAGAATCTTTTGAATAATCTGCCCTTGGAATGGGAAAATGGTGCTTTGATTGCTGCAAACTTTAATAAGGACGATATTGAGGCCGACTCCAGTAAATTCGCCGCTCACAAAGCGTCTCTTCAAGATGCCAATGGAGACGATGAGGGCTACGATAATGGTGGCTCTCGTAGAAACACCTATCAATATTCACAGAATGTGCAAGTAAAACAAGAGCCTACTGAATTGGATAACTTGGATGATTTCAAAGACGAGTTTGATGAGGTTAATGAGAATCTCAATATGGGATTTTTGCCCAATATCAATAACTTCCCACTTAATGGGTATACGTCTGGAGGATTCGTCTTGGCTAATAGTGCTACTTTGAACGATGGACTTTCCAATGATCTAAGTGACTTTGAAAGCGATTCCAATTCCATATATTCGCAGTCAAATCCTCCTGCCGTTTCTAGACAACATTCTGGGTCTCAGCCATTAAGCCCTCGACTAGAGTCTTTCAAACCCCCATCGTTGTTCACCCACAGTTCGCTGTCCAATGGCATCTCCAAGAACGAATCGGATTTTTTCAATCATGGGAACCACTCATTGTCGTCTTTGACCCACAGGACGGACTCTCACAAATTGAACTCACCAACCAATATCTCGCCTTCATCGACTTTTGAATCACAAGTAAGTCAGGGTTCTCATACAATCAATAATGGCTCGAGTTATCTGACTCAAGAGGATTATTCTGACTCTTTGATTAGCCCTAATGGCCAACGTCCTCAGGCAATCAGGAGAACTAGTTCTTTTGCTACTAGGTCTCGATCACCATCTCATCAAAGACTTAAGTCCATTGGGCACATCCATAAACCTGTACATACACATCATCATGGCTCCCATATAGGATTGAATGGCACCTTACAGAAACCAGCAGAAAAGGAAGTTGGTGCCAATGGTGAAGGTCCTGACCAGCCAGCCGTTGGCTTGTCGTTGGAAAATGACCTTTCGCTACCTTCAGACACCATTGCCATGGCTGATACAGAATTCGATAATAATCTTTACGGTTTGTGATGCTATGACCCACGCTATTTTTTAGCGGTTTTTGATGCTTTATGTGAAACGATGTACGACTTGGTGTAATGGGCACTTTATTTATTCAGACACTTTAATTTTTCAACTTTGTTCTTAATGCCATATTCTTAACTACAGTAAACTCGCTCCTAAAGTAGAAAACTCGTGCCAATAGGTCTTCGGACATACGGTTAGAAGTTGGATGTCGAGACTAGTTTGAAAGCCCCACTAAAATTTCAGTTTACTGGAACTAGCGTAAAACTTCGGCCAGTAAATAAACTATTAAATCGACTAAAAATTACAGAGAACCTAACACTACGGCATCGCCGATGGCTGTATATAGATATGCAGCGGAATTCCCCCCCACGTTTGAAAAAACCGTTGAGATGACCTGACAACTGGTCACCCCTGCAACAGCAGTCAAAAAATAATTGGCAGGAGTCGCAGGCAATGTCCTTTCCAAGGTAATGCTGCTTAAGTTTTAGCAGGTGTGCAGTTTTCAGGATTACCTCCAACGTATTTTGGGCCATGCACTACGACCATCTAGTGGAGATGCCGGTAGCTGACCAAAATATCGGGGTTCAAACTTCTATAGGTTTTGAATATTTGGGGCTTCTTGATGGTTTTTTATTATTTCTTTTTTGTGTATCTGATATTTTGAATTTGAGCAAAGATACGAAAACCACTATTTTAAGTTTGTGATTTTCACATTTACGAAAAAAACCAGAATACCAAGCACTTTAGAAGAAGAAAGGAAACGCCTCATTTAAGTGTTGTTACATTGGTTCGTTACGGAAGTTTGCCTGTTATGGAACCAAGGTATTTTCCATGCTTCGTTATTTTTTAAGTGCTCCATAAAACGCCTGTTCGCTAATCATGCGCAGACTCCTAACCCCGTTATATCGTACGTTCATTATGCACGTTGATTACGAGCACCTTTTCCAGTTAACACAGGCAGCTCATAGAAGATATTTTGCCGTCACACATAAACGCTAACCTAGTATTACTGCCAGGGAAGAAAGGGAATTAAGGATCTGCCAGGAATTTTCAGTGTAGCAGTTGTCTCTGAGGTGTTACAAAAAAGGTCGTGCATGGCTATTTTCTCTTAGCTGTTTTCCCACTAGTTTATTGGTAGTATTGTGTCTTGCTGAAACTTTCTATAGATTAGTAACGGAGGTTTAAGGTTAGGGAACACAGTAAGACATGTTACCGTGATAAAATTGTTTGCACATGCAGCTTACTTTTTGAGTATACTTTCTTCTGTGTCCGATCTTGAGCCCTATAAGAACAGGTAGAAGCAGACTTTCCAATGGTTTTCATATGGGGTTTGGCGTGCATGGAACTACCAAATCCATCAAGTTCATCACTATCTGGATACCGACTCTGTATTCTCTAGAACATCTCTAGTTTCAATTTCGCAGCCATTGACACGTATATAAAATTTGGATATCATAATATTACTATACAAGTCTATAATGTACACGAAAAGGTATGTGGTGCTCCCACATACGTCTAATAGACCCCTTAAGCCGTTGGAGTTAAGGAGTCGAAACAATTATATAGGGGAAAGATCCCTAAGTCTAATGGAAGAAGGCCACAATTGCGACCACCATTAGCCATTTAGAATATGTCTTGCTGGATGAGCCAGAATCGTAAGTTTGAATTTGAGATGTTGGGATAGCGCTTGAGCTTGACTCTGACCCGTTAGATCCATTTATAGTACCTGATGCAGCTGAATTGTCAGCATTGTCATTTCCGTTATTAGGACCGTTGGAGCTTGTATCGCTGACGTTACTGTTTTCATTATCAGAATCGTTTCCAGAACTGTTACCGTTTCCAGTACCAGAACTGTTTCCAGAACTGTTACCGTTTCCAGTACCAGAACTGTTGCTGTTACTGTCGTCATTACCAACTCCGTTGCTGCTATCGTTGTCATTAGAACCGTTTGCATTATCGTTTCCGTTACCAGAACTGTTTCCATTATCAGAACCGATTCCATTACCGTTTTCATTATTAGAACCGCTACTGTTACCGTTACCGGAACCGTTTGCATTACCAGAAGAAGCACCATTGGCGGCATTTCCATTGGTTGCATTTGCAGTGTTCGCAGAATTAGCAGCGTTGGCAGAAGGATCTGCATTAGCAGCGTTTCCATTGGCATCAGAATCACCATCAGCGGCACTGCCGTTAGCAGTATTCGAGTCACCACTGCCGTTAGCAGCATTTCCGTTAGCAGCATTTCCGTTAGCAGCATTTCCGTTAGCAGCATTACCGTTAGCAGCATTTCCATCACCATTTCCGTTACCATTTCCTATGTTAACTCCAGGAACCCTTCCATCACCGTCCCCGTTACCACCAACAACTGGTGTAGAAGTCATAGGGGAGGGGGTATTGGTTACTCTCGTGGAGAAACCTGTGGGAGGAGCGGTCACAGTTGTTGTAACCGTCCTACCTGGAGCACCTGGAGCCGTTATGGTTGCTGTAATAGTTCTATCACCTGCGATAACGGTAGTCTTGAAGGTGACTGCATCCCCAGCGAGGCTAGTTGACCTCGTTTCACTTCCTGTATCCGAAATAGAGGTTGTGGTACTACCAGATTCTGCAACAGTGGCGGAAGTACTGACAGGAATACTTGATGGGGTTTCGTTAGATGGGTCTTCACTCAATGAGGAAGCAGGTGTAACGACAGATGGCACTGTAGTAGCAGCACTGAATGAACTTTCGCTGGAGGTAGCACTGAGACCGACAGAAGGCCCGACTATAGACCCGGATACACTAGTTGAAGCGGTGAGCAAGATACTAGAAACAGAAGCAGTAGCAGTAGCAGAAGCAGAAGGATCAGCAGAAGGATCAATAGAAGCAGAAAGATCAGCAGAAGCAGTAGCAGAAGCGGAAACAGAAAGATCAGCAGAAGCAGTAGCAGAAGCGGAAGCAGAAAAATCAGCAGAAGCAGTAGCAGAAGCAGAAACAGAAGGATCGACCACAACAGGGTCAACGAAAATAGGACCAGCAGAAGCAGAAGCAGACAAAACAGTAGAAGAACCAGAAGACTCAATCGAACTCGAATCAACAGTCGATGTAATTTCCGAAGTATCAGCAACAGAAGACACAACACTTGAAGGCACGATGGAAGAAACTGCGGCTTGGGACTCAGAAGAAGAAGTATCAAAAACTGGTACCGTCGATACGGCAGCGATCGAAGTTAAGAATGAAACCGAAGGATCAGCCAGTGGGGAAGCCACGGCTTCATTAGACTGGAAAGATGAAGTCGCAATACTAAGGGAGCCCTCAAATGGTGGTGGAGTGACAAATGAGTGTGACAGCTCTGCTGATGAGATGCTACTAATTGAGACAACAGTAGAAGATGCTGCATTTGAAGACTCAGCACTAGAAGCAAACTTGGAAGAATCAGCACTTGAAGTATCAGCACTAGAAGCGGAAGAAGTAATGCTGGAAGCATCACCAGAAGAAGCAAAACTTGAAGACTCTGCACCAGCAGTAATACTAGAAGCAGGATTAGAAGAAGCACTAGAAGTGATGCTGGAAGCAGTAACACTCGAAGAAGCAGCACTCGAAGAAGCAACAATGGAAGAAGCAGCACTCAAAGAAGCAGCAGTTGAAGTAATGCTAGAAGATGGAACACTTGAGGATCCAGCACTAGAAGCAAACTTGGAAGATTCAACACTTGAAGAAGCAATACTGGAAGATGCACTAGGAGTAACACTAGAAGAAGCAGCATAAGAAGAAGCACTAGAAGAAACAACGATTGAAGAAGCAATGCTAGAAGAAGCCATGCTGGAAGCAGCAATTGAAGATTCAGCACTAGAAGCAGCAATTGAAGATTCGGCACTGGAAGTGACACTGGAAGCTGCACTAGAGTAAGCATAGCTTGAGGAGTTTTCTCTTGAAGGGGAAGCAACACTTGAGGATGGTTCAATTGTCAACGACATCTCACTTGATGCAGCACCGGAAGAACTGGCACTCAAAGAAGCAGTGGGCGAGGAAGAATCAGCCACAGAAGCAACACTGGATGGGTCAGCAGAATAGGCACTAGACGAAGCCTCGACACTGGAAGAAGCTTCAATACTCGAGGAAACACCCACAGTAGAAGAAACTCCGAGTATGGGCCCTGAAGGTACCACGATGACCGAAGGAAGAGACGAGCTCTCCAAGGAAGACGTCGACATAGCTTCACTACTGGATAATGAGGCGGAAATGTTTCGGTACGGTGGGTCCATTGAGCTGAAAGTGTATGACAGTTCTGTAGATAAAACCACAGAAGGAGCTGCTCTAGAAATATAAGCAACACTAGAAGGCACACCGCTTGATAATGCTTCCCTGGAGGAGACATCACTTGATTCAATAGAACTAGAAGACTCACTAGATGAAGGTGCACTAGAAGATGCAGCACTGGAGGATTCAAATGAAGAAAAGGCTTCGCTTGAAGAAGGTTCACTGAAGGATGCGACAGTGGACGATGCAACAGTAGAAGAAAAGGAACTAGATGGAACAGCACTTGAAGGAGCAAAGCTAGATGGATCAACACTGGAGGAGACGAAACCTGAAGAAATAGCCTCACTGGAGGAAGTAGAACTGGAGGAAATGGCACTGGAGGATTCAATAGCTGAAGATGAAGCAACGCTGGAAAGTTCCACGCTAGATGATTGCACAACGGAAAGAATGGCACTGGAAGATTCAATACTCGAGGAAGAAGCAACTTCACTAGTAATGGCACTGGAATTTGCGTAACGGGCCGAGGCAACGATCGATGAAGAAGCGACAACGGAGGAGACAATTGAAGATGCCAAAGTAGATGATGGAATGCTGGAAGGTTCATCGGCAGGGGATGACACGGCACTTGAAGATTCAGCAGTACTGGATGATGGATCACTAGAAGAAGCGACAATACTGGAAGACAAGACAACACTGGAAGAAGCGACAACACTTGAAGAGGTACTAGATGAATCTGCAGCACTAGATGGTGCAAAACTGGGGGACTCAACAGTACTAGAAGATTCAACAACACTAGAAGATGCAACATTGGAAGACATCTCTTCAATTGAAGAAGGGACACTTGAAGAAGGGACACTTGAAGATGGAGCGACACTTGAAGACTCTGCAGCGACAGTCGAAGATTCAAATGATACAGTAGAATATCCGACACTGGAAGATGGAGCTGCATCCGACGATTCAACAACACTAGAAGAAAGTTCTTCACTTGAAGCAGCACTCGAAGATGGAGCAATACTTGAAGATATTCCTTCACTTGAAACGGCACTAGTCGTGACTGTAGCACTTAAAATTGTACTAGATGATGGATTAATTGAAGATGCTTCGCTTGATGAAGGAGCAGCAATGGAGGATAAAGTACTAGATGGTTCAGCAACGCCAGAAAATTCAACACTGGAAGACAAATCACTAGAAGATTCAACAACGCTTGAAGATGCAACACCTGAAAATTCAGAAACGCTAGAAGACTCAACAGCGGTAGAAGACTCAACAGCGGTAGAAGACTCAAAAGAACTAGAAGCAATACTGGAAGTTAAAGCACTTGAAGAATCAGCAACGCTTGAAGGTGTAATGTCACTAGAATATCCTAAACTGGATGATGGAGCAGCACTGGAAGATGAAAACATGCTAGAAGATCCGGCCATACTAGAAGAATCAACGGTACTAGAAGGGAAATTCGAAGATTGAACAGTAGAAGACTCGGCACTGGAAGATAAAGCGCTAGAAGACTCAACAGCGCTAGAAGACTCAACAGCGCTAGAAGATTCAACCGAACTTGACGAGGATCTAATACTGGAAACAGCACTAGGTGATTCCACAGCACTAGAAGATTGGATAGCACTAGATGACTCAACGACATCAGATGACACCATACTAGATGAAGCAGCACTTGAAGATGGGAAATAACTTGAAGAAACGACACTGGAAGATTCGGCAGTACTAGACGAATCAATAGCACTAGAAAACCCAACAATTGAAGAACGGGCACTGGATGATGAAACAACACTGGAAGAGATTTCTTCGCTGGATGTAGCAACACTAGAAGACTCAGTACTACTAGATGATAGAACACTGGTAGAAGATGGAGCACTAGAAGATGGAGCAACACTAGAAGACTCGACACTGCTTGATGATCCAAAGGTACTAGATGGTTCAACACTTGAAGGTTGTGCACTAGAAGACACAGCAACGCTTGAAGATGCAACGCTCGAATATTCAGAAGTACTTGATTGTGCACTAGATGATGGAACCACACTTGAAGATTCAGCAACACTTAAAGACTCAGAAGCTCTAGAAGTTTCAGCAACACTGGAAGATTCGACAGTACTTTCAATGTTAGAAGATGAAGCAATACTAGAAGACACTTCTTCACTTGAACTAACGATAGTAGGTGATACAGCAGTACTTGAAGACTCAACAGCACTAGAAGATACAAAACCAGAAGATGGGACACTTGATGACTCAGAAGCACTGAAAGGTTCCGTGGAAGATGGTGCAACACTAGAAGACATTTCTTCACTTGAAGAAGCAACACTGGAAATTTCAACATTAGTAGACGATTCAACGACGCTAGATGGTGGAGCCGTACTTGAAGATGGAAAGACGCTAGAAGATTCAACAACACTGGAAGATATCTCTTCGCTCGAAGAAGCAGCACTTGAAGAAGCAGCACTTGAAGACTCAACACTAGAAGACTCAACACTAGAAGAATCTCCAGTAATCGAAGGCTCAATAGTACTGGAGTCAACAATAGAAGACTCAGCAGTGCTAGAAGCAGCACTAGAAGCTTCAACAGCACTTGAAGAATCAACAGCACTAGTCGAATCAACATTACTAGAAGCAGAACTAGTGAAATCCACGGCACTTGAAGATATAGCAACACTAGAAGACTCAGCAGCAGAAGATGCAACACTAAAAGACTCAACACTGGAAGACTCAACAGCACTGGAAGACTCAGCAGGACTTGAAGATGCAAAACTAGATGCTTCAGCAACACTAGAAGACTCAAGGGTACTAGGAGCAGCACTCGAAGATTGAGCAGCACTAGAAGCAACACCGGAAGCATCTACTGCAGAAGACTCAGCAGCACTTGAAGATACAACACTAGAAGGCTCGACAGCACTAGAAGCAGAACTAGTAAACTCAATAGCACTAGAAGACTCAGCAGCATTTGAAGATGCAAAGCTAGAAGACTCAACACCACTAGAAGACTCAACAGTATTGGAAGATTGAGCAAGGCTAGAAGAAACAACAGTACTAGATGATTCTGCAACACTAGAAATTTCGACACTAGTGCCCACAGATGATACAGCAACAGGTGAAGATGCAACACTCGAAGATACACCCGAAGATACAACACTACTAGTAGCAATAGTAGAAGAAGCAGCACTCGAGGTAACCACTGTGGAAGGAGCCATACTAGAAGACTCAATGGTGGAAGAAGCAGCAACCAAAGATGGTTGACTTGCAGGAACAACACTAGAAGATTCAGCACTAGAAGACTCAGCACTAGAAGTTGTGGAAGGTAATGGTCCTGGAAGCTCCACAATAACAGTAGCAGTTTCACCAGGAGTGGCCGTCTGAGTCATAGTAGTGATTTCGGTTCCAGTCCCACTGGAGGTAATTGTTGTAGTTGGGATTGGAACATTGACCTCGATTGTTCTGGTGTTACCAGCTGCTGTGTTATAAGGAAGGGTGGTAACTCTAGTGGACAGCCCAGTCCAAGTGGCAGTAGTGACAACCACCTCATTACCATTGGAATTAGAATTACCATTGTTATAAGTCAGGTATTGTCTGTTGAAGGTACTGACGTAAGGCGTTCTTCCTACACAGGAAGCATCATTGACAAAGTTGAAGGAAATACTAGAACTCAGCAGGGTACGGGTACTCAAACCATCGATGAAAACCCTGTAACCTGGAGGAACATTTCCATAGGTGATGGTCCAACCAGCAGAAGTACAAGTACCGGAATAAGTGAAATCGGTATTGTATGATTCGACAAAGAAGTAGTCGTTAACATCGTTGGTGATACCCACATGTGCACTAGAACAGTCGAAAGCAGAATTAAGGGCAATAATCCCAATCCTACCGGAGGTTATACCGTTAGGACAAGTGTAACCCAATTGGTAAATCTGGTTTTTGTTAACACTGGGAAGGTATCTGGTTCCGAAAATGGCTTGACTGGTAGGAACACCCATATCATTGTCCAGTAAAACTTCAGAATATAAGTTGTGGGTCAAGGTGTTGTCCCCATCTGTGAAGGCCACTGTGTTGTCACCGGCACTGAAACATTTAGCGTTGATCAAATCCGTTTCGAGAGCACCCCAACCAGTGTTGAATGACAATGGGAAAGAAACTTGACCAGTAGCGTAGGTACTAGATCTGACGTTTTCGGAGATCTGACACTGAAGCTCGGAGTAATCCACAACAATATCACCTGTGAAGTATTGACAGGTTGCATAAACAGTATCACCGACTTTCAAGTCCACTGAAGTTGCAGAATCTGTGAATTTGAAAACACACGGCATATGTAAGGTGAATGTGTCACCTGCACTAACTTTTGACCCGTCAATGGTCCAACCCATTGTTGGGATCCAGTTGGGGTTCTGTGGCAATTGTTGGAAAGTGGATGCCCCCGAACTGAATACCAAGTCATCAAAAGAAGTGAAGATACCTGAGACAGCCGCAGCCGAAACGAAAGGTATGCAGGCTAAAAGGAATACTAAAAAATGATGAAACATAGATATGTAATTTTGAAAAAAGAGGAAATAAAAGTGCCAGGCATCGGCACCTATTTATATGGGTACATATTTCACCATAAAGAAAGAACTGACACTAGACTACTTTACGAAGTAGAGAATATTCGAAAGCTTATTTTACAAAGGCTACAAGGGCGTGTCTTAACCATTGCCTGCTTCTGTGCATAAAGTGAAAAATAACTGCAAAAAAGTAATTAAAAGAAGGTGACCAAAAGACGCCGTGCATATGCAGAATATCTAAAACATAACATACGGCGCTTATAATGAAAACCACGCACAAGCGAGTGAGTTTATTGGTTCTTCTTCAAAGTGGTATGTATAGTGGTATTTTAGCATACCTCTTCTTCAATGTTTCAAACGTTTTGTGTTTTAGAATACAAACAGTTTATCAAAATGAGGAGGAAAGTGCACTATGGATGAAAATACATCGATGAATTTCTTTTATAGGGCATCTCCAAGGCTGTAATTAAGACAGAGTAGAGGTTGGAAATAGCTAAAAAAAGAACTTTAAAAGCTTAATTACAGAGATCTAGAGTCTTTTGGGGAATTGATTCGTAAAATTGAGTAGGTTTCTAACCCAAAAAGCAGTAAAGGGGAGTCTTTACTTCTGAAACAGGCGGTCATACGCTAAAGAATCCCAGAAGAGGAATTTTAATTACAAGCGACAGCCTCCACATGAAACGAAAGCCGTAACAAAACAAAAAATAATGACATTGAAGGGTATGGTAGTCTTTACGGCGCCAGCCGTTGTAATTCATCAGGCCATTTACACCGCACTTTATTCCACTGTAGAAAATTTTCTTTTATTATTCCCTTTTGTAGTATCTCATCACCGCTGATCCTAAGAAAGACTTTGCTTAGCATTACTCGAAACTGAGTTGTTTTCTTTTGTCTCTTTCTTTTTTGTGTAGTGGCTTTCTTTTTCATGTAGTGGTTCTCATTCGTCTTTTCAAAAGTGAGTGATATATCTTCACTTGGCAGGTGTTCGAATGGCAGATCTTTCTGTAGAGAAGTTTGTGTTTTGGCCGCTATACATAGCTAGCTGTTGAAAGGCACTGTGGAATTAACCAAATTCCACAAATGCCCAAAGATGGCCTGCGGCTCCGCAGGAGTCATGAACTGGTGTTAGTTTTCAACAAAATGCCCTAGTATTATATGTTCATGTAATCACAAGGTGTACCTGCAATAATAAAAAGATACGAAATCTGATGAGATGATTTGCTCTAAACAATGCCCAGACAAATATAATTACGAGTTCTCAGTTGCAGCAATCAAAAGAAACCAAAACTGTGCGAGAATTGTGTATAAGGTCAACGCTTGGCACAAGACACTGGTGACAAGCAACTGTTGGTTATATGGAATAGCAAGCTTTCAATAGCCGAAGGAAGGAGAACTAATTTGGGACCTCCTTTTAACACAAGGGCTCATACACCAGAAGACTTTTTTAAATATATGCTAAATGAAAGTTTATTTTCGCGGGCGGTAAAATTTGCTTCTTCGCAGAGGCCCGCATTGGCACTCAAGTTGACTTTTACTAGCATAAACCGGAACACCGTGTGGCAGAAAGTTTCAAACTGTAGGCGCTAAGTTACTATTTTGGCTTTAAACTAGAAATAAAGATTAGTATAGTCGACAATGCCAACTATTTTCGGTTTTCTATTCTTCTGTTTTTCTGCTTTTAAGCTTTCTAAAGGCTATCTATGAATCTAAGGTTAATCGAAAATCTACAACTAAAAGTGCTGCATCTCTTGGTACAGCGATAGACTTTGCTCTAAAAATACTTTTTGTGTTTTCAAGGGCCCTCAGAAAGCAGAAAGCGTAAAGAGCCCTATGCCACTATCGCCGACCTAACTCCCTGGTTTCGCTGGCTGGCCAGAACCACAAAATACTTGGTATTTCTTTTATTCTGGGGATGCGTCAAAAATATCTTTTATTTTATGACTTCCTCTAGCACATGCCCGAGAAACACTCAAGGCGTGAAAACCTTTTTATTGTGTTCATCAGTGCTGTGCACTTCCTCGGCTCTCTCACTTTGTTTACTTTCTCCCAGATCTGATGCAAACGTGCCCTAGACAGTATGCCTGCATATACCCGAGAATTTGTTAACGATAAAGCTTGCCTTCACCTCATGAAGCATGACAACTAAGCAGACGCGACAACAACAATGACGTTCATTTACATACCTACCACACCTTCCAGCTTTTGGCTTGTCAAAAGTCTTTTACATAGTGCATGATTATAGGGCTCAGGTCATAAAGAGCATAAATACTTAGCAACCTGTTCTTTTTAGACTATAAGCTGAGCATGGCGTCCCTCCTTCAGTAAAGACTTTCAAAGCTTTACAAAGAAAGAAGCCTAACAAGCACTCAAACAAGCTTAAAGTAGTAGAATCGCACGCCTCTATGGAGTGGTCTGTTGTAAATTCTGTTTCTGAAAAGTCTCCAGTTTTCGCAGCCACCGACGCGTCTTTTAAATTTTGATTAACATATTATTATAATACAAGTCTATAAATATACACGAAAATGGTATGTGGTGTTCCCACATAAGCCCAATAAACCCCTCAACATGACAGGAGGGAGATGAAAGAAATTTGTTACAGAAAAATCCGTATGTTAATGGAAGAAAGCAATAACTGCAATAACCATTAACCATTTGGAGTAAGTTTTACTGGACGAGCCAGAATCATAAGTTTGAATTTGTGACGTTGGAAGAGCGTTTGTGCTCAGACCACTGTCAGATGTGTTGGCTGTACCAGATACAGGCCCTGAAGTTTCTGAATTGGACTCGTTTCCTGACCCAGAATCACTGAATGCATCATCGGAAACACTGCTAGAAGCACCGCTAGAAGCATCACCGCTAGCACCATTGCCGTTATGATCATCTCCATTGCCACTGCTGGAACTGTAGTTGTCATCAACCCCAACAGAACCCACTCCGTTTAAATTAGCGGTTCCAGTATCAGATCCGTTTTCATTACCCGAAGGGTTTCCATTACCTTGGGGATTGTCAGAACTGTAACCGACTTCATGGGCAGCAGTACCACTACTGCCATGATTGGCGCTGCTACTATTTCCAGACCCGTTACCATTAGCATTATCTCCAGTTGCTGAATCGCTAGCTTTTCCATTATTATCAGAAGCATTAGAACCGTTTCCATGAGCAGCTGTGACAGCTGTACTCAGGCTGGAAGGACTGTTGGTGACTATGGTGGAAAAACCGGTAGGAGAAACTGTTACTTCACCTGTAATCATTCCAATAGGGGGATTTGTTGTGGCACTCTTGGTTGTGACATCACCTGCAAGACTGGTGGGCCATGCGTCGCTATCAGTACGGGATGCAGTGGTAGAAGTCCTATCAAGCGAACCCGATGTAACACCAAAGGAAGCACTGCTGAGTATACTTGATGGTGCTGCCTTGGATGGGTGTTCGCTCAAGAAGGAAGCAGATGTGAAAACCGATTCACTTGAAGAAGTGGTTGGGGTACCACTCAAAGACACAGCACTTGAAGAAGCCACATTAGTGACCTCAGCCGAGTGAGCAGCAGATGTAGTAGCAGAAGAAGAAGACTCTTTCATGCTAGAAGCAGCAGTACTAACGGAAACAGTAGCAGATGATTCAATGGTAGAAGAAGCACCATTTGAAGAACTAGTCGAGGAAGAAGCATCAGTTGTCCCCTTGGTGGTTGAAGCCTCATTCACAGGAGCTGAAGACATTACTGCGGCGACTGATGTTGGGAAAGAAGTGGAAGAATCCACAAGTGAGGAAGCCACAGTCCCACCGCTGGTTTCAGATGATAAAACAGTACTTATCGAGGCCTGATATGGTGGTAGGCTGAAAGATGAGTGTGGCCTCTCAGAAGAAGAAGCAGTAGAAAAAGAAACGACACTTGATGGATTCATACTCGAGGAAGCATCACTAGCAGTAGTCGTACTCGATGGGGCCATACTAATAGAAGCAATAGCCGATGAACCAGATGCAACATGCGAGGAAGTTTCCATAACCGAAGAAACAGTGCTGAAAAAGATGGAAGAAGATTCTGTAGATTCACCAGAACTGGTCGAAACACCGAGGGCAGGAGCCGAAGAAAACACTGGAGCGACCGAGGCGGGGAAAGTAGTATCAGAGCTTATAGATGAGGACATTATGTCTTCTGTATTTGTTACAGTTGATGTTGAATGGAATACACTCGAGCTCTGGTATGGAGAAGTGACAAACTCGGAAGATGAGGCAATGGAAGAAGCCGTACTCGAAGTGGAAGCAGTAACAAATGAAGCAATGGATGAAGAAACAGCACTAGAAGCAACACTTAAGGAAACAGTACTAGAAGAAGCAGCACCGGAATAAACTGTACTAGATGAGGTGACACTGGAAGAAATTTCACTGGAAGAAGCAGTCGAAGAAGCGGCACCGGAAGAAACTTCACTAGAAGAAGCATTTGAAGATTCAGCACTGGAACTAACACTGGAAGCAGCGCTAGAAGAAGCAGAAATGGTCAAAGAAGCTTCACTAGAGGAAACAGCACTTGACGAGATACCACTCGAGGAAGCGAGACCAGAAGAAGCACCACTTGAAGCAACACTCGAGGAAACAATACTAATAGAAGCAGCACCAGAAGAAACTGTATAAGATGAGATAGCACTGGAAGATACCTCACTAGAAGAAAATCTGGACGAAGTTGCAGATGAGGAAGTAGTGGATGACGACAATTCAGTCGTAGAACCAGCACTAGATGAGGCGACAGATGTTCCTTCAACAGTGGAAGAAACAGCATCTGAGTGGAAATCACTAGGCGAAACAACACTTGAGGAGATCCCGAAAACAGGACCCGAGGGTACCACTGCAATTGGAGTCGAAGAAGCAACGAAGGTGGCTTCCAAAGATGAAGACGTCGTGATATATTGAACGGAGGACGAAATGGCTCTGCTAAAATTCTGGTATGGTGGGATCAAGGAGCTGATTGTGCCTTCCAGTTCTGTGGATGACACAGAAGCTGAAGAAGGAGCAATACTAGAAGTAACCATGATTGGAGATTCAGCACTTGATGGAGCCATGGTCAATGAAGCGAAACTTGAAGAAGGCTCGGTGGAGGAAGGTTCCATGCTTGACGAATAAATAACGGATGATGTGTCACTTGAAGAAACGAGACTGGAGGAAGCATATCCTGAAGATGATCCAATCGAAGAAGTTTCAAAGGAAGAACCGACGCTAGAAGATGGGCCAACAGAAGCAATACTTGAAGCGTCGAAGCTTGTGGAAGCAAGTGTGCTGGAAGAAGCTTCGCTGGATAAGGTGACGCGGGAGGAAGAAGAAGCAGTACTGGAGGTGATGGAACTAGACAAATCAAAGCTAAATGAAGCAGTCTCACTGGCTGGAATAGCAATAGAAGAAGCGGCACCTGAAGATGTGGCATCAGAAGATATAACACTCGAAGAAACGGCACTAGAAGAAACTTCAATGGATGAGACAACACTAGAAGACGTGGAGTATTCAATACTTGATGAAGAAGCGACATTTTCAGAAGATGCAGCGACTGATGAAGCACTGCTGGAATTCTCAAGACTGGAGGATTCAATACTAGAGGATTGAGCACTTGAAGAAGCAATAGTCGTTTCAGCAATGGAAGATACAACACTAGATGAAGCAGCCTCACTTACAATTGAAGAAATAGCACTCGAAGAAGGAACTTCACTGGAAGCAGCAATTGAAGATTCAGCATTAGGAGCAGCACTTGAAGAAGCGACATTAGAAGAAACAGCACTAGAAGAAGCAGGACTTGAGGCAACAACACTTGAAGAAACTTCACTAGAAGAAACAGTACTAGAAACAGCACTAGAAGATTCAATAATAGTTGAAGCACTGCTAGAAAAATTGGAAGACTCAGCACTAAACGAACCAGCACTTGAAGAAGTAAGGCTAAGAACCATTGAGCTGGAAGATTCACCAGTTGAAGAAGCGACAACTGAAAATTCTGCTGAAGAGGGCTCAACAGAGGAGACGGTACTCCAAGAATTCACGGAAGAAGCAGAGCTTGGGGAAGCCACACTTGAAGAAAACCCAACAAATGATTGAGAAGCTTCGGCGGAAGAAGTAGCAATACTAGACCAAGCCATACTAGACGAGGAAGCAACAGTTGAATAAGCAGCACTAGAATGATAAAAATCAGATGTAACAGCACGAGAAGATTCAATACTAGTAGGTTCAGCCGTCGAGGAAGCTTCACTAGACGAAGACACAATCATCGATAAAGAAACTTCACTTGACCAGACGCTACTGGATGGCTCAACAATTGAAGAAAGAACTTCGCTCGAAGATGCATCTCTTGAGGATTCGACAGTGGATGGAACATCAGATGATGAAGCACCAGGGTCAACACTGGAAAGTCTGGTAGAAGATGCAGCTCTTGAAAAGCCGATACTAGAAGATTCAGCCGTTGCAGATTCATAAACGGAAGATGTAACACCGGAGGATTCAATACTCGAAGAAACAGCACTTGAAGAAACAATATTTGTAGAAGCATCGCTGGAAACAACAATTGAAGAAACAGTACTTGAAGAAGCATCTGAAGTACTGGAGGAAACACCACTTGGAAAAGTAGTACTCAAAGAAGCATCAAAAAATGAGACACTACTCGAAGCAGCTTGACTAACACTTGAAAACCCGAAACTTGACGAAGGAGCCGAACTAGAAGAATCGGCTTCGCTGGAACTGCCTTGACTGAATGGGGCATCAGTAGAAATAGGAAGACTCGAACCCACAATCGAAGAACCAAAGGAGGCAGCACTTGAGACACCAGATGCCGTAGTAGAAGCAGCAACACTAGACGAAATAGCACTCAAAGGAACACTCGAAAGTGCCTCACTTGAAAAAATGACAGTGGAAGGAGGTTCACTAGGTGACTCAATACTAGGATAAAATTGACTGGATGACGATTCAGTTGAAGAAACCTCATGTGAAGAAGAAACACCATTTGACGAAATAGCACCAGAAGAAATGGAGCCGGAGGCTGCGTCAAGTGACGAAGGCACTGCACTGGAAGAAGCAACACTAGATGAAACCGGGTAAGAGATATCATGTGAAGTAATGGCAAGACTTGATGATGCTTCGGTGGATGACACAGCACTGGATTGGATAGCACTTGTAGATGCATCCAAGGAAGCAAGACTCGAAAGAATTTCGCTTGATAAGGAAACAACATAGGATTCACTGGGTATCTCTGTACTGGAAGAAACTAAGACAGGCCCAGAAAGGTACGAGGACGGCTCGTTGCTGGATGGGACCGAAGACCAAGTGCTGCTCGATGAGTTTTGATAAGGAGGGATTAAGGAACTGACGAAGATTGACAGCTCTGAAGTTGAACTAGCGGCAGTAGAAGATAAACTTGCTGTTGGGAGTGCACTCCGAGAAGATTGTTTGCTTGGAGAAGCAGCACTTGATGAAGGGAAACTAGAATGTGGTAAGCTTGAAGCTTCTACCGAAAACGAGGTTTTGCTGGATCCGACGGCACTTGAAGCACGGCCACTGCTGGAAAAAGATTCACTAGAAAGTGTCTCACTCGAGAAAGCTTCTGAAGAACTGCTGACACCAGTTGAAGGCACTCCACCTAAGGAAGACGCATTTGTAGAATCAACAACACTTGAATAAGGGGTTTCACTTGGGACAGAAGCAACATTAGACCAAGTATCACTGAAAGAAACCACGCTTGAACTAGGATGAACACTTGAACTAGAGTCAACACTTGAAAACATGGCACTAGATGAAATAGTATCATGAAAACCAACACTAGAAGATTCAGCACTAAAATATGTCATACTTGAAGATGTTTCACCAGATGATATAACACTAGAGGAATGGGCCATACTAGAAGAAATTTGGCCCGGGAAAACAGTACTTGAAGAAGCTTCAATTGAAGGACTGGTAAGCGAAGGAGGAGCAACACTCGAGGATAAAACACTGGAAAACGTTTGGCTGGAAGAAGGAGCTTCACTTGAAAAGGACAATTCACTAGATGGAGTTCCCACAGACAAGGAAGCAGCACTTGAACGAGCTTCTGAGGAAGCTACAGTAGAAGAAGAACCAGCCAATGTTTCACTAGAAGAAATATCACTCGAGGCAGAAGCAATACTGGAAGCAATACCTCTGGAATATTCATCACTAGAAGCTGCAGCACTGGACAAAGTCTCTCCAGTAGATGAAGCACTTGATGAAGAAATAATTTCGGAAGAATCAGCACTTGAAGAAATTGTAGCAGAACTTGATTCACGGTGCGATTGGCCAGTCGATGAAGCAGATAATGGAGCAGATGACGAAGCAGCCATACTTGAAGACTCGACCGTAAAGGAAGATCCACCTGCAGAAGCAATACCCGAGGAGATAATACTAGACGAAGCACTAGAAGAAGCACTAGAAGAAGCATCACCACTGGAAGCAGAATAACTGGACAGTTGAGCACTTGGTGAAGGTACCATAGCCGAAGAAGCCTCACTCGTAGTGATTGCAGTAGAAGAGGCTTCAAGGGATGAGGCATCCCTGGCTGAGGTTTCGGCAGAAGAAGTCATACTAGAAGAAACTCCACTAGCAGAAACAACACTGGAAGAGGCGGCCTTTGATGAATAAGCAGTACCAGAAACGGTAACACTAGTGACACTCCAGGATTCAGCACTCGAAGATGCATCCTCACTAGAAGAAGCAGCACTAGAAAAGGCGCTAGACGAAACAACACTGGAAGAACCAATGCTGGAAAGACGACTACTGGAAGCTGCAGCACTTGAGGAAGTTGCACTTGGGGACCCAACATCTGAGGAAACACCACTGAACGAGGTAGCAGAAGAAGCAACATTCAAAGGATCAGTAGATGGCACACCACTGGATGACCACATAGTTACAGTACCCGAAGGAGCAATACTGGAAGAGTAAACTTCGGAAGCAGCAGTAGACAAAGCAGCGCTGGAGGAATCTTTGTTGCTGGAAATGACAGTAGCCTGACTGGAAGAAGCAGATACGAAGCTAGAAGAATCCAAATTGGAAGTTGCAATACTGGAGGAATCAATGTACGACGAAGGGCCAACACTTGAAGGTGCTGTACTCGACGAATAGCCGAAGTTTGAGGAAGCTTCTCTGACTGGAAGTTCAATTGAAACAGACACCGACGAAGCAGCACTCGAAACAATGCTAGAAGGTAATGAAATGGAACCTATTTGACTTGAAAAAGCGGCAGAAGATGCAATGATCGATGAGGCAACATCGGAGGGAACAACACTAGAAGAAAGGTCGCTAGAATATACTTGGCTGGATGAATAATCTCCACTGACGTAAGCTTGACTTGAAAAAGATGCTTCGCTAGATGAGGCAGCCCAAGTTGAGGAATCAGGACTTGAGGAAGCAACACTTAAGGAAGCAGTAGTTGAGAAAGCAGCACCAGAAGAAACAGCACTGGACAAAATATCACTAGATGAAATATCACTAGATGAAATATCACTAGAAGAAACATCACCAGAAGAAGCAGAACTAGAATAAGCAATACTCGAAGAAGCGACACTAGAAGCAGCAGCACTGGAGGAGATAATGCTTGAAGGGACAATCTCTAAAGAAGCAGCACCAGAAGAAACAGCACTAGAATAAGTAACACTTGAAGAAGCAAAGTTACTGTATGAAGAAAAGGTTGAATGACATTCAGAAGTAGAGTCAACCTTAGACGAAGTATGATCACTAAAAGGAGCACTGCTTGAAATAGGAGTATCGCTGGACAATGTGAGACTCGAAGATGTGGAAGTTACAGAAGCTGTAATGTGTGAAGATCCACTAGAAGTAACAATAGTAGATAAGGTGGTACCGGTGAATGTTTTAATGGTGGAGGCAGTTGAAGAAACAGTACTTGTCAGGACAGTTGCTTTACTGGATGAAACAAATCCTGAAGTTGAGGTTGTAGCACTAGTTGAGACAGTCGAAGTAGTAGAACTGAACTTAATATCAGTGACGCTGGGAACACCAGAAGAAGACGTAGAAGCCCTTGTGGAAGCAATATCTGTTGGCACACTAAAGGTAACGGCAGAAGAAGTACTAGAAGAAGCACTTGAGACCACACTTGAAGTACTGGATGTACTGGATGTCGAAGGTATCGGTTGTGGAAGCTCTATGATCACAGTGGCAGTTCTACCTGGTTGGGCTGACTGAGTGATGGTAGTGGTTTCTCTACCCGTCCAAGTGGAAGTTATGGTAGTAGTTGGGATTGGAACATCGACCTCAATGGTTCTTGTGTGTCCAAGTGCTGTGTTGTAAGGAAGGGTCGTAACCTTTGTGGTCAACCCAGTCCAAGTTGCAGTAGTTACAACTATTTCATTACCATTGGAACTAGAAACACCATTACTGTAATGCAGGTATTGTCTGTTAGTGGTACTGATGAATGGGAAAATATGCCTTGCACAATAAGCATCATTGATAAAACTAACCATAGTAGTATCACTAAGAAGAGGATGGGAACTGATACCGTCTATGAAAACTCTGTATCCTGCAGGAACATTGGCATAGCTGATTGTCCAACCAGCGGAGGTACAGATTCCACTGTAAGTGAATCCAGTTGCCTCGTATGCTTCGACAAAGTTATAAGTGTTGACATTGTTGGTGATACCCACATGAGCAGAAGAACAATCGAACGCAGCATTAAGTGTACGAATACCCACCCGTCCCGTAGAAACACCATCAGCACAGGTGTAACCTAACTGGTAAATCTGTAACTGGTCAAGACTGGGGATGGTTCTGGCACCAATAACTGCTTGACTGACAGGAATACCACTATCGCTAGTGGCGGGGGAGTCAAAATATACCTTGTGTGACAATTTGTTATCCCCATCGGTGAACACAACAGTGTTCTCTCCTGTACTAAAACATTTAGAAGCAGCAATGTCGGTATCATGACCACCCCATCCGGTATTAAAGGATATAGGAAACGAGATTTGACCAGTAGCATTTGTGGTAGTTTTGATGTTCTTCGATGCAACACACCGAAGTTCAGAATAAGTCACTGACGTCTCACCTGAGAAGTATTGACAAGTTGCATACACAGTGTTTCCTACTCTTAAGTCTATAGAAGACGCAGAGTCAGTGAATTTAAAAACGCATGGCATATGCAAGTTGAATGTGTCACCTGGATATACTTTGGATCCCTCGATGGACCAACCTATTGTAGATTGGGGTTGTGGGGTAACCTTTGGAAAGATGACGAGCCAGCAGCCCAGGCCAAATCATCAAAGGAGTTGAAAATCCCAGAGATGGCCTTACCTGAAACGACTGAGACGCAGGCTAAAATAAGTGTCAAAAATTGATAAAGCATAAGAATTGATTTTAATGAAAGACTAGAGAAACTGAAAATTCCCTAGAAGACTATATATATAATAATTCACAATGGCTCATCGGAAAGGTCATAGAACTAGAAACCTCTTTACGAAGTGAATGAAAATTTCAACGGTTATTACAAAGGCCGGAAGGGTATCTTAACCATCGTCTGTTTCCATGCATGAGGTTGAAAAATAACTGCAAAAAATATTAAGAAGGCACACATAACGCCGCGTGCATATCCGGGACAGCAGAGGTGGAGCAAATAAACGGCGCTCGCAACGAAAAGGGCACACATGAGTAGACGGATCCAATGGAAGTCAAATAAAGTGGTGTGAAGTGTGGATTTTGGGAAAGTCCTTCCTCGGCATCTTAGATGCTTTCTCGGGGTTCAAAACGAAAATGGTTGCTAAAAAAATAACAGAGACTGCAAATGCAGCTGGGAACTCCTTTTATACGGCACTGTTGTAATGGTGCATAGACCTTGGGTGGAACAAACCTGAGACCGATTACTAATATCTTTCCCCTCGATGGGATGGTCATCTCTACAGAAAAGGAGTCAGCATTGGGCCCAGTTTGAAAACGTACAAAGGTATTGAAAACTCCAATGCAGAACTTTAAATATAAGCGATGGCCTTGAGGTGGAATGGAAGCCTCGACGGAAAAAAAATAAAAAAAAAAAGATAATCAATGATACGAAGCCAGAAATTGTTACTCATCAGACCATTTTAAATTGCACTTGTTCTATGCTGAATATTTTCTGTTTTGCCACTTTGCAGTATTTCCCCATTGCTGGTACAGAGTCTACCAAAAAAGCCTACGGAGCATCGACTTTTAAAATAGCAGTTTTTCTTATTTCTTTTTCCTCTATTTTCTGCTAGTACTTTTATTCTGTGGACAACTCGAATCTTTTGGTAGGCTGTCTTGATTCAATTACAGCAATATAATCAGCTAATGCAGTTTATAGGTTGGTAATTACACATGGCCGTAGTTGGCTCAGATCATCCACAATCTACACTTGGCCCAAAATTGAATGGTGCGGCTCCGGTGGTCATGGAAGGGATGAACCAGTATTTTTAGCAAATTGTCCACTACTATCGGTGATAAATTTTTCCAAGCATGAAATTCGGCCGATATAGGATAATCATAAAAAGAAAGAATATGACACGAGATCAATTGTTGTATGTAATAGAGTTTGTTGCTTTACAATTGATCACGGTAATCGCATTTGTGTTCGCTTCGACGCTTTGTGCACTGAATACTAAATCATAATAAAGTGAAGTTCCAATACTTTTTAGTGGTAAAACTGAAAACATACACATTTAGAGCTTCGACACATAAGGGCTCATACCAAAGAACACTTTTCCACTCTTAAATCTTATGCTATGTGTAACTTTATTTTTGTTCAAGACCAAAAATGGTTTCGCACTTAACGCGGCGATATGATCCCTTACCCTTCAGGAAACTGATGATTTGACTTTCTTTTTAGCATGCGACATGTAGAAGCTTGCCTAACAACGCACACAATCTTGAACAATTTTTTATGCACTTTGTCGGTAATGCCTTTTTGCTTTCTGTCATGGCTTTCTGATAAGGTCAGTTTAAACACCAACTTTTGACCAGCTTGATTTAAGCTTTGGACGAAAAAGATGGAAAAAATCTCTATCCTCAACTTTAATTTAAACTTCTATTGTCAAATACGATTAAATTTAAAGTTTTTTCTAAAAAAAGGCCGTAAGGTTATCTAGAGAATCTAGACATGCCGTTATGCTAATGATTGAAACCCCTATAAAATGCCGTTGTGAAATAATTTTTATGGAGATCGTCAACTATAAAATATTCAGAAGCACGAGATATGGCCATCTCTAAAGTGGAAAACACTATGGGGCATTTTGCGTGGCTGGCCAAAAATATAAGGCTATAGGCAACAAGATTTCACATTGGTGCGTCAAAAATAAAATTAACTCCTTATGCTACCGATGGCCCAAACCACATAAAGCTTGTGATAACAATCGTCAAGTGCCTCGTATGAATGTGTGGCCTGATTACAATACCCGTTATCTTTTTGCTTTTTTTTCTTGTGTGTCTCTATCTACCAATTTCTAAGTTAAGTATTGCATAACACTATATTCGTAAATTTCAGCATCTCCCACATCTTGGCTGTAGAAAACTTTTTTGACTGCTATACCTATTCTGAAACCAGTATACATTTCACCAAGATCTTACCTGTCGATGATAAAGAGTTTTCTTTGAGAAGTATAAATTGACATGTCTTACAGCTATAACCAATTACCTAGATCAAGTCTTTTCTAATGGTAAAAAACCAACACCACTATTTTCATTACAGGGACAGCTAGCATGATGGATCTGCTGTTGGAAGTAGTGATACTTGTCTGTGTGGTAGGCGTTGAGTTCGTGGTTGACTCTCCAACAACCTACATCGTTTCCCTGTATCTTCCATGTTGCCCTCTTTTAACACAAAACTGTAACTTTGGTCCTGCCCAAGAGTTGAGCCAAATCCTGTTAAGGCAATATTCTTTTACTGATGAAATTGAGAGAATTAGACAGCGGATAACCTATCCATCTTACTATTAATGTACGACCGTACTGTTGATGTAAGTTACTCTTCTGTATAGATTTCTTTTGGGCCGTATAAATATAGATGGACCTAAATTCCCTCCCCGTTCTTCAAATGAAGAACAAGATATAGTATACTAAATTTTGTGGTCGTGGATGAGCAAATTAGCTATTTAGTGCGTAATGCCCTAAATATCTAACTTGTTTGAATTTCGCAGCCACTACGCGTCTTCGTAAAAATTTGGTATCATAGAAATTAAAATTAAAATAAGTACAAGTCTATAAATGGACACGAAAAGCTGTGTGGTGTTCCACACACATGTTAAACCCCTTCAAGCTATTCATGCTTGTGAGGCGAGAAAAAAATAAATCAAGAAAAGAAATCCTCGAATTTTTCAATGGAAGATAGCTACGATTGCAGCCGCCATCAACCATTTGGAATATGTTTTACTGGACGAACTTGAATCGTAAATTTGGAGGGGAACTGATGGTACATCGCTTGCGTCAGATCCAGATCCAGATCCACCAGAACCGTTACCGTTTCCATTACCGTTTCCGTTACCAGATCCAGATCCACCGTTACCGTTACCATTACCGTTTCCATTTCCATTTCCATTTCCATTTCCATTTCCACCGTTACCGTTTCCATTTCCATTTCCATTTCCACCGTTACCGTTACCGTTACCATTTCCATTTCCATTTCCATTTCCACCGTTACCGTTACCGTTTCCATTTCCATTTCCATTTCCACCGTTACCGTTTCCATTTCCATTTCCATTTCCACCGTTACCGTTACCGTTACCATTTCCATTTCCATTTCCATTTCCATTTCCATTTCCATTTCCATTTCCATTTCCATTTCCATTGCCACCTGGAGCTGGCGTGGTAGTTGGAGGCGAATTACTGCTGGTGACACTTGTAGTGAAACCAGATGGTGGTGGTGCGGTTATAGTTGTCGTAATCGTAACACCGCCTGGTCCAGTCACCGTAGTCGTGATCGTGACACCACCATTTGGAGTGGTAGTAGACAGACTCGAACCTGGGTTAGTGGAGGAGGCACTTTCGGAAGACCCAGTAACAACAGAAGAGACACTTGAGGATTCTGTTGAAGAAGCAGCATTTGAAGAAACAAGACTAGAAGGACCAGTGGCACTAGAAGGTGGAGCAGTGTTTGATTCTGTTGTAGATGAAGCACCGGAAGTTGGACCCTCAGTCGAAGATGGGCCTGTACTAGAAGCAGCACTAGAAGATGGAGCAGCACTAGATGAAGGACCAGCACTAGAAGCAGCACTAGAAGATGGACCGGCACTAGATGAAGGACCAGCACTAGATGAAGGACCGGCACTCGAAGATGGACCGGCACTAGAAGCAGCACTTGATGAAGGACCGGCACTAGAAGATGGACCAGCACTCGAAGATGGACCGGCACTAGAAGCAGCACTTGATGAAGGACCGGCACTAGAAGCAGCACTAGATGAAGGATGGGGTACACTTGATGGTCCGAAGTTTCTTTGAAGAGCTGGTACAGGTTCTGGGGGTCGAATCCCTCGGCAACCACGCTGTTCAAGAACTCTTTGGTGATTCCACCGCCGTCAATGC